>JAUALY010000003.1:1202500-1796939 GCA_030819805.1 Penstemon newberryi var. newberryi | reverse complement strand
TGATGTTCGTTTTGGCATTTGAGTGTGAAGGAGTTTTAGTGGTATATAAGGTTTTAGTTTTACTGTAAATAATATAATAGAGTTTGTACCCGCTCTAGTGATTTTAGGAAATAGGAAAGGAGTCGGAAACACAAATCTGGGCTTGGTTCCAGTTTTACTTTAATATGTTTATCCCCGCTGAGCTTTCTCTATTAAATGGTATAGGTTTGAGTAAGCAGGGTCTTTTAAGTCTAATTTGTATTGGATACGTGAAACTTGTTATTAATACAGTTGTAGTGACATAAATAGGTGAAGTAGATACTATCTTGTTGCCAAAGTTCATAAACATAAAGAGGGTTTTGTGTTGAGCTATCATTTTCACATTTAAAAGATTTGGATTAGTTTAGACATGCCGTCATACCTATGGTGTATAAAGATATTAGTGATCACTTCTTTAAATTGTTTAATTAGCTGTTGTTGACCATGATGCCTCGGCTATTGGTCTGGCTTAGATTACGCATGACTAGATCGAGAGATTGAACACTCGAAAATGTAAATGAGCCTGAAAGAAAATATGAAATGATAATTATCACTATTAGTTCAGAAGAATCTTTACTCGACTGTTTAATTATACCAGTTGGCAGAGAAGTACTTTTACTTCAGGTGTTCAGTTAGTCTTCCCACTTTTCATTTCCATTCTATCCCTATATGCTAAGCTATTATATCCAGCCACACGGTTCTCCTATTTTATTAAGGTATGAAGTCATTATGAAATAAGGGTGTGTTATGGACTGATTTGTTTTGTGGGTCTTATTCCCAAAGTTTTCGCATATTAAATCTATTCTAAAATGTCTCATGAACAGGTCGGATTCAAAATGTTCCTGGGTGTCACAGCATCTGTTAGTAACTGGGACACAGAGGGGACAACCTGCAGTATAGTTCTGGAGGATAATCCTTTGGTCAACTTTGTTGAGCTTCCTGATACATGTCAAGGACTGTATTATTGCAACATTTTAAGTGGAGTTGTCAGAGGAGCTTTTGAGATGGTGAGCTCTCTCCCTACCATAAATATCTTATCATTCTTATATAGTACTAGTGTGGTCACTTCTTAGTGCTCGTTTTACTACATGCGTACTTCATGAACATGTTAATGACGGTGTACTATTTTTAATCGTAGTCTTGTAAGTCCGTTTTGTCCTTTTGAGATATGACTGAAGTTTTAGTCTTCCGATAGTTACTACTCGAACAATACAAACTACAAAACCTAAATAAGAGCAGAGAAAAGAGAAAGAACCAAAACAAACTATGAAAACCGATGTTCTTGGTAACTACACAATTCCGTACATCACATAAGATAATTTAGGGACGGGTAATTTCATTTATTTTGAATTTATATTGTAGTAATTAGTTTTACTACATATTCGCAGAACGCGGAGCTGTTTACTATGACCTACGGTGCTATCGTGCGCCAGATGATCAACGATCTAGAGGAGGTGGATGAGGTCAACAAACAGCTCGATCAAATGTGATTGATTATTTATTTATACTCATTTTTTATTGATAAAATAATAAGATGATTATAGTAGGTCAATGGCGAAGTTTTTTGAATGCTTCTGGTGTTATATTGCAGGGGTTATAATATTGGGGTTCAGCTAGTGGATGAATTTCTCGCGAAATCTAATGTTTCGAGATGTGTTGATTTTAGAGAAACAGCTGCTGGTGGACATGCTGAAGATGATAAAAGGCCACAAAGTAACAAAGGCAGTGCAGAGAGAGAAACCATATATTTCAAAGGCTGAAAGAAGAAAGCTCAAAAAGGCCACAAAGATGGTGCTTCTGGTGGACATGCTGAAGATGATAAAGGAGCAGAAGAATATCCCGACATTGAAAGCCAGCCAGATGAAATAAAAAGTTCAAAGCCAAGTAGTGGAGAAGTTAGCCGTGGACAGATAGCTAAATTGAAGAAGATAAAGGAAAAGTATGCTGACCAAGATGAGGAGGAGCGCAACATTAGAATTGCTTTTTTGGCTGTAAGTATTGCTACTTAGCTCTTAAACCCAAGTTGATTATGGAACTAAATGATTACTTTCAATTTGTTTCCACAATAGGTTCTCCAGCTCTCAATCTATCTCCTTTCCTTATAACCTTTTGTCTTTTGTATACATGTGTCTTCCTGAGAATCGAGTTCTGGTCACACCAAATATATGAAGAAACTATAGTACATCTCTTCCAAAAGAACTCGAAGTTGTCCTACTATTAAAATGCTAGTGGTTGTTTGGGGAAACCTTAACAATAGAAAAGACTAATACTATTGTGGCGCCTCATATTTGACATTAAAATTACTGTGCAGGCTGCTGGCAAATCGAAGAAGGAATGTGAAGGCCACCGAAGAAAATGAAGTCAAGCTACCTAGCGGTATAATTTTCGTTAACATATAGATAATGATGAAATGCTGGTTTCATTCACTATCCAAATGACATGGTTACTCGGTGAAACTAATATTGATGTTGAAATGTTTTTAGTTGATTCTGCTAACCCAGTTCCCCCCCCCCCCCCTCCCCCCGACTCCGAAAGCTAAATTTCCATTTATAACTGTATGCAGAGGGAAAAACTGTTTTAACCTGGAATAAATTTGTTGTGTTGCCAAACAAAGTTAGTATGCAAGCCCTCATGGAGCAGCTCAAGATAAGATCCGAAAGTGGATAAACAAAATAATATATGGCGAGGTTGTTACATAATAATGAGAAATACTTATAGGCCATGATCTGATGCACCCATAGAGTTACTTATTTGTTCCATTTCTGGAACAAATGCTTTAGTGTGTAGATTACCGACCTAAACTAACTTGCACTTATCTGGACTACCTGGTTAAAGTTTTTTCATTAATTTTTCAACAAAAAACTGAATCATGCAATTTGTCTGAGCATGTATGCAATTGTTAATAAATCTTTTTATGTCTCACTGGAATTTCAAATAGTATAACAATCTCTTGGACTCAATCTTTGAAATGCAATATATTCATTTGTTCTATGATGATGGCATTGAAATGCATAAATTCACCAGCACCACCACCCCTTCTTGTGCAGTTCATGTTGTTGCTGTAAAAGATATGCTACAAATGTAAGAAGGCAGGTCATACATCCCGAGATTGTCCAGAACATCCCGATGAGACTGAGGACGATGGAGGAAGATGACATCCATGAGATTGGTGAAGAAGAGAGAGAGAAACTAACTCTTATTTGACTGGAAATCCACTGCCAAATGATGTCTTGTTGTATGCACTGCCTGTCTGCGGTCCTTACAATGCCCGTCATATAAATACCGTGTCAAGATAATTCCCGCCTCATTGAAGAAAGGAAAAGGTAAAAGCTATATGAGAAGCTTTCTCGTGTATGGATAAAATTGATCCTTCCATTTTATTTTCTTGGTCACAAGTTCTTATAGCCTTTTCACTGTAGCAAAATTGACCGTTCCTTTATATGTGTGGTGTGTTAGTTTACAGCAATGGAACTTTAGTGCTATGTTTGGATCTCGAAGTTTAGTGAGTAGAGCACTACGATAAAAGTGGGATTTGTTTTCTTTTGGTGAAATTGCATTTTTAGTCCCACAATGTAGACCCTTTTGTCTAGTACTTTACACAATTGTACTTTTGATCTTTATTTTAAAAAGTTTTACACTTTTGGTCCCATATTGGAAATTCCCTGTTTGGCCCTTTTGTTTCCATAGGTCGATCTCAGATTCTCAGTTTTCACTTAGTCCCAAGATGAGGATAAGGCGAGAGGTCAAAAGTGCAAAACATTTTAAAAATTTGGGACTAGAAGTGCAATTTTGTGAAGTTCTGTGGGACTAAAAGTACAATTTTTCCTTGATTATCATTTTATCTGCCAAGTCCAAAATCCAAGAATCAAATGGTGTGTCGTTTTCGTGAGTGTTGTAAAGCTTATCGAATTCTTTTCTCAAATCTATTTGTGTGCAGACGGCAATGAATTTGTTTAGTCACACGCCGGAGTCAACAACTAGAGAGAAGGAACTGATGAAGACTTGCACGTTTCCCTAGCTTGTTGCTGCTATAGTAGGGGATGATGTATTCGAGTTGCAGTTGAAACTTCTGAAACATGTACCTGAGGAGTACCCGTATAAGCAATTGTGTATGCAGTAAATAGAAGTGCTTGAAAGAGTCTCTCCGGAGATATGAACCCCATTGACAATAGCCTATCTCCATACAAATAAGCTAAAGCTGTTGAGGCTGCTTCAAGAACCTGTGAGCTAAGCTAAATAGGCCAACACTCGCAAACCAAGATTGTCTAATACTCTCCCACTTCGGGCCCTCCAGCGTGTCTAAGAAGCCCGACTATCCTTTTTTGAGACGAAAAAGCAGTTATTGTACTATGATTAATCACTTCTTCACTTGCTAGTTGGCTTCCCTCCTTTTGTGCTGTTTGAGCTTTCACAGACACACTCTTCATTAGAACGCTACTTAGATAAAAGCTTCGAATGAGTAAAGGTTGAGCCGCCATCATCACTAGTGCTAGCCTCCATGTTATTAGATTATTTATCAAATAGAGATTCGATGAATTTTATTCGATTAAGTAAATCCATTATCAGAAATAGATGAAGTGAATATGAATTTAAAATAATCCTATCCAATGGGTTTTTGGCACTTTGCACCCTGGAGATATAGGATTTTGTCACTTTGCACCATAATTTAAAAGTTATGGCACTTCGTACCCTGAAAATATAATTTATTTGACACTTTGGACCATAGTGTGTGTTATAGTGAGAAAATTTGTTAGGGAAAGGATATAATAGTCAATTTTAAATATGTTTGGGTCACTTTGTACACTGAAAATATAAATTTTGGCATTTTGCACCCTACAAATAAAAAATATTGGCACTTTGCACCCAAAATATATTAATTTTTTGCACTTATCATCCCGACTTAAAAATTGGCACATTTTTTATTTTAACAGCTATTAGTAATTAGGTAAGAACTCTTTTTTCTTTTTTGTAATTCCTAAATTTGACATGCTAGTAGATTATAGATTTGTAGGGTATGTCGTGTAGAAATTTTTTGGAAACAAAAAAAATAAAACATGTATCTATTCTATTATATAATTTTGTATGAATATCACAACTGATGCAAATCAATGTCTATTTAAGGACAAAATAATTTGCAAAAAAAATAAAAATTGATTATTTTTGTGATTGAACTCAAATTTTTTTGTTTCCCTATGTTTGATTGTTGGGCATTGAAAATGTCCATTTTATCTCTCTACCGACGACATTCAAGGGCTTTTTTCAAAGTAAAAAACATTAGGATGCAAAATGTCAAAAATTATATTTATAAGGTGCAAAGTGCCAAATTTTTTGAATTGGAGTGGAATGTGCTAATTTTTTTTATGTTTTTAGGGTGCAAAATGCTGACATCTTATATTTGTAGGGTGCAAAATGTCAAAATCTGTATTTTTAGAGTGCAAAGTGCCAAAAAAATATTTAAAAATGACTATTATACCGATCCACTAATAAATCTTCTCACTAAAACACACACTAGGGTGCAAAGTGCCAAATAAATTGTATTTTCAGGGTGCGAAGTGCCAACAATTTGAAGTTGGGGTGCAAGTGTCAAAATTTTATATTTCCATGGTGCAAAATACGAAAAATACCTATCCAATTGAAGATTCAAATTCGATAATTTCATATTATGTGTTATTTATATATGTAGTACTAACCAAACACAATGGTACTTCATAGGATGTAATCTATTTAAACTTAGAGATTATAAATAAAGTAGTTTTCAATTCAAACACAATAATATTTCATAGGATCTAACCTATTGCATTTTTGACATTGCATAAATGTTTCCCTGAAACATTTTAATACCAACGTCAATTATTCTTAATGAAATTTTGATAGAGTTACTTTGGGGTTAATGACAATTTAACTCGCGGTGATATTCATAATGTTTAATTTACACTCATGTGGTTTGACCAAAGAGCACTTATTTCCATGTAAAAAAATTAAAGAAGTAATTTACCCCTTTGAACCGGAGTGTGTAACTCACCTGTCGAAATTGAGAGTGTGCATAAAAGTTTTTTTAACATAGAAGGGATAAATTTCCACATTTATCATAACACAGGGGACTAAAATACCACATTAATTACAAAACGTTTTGTTTCATTGAATTTCAGCATAGCAAAGCAAATTAAAGATTTGAATTCGATATGATTTATTAGATTATTTATCATATTAGAATTCGATGAATCTGATTCGATTAAGTAAATTCATTATCGCAAATAGATGAAGTGAATATGAATTTAACATGATCCGACCCATTGAAGATTCGAATGCGATAATTTTATATTATGTATTATTTATACGCTAATCAAACACAATAGTACTTCATTGGGTGTAAGTTGTAACCTACTTAAACTCGAATATCATAGTTTTAAGTCCAGACAAAATTAAAGTATTTCATAAGATCTTAGGATCTATTTGGATGAGTTTTAGCTCGGTTTCGTGGGTCTCGATTTAAAAAAAATGATTTGGGTGGTTTCAATGAAACCTTTGAGACCTCATTTGGATGTGTTTTGACTGTTGGGTTTTGTGGTTTGAATAAATTGAAACCCCACTTTGGATTGGGTTTAGATGTTGGGGTTTAGGGGAAAAAGTAGGTGATAAATGTCAAATCAATGTCTTATAGGTTCGAAGAGTTTGAGCGTGAGTTTCTGAATATATTTTTTATGGTTTTAAGGGCAGGGGCAGACCGTGTATATGTTAATTAGTAATTTATGTCCAAAAGTATTTGCTAGTTGAGTTGGTTGAGATTGTGGCCATCTCCAACAGCTCTCTTAAATTTCGGCCTTTTATCCTAAAATATAAGCAGTGAACAGTGTTATACACTTTTACTTTTTACTCTGCACTCCAACAACTAGTTTATATTTTAAGAGACTACTTTTAAGCAAACACACAATTTCATTCCAACAGCTAATTTATATTTTAACAAATTACTTTTAAATATTATTTTATATAAATAATAATTATATATGTGCATAATTCTTAAATGTTGTGCAAGAATGTACTTTCATGTAAAACATTTGAGATATACACTTTGAATTTGGACATGGGTATTTGACCTTCCAAACCCAAATTTTTTAAGGACCCATAAATTATAAGAGTGCTCTTGGAGGATAATTTTTGTGTGAAATTTAATAAAACTCTTAAAATTTGAGTTTTAGAAGTGCTCTTGAAAATGGCCTTATGTCCTGTGTTCAAATCTTCTCTTCTCGGGAACAACTCTGTTTTTGTTTTATACTGCTTCTTTTCACCTTTCAACTTTGGAGACAATTTATACAATATTTTATGCATTATTTTGTTTTCACTTTGCCCTTTTTTTTTTTTTTTTATACAAATTGGTTCTTCCAACTTTAAGGATTTTTACAAAATAAACATTTTATGTTATGATTCTAATTAAAATTTGATTTAGAAAATTAATTGAAAATGAGTGTTATTTTATGTTATGATTCTAATTAAAAGTTGATTTCAAAAATTAATTGAAAATGAGTATTTTTGTATTACATGCTTCTATATTTTTTTGAAAAAAGAATAGTTGGCTATTTTAAAACACAGTCGAGCATCGATGAGATGATGATTCATGTTCAATAAAATACCGTCGGTTACGGTTTAAATAATTCTATTTTCGAAGATATTTATATTTCAAAGTTTGTTGGACAATATTCTATTAATTTAAGATGACTTTTTTTTGTCACTTTATTAATATGTTAACAAAATATTGAGTGCAGTAGGAAAAAAAAATTTAGCTCCCCCAAGGAAAAGCTCCTAGTTCCGCGTTTATCAAAAACTCATTTGATAGGGTTTTGACTCGATCTCGTAAAACCCGCCGGACTGGACCAATACCCATCCACATACATCCTTAAACTTAACTTTCATAAAAAAGTTTCGGTCCATACACCCTATAAATCATATACAAAATAGCCCCATCATAACCCTAACCCCAGCGTCCATATTCATCATCGTCCATATTCAAGATGCACTTTACCCCATACTCCTTAATCTGCGAATTTCAGCGGCAGCTGAAGCGGAAGGATTGGAAGAAGCCACTTTACCCCGTGATAGATCCGAATCCTTCGTTTTCAAAGACGGTTGCCAACCTCAACGGAGACGATTACTTTTTCACCTCTGTTATGACCATCGGGCCCACAGCATGTTTGAAGCTTGTTTCTGAAAACAATCAAAGGGTTCCGGTTGCATATAGGCTGCCGTTATTTCTGGCGTTGTTTCTTCCCTTTTCCTCGCTCGTCTACTGGTCTTCTAAACTCAGGCTCAAGGGGCAATTGCTCAATGATGAAGAAGTTGAATTCTACAAAAACAAAAATTGTTGAATTATGTAATTTAGTTAATTAATTGTTTTTTTTTTAATTTATGGTTTAGGGTCAGTGTCTTATTTGATGATGATCTGTGTTGCTTGTTTTAAAAAGTACAATGGATGAGCTAATGTATGATGCTATGTTGCTTGTTTTATTATAATACAACCTATGAGCTTATCGTTTTTTCGTTGTGTTTATTGTCGGTGATCAGAAATTATTGATTATTGTTGTGATGTTCCGAGTATTTTTCCTTATAATAACTTTGGTCTGGCTGTACAAGCATCGCATCCTTAGGCGGGAGCTACATATTATAGTACTACCCTACCCTGGAAGAAAAACCGAGGTATCTTACTAAAGAGTATTAAAGAGTACATTTGAGATATATGTGGGTGTACTGACTAACATGCGCGTGAAAATGTGCTGTAGACGTCTAATCTGATGTATAGTAGTGGAATGACGGAGTCGGGGGAGAGTGAGAAGGTTATGCTGTTGATGGAGACTGGTGTCAGATTGCATACCACCGCTTATATGCATTAAAAGACTTGCAAATTGTCTTATATTCATCTTTGTATATTTATGCATGTGAAATTCTGGTGCCCTGAACCAAGGCAAGTATAATTCAGTCGCAATGTTGTCACTTCAAGCACCTTCAAGTATTTGAAATGACTAGATATTGTACTTCTTTGAGTTACAATTGTGGATATGCCATTCAGTTCCGAAAAAAAGCCAAGGAAAAAAATAAACTTGACATAAAGTTACTAAAATCAAGTGTATTTTTACTTCATCAACAGTAAAGAATGTGTATGTCCTCACAGGGACAAAAGCAATACTCCTTCAGGGTTTACGTTGAAATTGAGGAAACACATAAGAACTAGAGGATGTTCGTCAACATGGGTATGATAGGTTATGTTTTGCTCACTTTTCTGGATTTCATTAATTGTGAGTTCTCATAGTTTTGAAGGATTATGTTTGAATATTGTTTTGTTTTTAGATAATACTCTTTCGATTTGGAGTAGGAGCCAATGTGCACTATGTGATTTTGGAGCAAGGCAATATTATTCTCACAGATTCTGAATTCACTGGCTTGACTCTCCTGCGGTCACACAGGTTAGCTATTCCAGTGTTTTCTGTTTGTGTTGTTCATTAGCCTTATCTGATAGGGTGTAGTTAAACTCATTTTCCTCGAGTATTCATGACTAGCTGCAAACTGTTTCTACTCTGATTTTTGGCATGTGCCATTATGGCTGCAAATAGGGTGTAGTTAATTTTGACACAGTATCTCTAACCAATAACAGGGATGATGATAGGGGAGTTGCAATCATGTCACGGCATCATTATCCAGTTGAACTATCTCGAGTCTTTGACCGTACCACAAGAGATAAAATGTTGGCAGCTTTAAAATCTTTGGGGGAGGGCAAAAAAGATGAGCATCTAGTTAATAGTGAACATGGAAATGATAGTTCCGACGCCCACATAGGGAAGCAAGGCAATATGAAGAATGTGAAGTCTACTGATAGTGCCCGTGCCAAGGCGGCAACTCTGAAGGTTGTTCTTGGGAAGCATTGGGTTATGGGCCAGCATTATCAGAACATATTATATTGGATGCTGGCCTGCTTCCAAGTACAAAAGTTAGCAAGGACTTCAACTTGGTCGATAATACCATCCAGGTTCTGGGTGAGGCCGTAGCAAGGTTTGAGGACTGGCTAGCATACGTTATTTCTGGTGAGAAAGAACCAGAGGGATACATCCTGATGGAGCAAGTAAATTCAGGGAGAAGGCATGATGTTGTATATTAGAAAGGAACTTCTGAGAAAGTTATCTTTGTTATCATTCTTCTTAATATTTTTTGGTCTACCTCTGAAAGGAATATGGATTTATTTACTTATGCATGTTATATTTTGGTATTGATTTTCTTCCTTTGCAAATCTATGATTGATTCTGCCCACTGTTGCTGAACCAGTTCAAATCAAGAGATTCCATTGAGTTTGAGACGTTTGATGCAGCATTGGATGAGTTCTACAGTAAAATTGAAAGCCAGCGTTCTGAACAACAGCGAAACTAAATTCTGCTATGCAAAAACTTGACAAAATCAAAATTGATCAGGTCCACATAAAAATAAATTTCCATGGAACATAACAAAACTTATATGTTTTCTGATATACTAACATATGAAATGCTTCCAAGATGCGTGAACAGGAGAATTGCTTCATAGTTACTCCCTACCCCCCCTCCAAAAAAAACACACACACAAAAAAAGAGGAAAATAAATATGACATGGCTTCTTAGAAGTTGGATAGGGTTTTGAATTTGAAATCAATAATTGTTTTGTCATTTTTATTATTAAAAGGTTTACTTTGTGTTACATGAAAGCCGTGTGTATGCATGAAGAGAGAAGTTGAACAGTGTGTAAGATGGAAGAACTAATAGAATGTAAACTTGCAAATGGTATGAGCTGGTTTGATTTGGGTCGTATGGTGGAGGAGAAGAAATCTGGAAACCCTGTAGCTGGCCTCATCGACAAGCTTCATCTTGGAAGAATTGCATAAATCTGCTGTTGAGCAACAATCTTGATGAGATGGATGATGATGGAAAGACTCAACCAGTGGACAAGGTATTTCATGAAACGTTTTGTCGTGTTATTGTGTTGTGTTTCATATTAGTGAAGCATAACCTAATTTAGTAAAAGCGGTTGCACGTGGTGTTGTTTATCATCTTTACTCAGGATTTGTGACAATCACAGTCACAAAATAGCAGCGTTGTTCGACATATAGTTATCAGAAGCTGATTAGATAATCCCTTCCTTCTACTGTAATTATTTTTTGTACCTGGGGGAAATGAAGAATATTAGTGTAAATAGAATTGATGCTCAGTTTCCTCCGTTTCTGGTGTTCTTTTTAGGTTGAAGTTGGCCTTGCACTTTCAGCACATGCTAATGGTCGGCGGTATTACGAAATAAAGACGAAACAAGAGAGCAAACAGGAGAAAACCATTACAGCGCATGAGAAAGCTTTCAAAGCTGCTGAGAGAAAAACACGCAAGCAACTCTTACAGGTAGCTGAAATTAGTTACTTATTCTTTTGTCTAATTGTTTCAGTGATAGTATAACTCATGCAAAAAGTTTCTACTTTCTCTTTGGTGAGACCGACAAATGACAGCTTGAATGTTGCAAGATGTATGCTTTACTGATCTCATTTCCGAAGTATGGTAAGAGTATAAATAAATAAATTAACAAAACTAGGTCGTTTTTTGTGGCCTACTTATTCTAGATATATGTACCTATATGATCTCTCTTGCTAGGTTGGTTTGTTATTTTCTGAAGTACAAGTATTCTCCATATACTCACTCTGCAGGAAAAAAACTGTTTCCACAATTTCACATATCCGTAAAGTTCACTGGTTTGAAAAATTCAATTGGTCTATCAGCAGTGAATATTATCTGGTTATCAGTGGACGAGATGCTCAACAAAATGAGATGATAGTCAAGCATTACATGTCCAAATGAGATCTGTAAGTAATCTTTTTCTATCAGTTTTAAAGTTTCAGCAAGTTTTAGATGAAGTCTCCCACGTTTTAAGAGGTTTACTGCTGAATTATTGGTTTAAAATACTTGCTCAAATGACATTATGTCTCTCAAAGAACGTGCTTCTGCAATATTTGTTTGTGCAAACCCTCTTTAGCTAAGTGTCTTTCTCCTCAATTATTGGTCTTCCTGTTATTTCGTTCATCTGCCATTTAAAAACACAAAATACGAAAAAAAAAAAAGAAAGATATAAAGAAACAGTGATGTGCTAAAGCTGATAATTTACCATAAAACAAGCATGTTCATGCAGAACTCCATGGTGCTTCGAGTACTGTGATCAAGAATCACAAGCCCAAAAGTCCTGTACCTCCTCTTACTTTAAACCAAGCAGGGTGTATCACAGTGAGTTCCGGTGTTATTTCCAATATCTGTATATGTCTTTACAGTGAGAGAATAATTAAATTAACTACCTCCATTGTTATGTAGGTCTGCCATAGCCAGGCTTGGGACTCTTAAGATTGTGACTAGTGCTTGGTGGGTGTACCCCAACCAGGTGACTAAAACAGCTCCCTCCGGAGATTATCTTACCATTGGAAGTTTCGTGATCCGTGGGATAAGAATGCATCCTCTTATTTATGGGTTTTGGAATTTTATTTCTCTTGGATGAGAGTTCTTTGGGATCTCATATGAATGAAAGGAGGGTAAGAGGTGAAGAGGAAGGAATAAATGACGCTGAGCAAAGTGAGCATTTCAAAGAAATATCAGACTCTGGTTCTGATTCTGAGAAGGAAATACCAGATCAAAAAGCCATGTTAGAGCCATCAGGCCTCGAAGATTTGTCAAAAGATCCAACAGGAAAGGACTTCTCTTCAGTGGCTTCCTCCAACGGCTGAACTGCTTCTCAAATAACTACAAATTCAGATGACTAACAGGAAATGACTTCTCTTCAGTGGCTTCCTCCAACGGCTTAACTGCTTCTCAAATAACTACAAATTCAGATGACTAATGTGAGGGAAATTACTTTGATGAATTATGTTGATAGCGATAAAGTATCTGAGGCTTCTGGACAAGCCTCTGCTGCTGTTAACTCAAATCTAGAAGATTTAATTGACAAAGCACTTGAGCTTGGATCTGCTGCCACTGCTGTTAAGAAATATGGGTTCCATGCTTCCCAAAAAGAAACAGTGGAGGAACATGATCATAAAGTAACAAAGGCAGTGCAGAGAGAGAAACCATATATTTCAAAGGCTGAAAGAAGAAAGCTCAAAAAGGCCACAAAGATGGTGCTTCTGGTGGACGTGCTGAAGAGGATAAAGGAGCAGAAGAATATCCCGACATTGAAAGCCAGCCAGATGAAATAAAAAGTTCAAAGCCAAGTAGTGGAGAAGTTAGCCGTGGACAGATAGCTAAATTGAAGAAGATAAAGGAAAAGTATGCTGACCAAGATGAGGAGGAGCGCAACATTAGAATTGCTTTTTTGGCTGTAAGTATTGCTACTTAGCTCTTAAACCCAAGTTGATTATGGAACTAAATGATTACTTTCATTTTGTTTCCACAATAGGTTCTCCAGCTCTCAATCTATCTCCTTTCCTTATAACCTTTTGTCTTTTGTATACATGTGTCTTCCTGAGAATCGAGTTCTGGTCACACCAAATATATGAAGAAAATATAGTACATCTCTTCCAAAAGAACTCGAAGTTGTCCTACTATTAAAATGCTAGTGGTTGTTTGGGGAAACCTTAACAATAGAAAAGACTAATACTATTGTGGCGCCTCATATTTGACATTAAAATTACTGTGCAGGCTGCTGGCAAATCGAAGAAGGAATGTGAAGGCCACCGAAGAAAATGAAGTCAAGCTACCTAGCGGTATAATTTTCGTTAACATATAGATAATGATGAAATGCTGGTTTCATTCACTATCCAAATGACATGGTTACTCGGTGAAACTAATATTGATGTTGAAATGTTTTTAGTTGATTCTGCTAGCCCAGTTCCCCCCCCCCCCCCCCCCCTCCCCCCGACTCCGAAAGCTAAATTTCCATTTATAACTGTATGCAGAGGGAAAAACTGTTTTAACCTGGAATAAATTTGTTGTGTTGCCAAACAAAGTTAGTATGCAAGCCCTCATGGAGCAGCTCAAGATAAGATCCGAAAGTGGATAAACAAAATAATATATGGCGAGGTTGTTACATAATAATAAGAAATACTTATAGGCCATGATCTGATGCACCCATAGAGTTACTTATTTGTTCCATTTCTGGAACAAATGCTTTAGTGTGTAGATTACCGACCTAAACTAACTTGCACTTATCTGGACTACCTGGTTAAAGTTTTTTCATTAATTTTTCAACAAAAAACTGAATCATGCAATTTGTCTGAGCATGTATGCAATTGTGAATAAATCTTTTTATGTCTCACTGGAATTTCAAATAGTATAACAATCTCTTGGACTCAATCTTTGAAATGCAATATATTCATTTGTTCTATGATGATGGCATTGAAATGCATAAATTCACCAGCACCACCACCCCTTCTTGTGCAGTTCATGTTGTTGCTGTAAAAGATATGCTACAAATGTAAGAAGGCAGGTCATACATCCCGAGATTGTCCAGAACATCCCGATGAGACTGAGGACGATGGAGGAAGATGACATCCATGAGATTGGTGAAGAAGAGAGAGAGAAACTAACTCTTATTTGACTGGAAATCCACTGCCAAATGATGTCTTGTTGTATGCACTGCCTGTCTGCGGTCCTTACAATGCTCTACCGTCATATAAATACCGTGTCAAGATAATTCCCGCCTCATTGAAGAAAGGAAAAGGTAAAAGCTATATGAGAAGCTTTCTCGTGTATGGATAAAATTGATCCTTCCATTTTATTTTATTGGTCACAAGTTCTTATAGCCTTTTCACTGTAGCAAAATTGACCGTTCCTTTATATGTGTGGTGTGTTAGTTTACAGCAATGGAACTTTAGTGCTATGTTTGGATCTCGAAGTTTAGTGAGTAGAGCACTACGATAAAAGTGGGATTTGTTTTCTTTTGGTGAAATTGCATTTTTAGTCCCACAATGTAGACCCTTTTGTCTAGTACTTTACACAATTGTACTTTTGATCTTTATTTTAAAAAGTTTTACACTTTTGGTCCCATATTGGAAATTCCCTGTTTGGCCCTTTTGTTTCCATAGGTCGATCTCAGATTCTCAGTTTTCAGTTAGTCCCAGGATGAGGATAAGGCGAGAGGTCAAAAGTGCAAAACATTTTAAAAATTTGGGACTAGAAGTGCAATTTTGTGAAGTTCTGTGGGACTAAAAGTGCAATTTTTCCTTGATTATCATTTTATCTGCCAAGTCCAAAATCCAAGAATCAAATGGTGTGTCGTTTTCGTTAGTGTTGTAAAGCTTATCGAATTCTTTTCTCAAATCTATTTGTGTGCAGACGGCAATGAATTTGTTTAGTCACACGCCGGAGTCAACAACTAGAGAGAAGGAACTGATGAAGACTTGCACGTTTCCCTAGCTTGTTGCTGCTATAGTAGGGGATGATGTATTCGAGTTGCAGTTGAAACTTCTGAAACATGTACCTGAGGAGTACCCGTATAAGCAATTGTGTATGCAGTAAATAGAAGTGCTTGAAAGAGTCTCTCCGGAGATATGAACCCCATTGACAATAGCCTATCTCCATACAAATAAGCTAAAGCTGTTGAGGCTGCTTCAAGAACCTGTGAGCTAAGCTAAATAGGCCAACACTCGCAAACCAAGATTGTCTAATACTCTCCCACTTCGGGCCCTCCAGCGTGTCTAAGAAGCCCGACTATCCTTTTTTGAGACGAAAAAGCAGTTATTGTACTATGATTAATCACTTCTTCACTTGCTAGTTGGCTTCCCTCCTTTTGTGCTGTTTGAGCTTTCACAGACACACTCTTCATTAGAACGCTACTTAGATAAAAGCTTCGAATGAGTAAAGGTTGAGCCGCCATCATCACTAGTGCTAGCCTCCATGTTATTAGATTATTTATCAAATAGAGATTCGATGAATTTTATTCGATTAAGTAAATCCATTATCAGAAATAGATGAAGTGAATATGAATTTAAAATAATCCTATCCAATGGGTTTTTGGCACTTTGCACCCTGGAGATATAGGATTTTGTCACTTTGCACCATAATTTAAAAGTTATGGCACTTCGTACCCTGAAAATATAATTTATTTGACACTTTGGACCATAGTGTGTGTTATAGTGAGAAAATTTGTTAGGGAAAGGATATAATAGTCAATTTTAAATATGTTTGGGTCACTTTGTACACTGAAAATATAAATTTTGGCATTTTGCACCCTACAAATAAAAAATATTGGCACTTTGCACCCAAAATATATTAATTTTTTGCACTTATCATCCCGACTTAAAAATTGGCACATTTTTTATTTTAACAGCTATTAGTAATTAGGTAAGAACTCTTTTTTCTTTTTTGTAATTCCTAAATTTGACATGCTAGTAGATTATAGATTTGTAGGGTATGTCGTGTAGAAATTTTTTGGAAACAAAAAAAATAAAACATGTATCTATTCTATTATATAATTTTGTATGAATATCACAACTGATGCAAATCAATGTCTATTTAAGGACAAAATAATTTGCAAAAAAAATAAAAATTGATTATTTTTGTGATTGAACTCAAATTTTTTTGTTTCCCTATGTTTGATTGTTGGGCATTGAAAATGTCCATTTTATCTCTCTACCGACGACATTCAAGGGCTTTTTTCAAAGTAAAAAACATTAGGATGCAAAATGTCAAAAATTATATTTATAAGGTGCAAAGTGCCAAATTTTTTGAATTGGAGTGGAATGTGCTAATTTTTTTTATGTTTTTAGGGTGCAAAATGCTGACATCTTATATTTGTAGGGTGCAAAATGTCAAAATCTGTATTTTTAGAGTGCAAAGTGCCAAAAAAATATTTAAAAATGACTATTATACCGATCCACTAATAAATCTTCTCACTAAAACACACACTAGGGTGCAAAGTGCCAAATAAATTGTATTTTCAGGGTGCGAAGTGCCAACAATTTGAAGTTGGGGTGCAAGTGTCAAAATTTTATATTTCCATGGTGCAAAATACGAAAAATACCTATCCAATTGAAGATTCAAATTCGATAATTTCATATTATGTGTTATTTATATATGTAGTACTAACCAAACACAATGGTACTTCATAGGATGTAATCTATTTAAACTTAGAGATTATAAATAAAGTAGTTTTCAATTCAAACACAATAATATTTCATAGGATCTAACCTATTGCATTTTTGACATTGCATAAATGTTTCCCTGAAACATTTTAATACCAACGTCAATTATTCTTAATGAAATTTTGATAGAGTTACTTTGGGGTTAATGACAATTTAACTCGCGGTGATATTCATAATGTTTAATTTACACTCATGTGGTTTGACCAAAGAGCACTTATTTCCATGTAAAAAAATTAAAGAAGTAATTTACCCCTTTGAACCGGAGTGTGTAACTCACCTGTCGAAATTGAGAGTGTGCATAAAAGTTTTTTTACCATAGAAGGGATAAATTTCCACATTTATCATAACACATGGGACTAAAATACCACATTAATTACAAAACGTTTTGTTTCATTGAATTTCAGCATAGCAAAGCAAATTAAAGATTTGAATTCGATATGATTTATTAGATTATTTATCATATTAGAATTCGATGAATCTGATTCGATTAAGTAAATTCATTATCGCAAATAGATGAAGTGAATATGAATTTAACATGATCCGACCCATTGAAGATTCGAATGCGATAATTTTATATTATGTATTATTTATACGCTAATCAAACACAATAGTACTTCATTGGGTGTAAGTTGTAACCTACTTAA
Organism: Penstemon newberryi var. newberryi; assembly: GCA_030819805.1. NCBI lineage: Eukaryota > Viridiplantae > Streptophyta > Magnoliopsida > Lamiales > Plantaginaceae > Penstemon > Penstemon newberryi. The sequence continues at coordinate 1,779,167 of JAUALY010000003.1, read as the reverse complement.
ACTCGAATATCATAGTTTTAAGTCCAGACAAAATTAAAGTATTTCATAAGATCTTAGGATCTATTTGGATGAGTTTTAGCTCGGTTTCGTGGGTCTCGATTTAAAAAAAATGATTTGGGTGGTTTCAATGAAACCTTTGAGACCTCATTTGGATGTGTTTTGACTGTTGGGTTTTGTGGTTTGAATAAATTGAAACCCCACTTTGGATTGGGTTTAGATGTTGGGGTTTAGGGGAAAAAGTAGGTGATAAATGTCAAATCAATGTCTTATAGGTTCGAAGAGTTTGAGCGTGAGTTTCTGAATATATTTTTTATGGTTTTAAGGGCAGGGGCAGACCGTGTATATGTTAATTAGTAATTTATGTCCAAAAGTATTTGCTAGTTGAGTTGGTTGAGATTGTGGCCATCTCCAACAGCTCTCTTAAATTTCGGCCTTTTATCCTAAAATATAAGCAGTGAACAGTGTTATACACTTTTACTTTTTACTCTGCACTCCAACAACTAGTTTATATTTTAAGAGACTACTTTTAAGCAAACACACAATTTCATTCCAACAGCTAATTTATATTTTAACAAATTACTTTTAAATATTATTTTATATAAATAATAATTATATATGTGCATAATTCTTAAATGTTGTGCAAGAATGTACTTTCATGTAAAACATTTGAGATATACACTTTGAATTTGGACATGGGTATTTGACCTTCCAAACCCAAATTTTTTAAGGACCCATAAATTATAAGAGTGCTCTTGGAGGATAATTTTTGTGTGAAATTTAATAAAACTCTTAAAATTTGAGTTTTAGAAGTGCTCTTGAAAATGGCCTTATGTCCTGTGTTCAAATCTTCTCTTCTCGGGAACAACTCTGTTTTTGTTTTATACTGCTTCTTTTCACCTTTCAACTTTGGAGACAATTTATACAATATTTTATGCATTATTTTGTTTTCACTTTGCCCTTTTTTTTTTTTTTTATACAAATTGGTTCTTCCAACTTTAAGGATTTTTACAAAATAAACATTTTATGTTATGATTCTAATTAAAATTTGATTTAGAAAATTAATTGAAAATGAGTGTTATTTTATGTTATGATTCTAATTAAAAGTTGATTTCAAAAATTAATTGAAAATGAGTATTTTTGTATTACATGCTTCTATATTTTTTTGAAAAAAGAATAGTTGGCTATTTTAAAACACAGTCGAGCATCGATGAGATGATGATTCATGTTCAATAAAATACCGTCGGTTACGGTTTAAATAATTCTATTTTCGAAGATATTTATATTTCAAAGTTTGTTGGACAATATTCTATTAATTTAAGATGACTTTTTTTTGTCACTTTATTAATATGTTAACAAAATATTGAGTGCAGTAGGAAAAAAAAATTTAGCTCCCCCAAGGAAAAGCTCCTAGTTCCGCGTTTATCAAAAACTCATTTGATAGGGTTTTGACTCGATCTCGTAAAACCCGCCGGACTGGACCAATACCCATCCACATACATCCTTAAACTTAACTTTCATAAAAAAGTTTCGGTCCATACACCCTATAAATCATATACAAAATAGCCCCATCATAACCCTAACCCCAGCGTCCATATTCATCATCGTCCATATTCAAGATGCACTTTACCCCATACTCCTTAATCTGCGAATTTCAGCGGCAGCTGAAGCGGAAGGATTGGAAGAAGCCACTTTACCCCGTGATAGATCCGAATCCTTCGTTTTCAAAGACGGTTGCCAACCTCAACGGAGACGATTACTTTTTCACCTCTGTTATGACCATCGGGCCCACAGCATGTTTGAAGCTTGTTTCTGAAAACAATCAAAGGGTTCCGGTTGCATATAGGCTGCCGTTATTTCTGGCGTTGTTTCTTCCCTTTTCCTCGCTCGTCTACTGGTCTTCTAAACTCAGGCTCAAGGGGCAATTGCTCAATGATGAAGAAGTTGAATTCTACAAAAACAAAAATTGTTGAATTATGTAATTTAGTTAATTAATTGTTTTTTTTTTAATTTATGGTTTAGGTTCAGTGTCTTATTTGATGATGATCTGTGTTGCTTGTTTTAAAAAGTACAATGGATGAGCTAATGTATGATGCTATGTTGCTTGTTTTATTATAATACAACCTATGAGCTTATCGTTTTTTCGTTGTGTTTATTGTCGGTGATCAGAAATTATTGATTATTGTTGTGATGTTCCGAGTATTTTTCCTTATAATAACTTTGGTCTGGCTGTACAAGCATCGCATCCTTAGGCGGGAGCTACATATTATAGTACTACCCTACCCTGGAAGAAAAACCGAGGTATCTTACTAAAGAGTATTAAAGAGTACATTTGAGATATATGTGGGTGTACTGACTAACATGCGCGTGAAAATGTGCTGTAGACGTCTAATCTGATGTATAGTAGTGGAATGACGGAGTCGGGGGAGAGTGAGAAGGTTATGCTGTTGATGGAGACTGGTGTCAGATTGCATACCACCGCTTATATGCATTAAAAGACTTGCAAATTGTCTTATATTCATCTTTGTATATTTATGCATGTGAAATTCTGGTGCCCTGAACCAAGGCAAGTATAATTCAGTCGCAATGTTGTCACTTCAAGCACCTTCAAGTATTTGAAATGACTAGATATTGTACTTCTTTGAGTTACAATTGTGGATATGCCATTCAGTTCCGAAAAAAAGCCAAGGAAAAAAATAAACTTGACATAAAGTTACTAAAATCAAGTGTATTTTTACTTCATCAACAGTAAAGAATGTGTATGTCCTCACAGGGACAAAAGCAATACTCCTTCAGGGTTTACGTTGAAATTGAGGAAACACATAAGAACTAGAGGATGTTCGTCAACATGGGTATGATAGGTTATGTTTTGCTCACTTTTCTGGATTTCATTAATTGTGAGTTCTCATAGTTTTGAAGGATTATGTTTGAATATTGTTTTGTTTTTAGATAATACTCTTTCGATTTGGAGTAGGAGCCAATGTGCACTATGTGATTTTGGAGCAAGGCAATATTATTCTCACAGATTCTGAATTCACTGGCTTGACTCTCCTGCGGTCACACAGGTTAGCTATTCCAGTGTTTTCTGTTTGTGTTGTTCATTAGCCTTATCTGATAGGGTGTAGTTAAACTCATTTTCCTCGAGTATTCATGACTAGCTGCAAACTGTTTCTACTCTGATTTTTGGCATGTGCCATTATGGCTGCAAATAGGGTGTAGTTAATTTTGACACAGTATCTCTAACCAATAACAGGGATGATGATAGGGGAGTTGCAATCATGTCACGGCATCATTATCCAGTTGAACTATCTCGAGTCTTTGACCGTACCACAAGAGATAAAATGTTGGTAGCTTTAAAATCTTTGGGGGAGGGCAAAAAAGATGAGCATCTAGTTAATAGTGAACATGGAAATGATAGTTCCGACGCCCACATAGGGAAGCAAGGCAATATGAAGAATGTGAAGTCTACTGATAGTGCCCGTGCCAAGGCGGCAACTCTGAAGGTTGTTCTTGGGAAGCATTGGGTTATGGGCCAGCATTATCAGAACATATTATATTGGATGCTGGCCTGCTTCCAAGTACAAAAGTTAGCAAGGACTTCAACTTGGTCGATAATACCATCCAGGTTCTGGGTGAGGCCGTAGCAAGGTTTGAGGACTGGCTAGCATACGTTATTTCTGGTGAGAAAGAACCAGAGGGATACATCCTGATGGAGCAAGTAAATTCAGGGAGAAGGCATGATGTTGTATATTAGAAAGGAACTTCTGAGAAAGTTATCTTTGTTATCATTCTTCTTAATATTTTTTGGTCTACCTCTGAAAGGAATATGGATTTATTTACTTATGCATGTTATATTTTGGTATTGATTTTCTTCCTTTGCAAATCTATGATTGATTCTGCCCACTGTTGCTGAACCAGTTCAAATCAAGAGATTCCATTGAGTTTGAGACGTTTGATGCAGCATTGGATGAGTTCTACAGTAAAATTGAAAGCCAGCGTTCTGAACAACAGCGAAACTAAATTCTGCTATGCAAAAACTTGACAAAATCAAAATTGATCAGGTCCACATAAAAATAAATTTCCATGGAACATAACAAAACTTATATGTTTTCTGATATACTAACATATGAAATGCTTCCAAGATGCGTGAACAGGAGAATTGCTTCATAGTTACTCCCTACCCCCCCTCCAAAAAAAACACACACACAAAAAAAGAGGAAAATAAATATGACATGGCTTCTTAGAAGTTGGATAGGGTTTTGAATTTGAAATCAATAATTGTTTTGTCATTTTTATTATTAAAAGGTTTACTTTGTGTTACATGAAAGCCGTGTGTATGCACGAAGAGAGAAGTTGAACAGTGTGTAAGATGGAAGAACTAATAGAATGTAAACTTGCAAATGGTATGAGCTGGTTTGATTTGGGTCGTATGGTGGAGGAGAAGAAATCTGGAAACCCTGTAGCTGGCCTCATCGACAAGCTTCATCTTGGAAGAATTGCATAAATCTGCTGTTGAGCAACAATCTTGATGAGATGGATGATGATGGAAAGACTCAACCAGTGGACAAGGTATTTCATGAAACGTTTTGTCGTGTTATTGTGTTGTGTTTCATATTAGTGAAGCATAACCTAATTTAGTAAAAGCGGTTGCACGTGGTGTTGTTTATCATCTTTACTCAGGATTTGTGACAATCACAGTCACAAAATAGCAGCGTTGTTCGACATATAGTTATCAGAAGCTGATTAGATAATCCCTTCCTTCTACTGTAATTATTTTTTGTACCTGGGGGAAATGAAGAATATTAGTGTAAATAGAATTGATGCTCAGTTTCCTCCGTTTCTGGTGTTCTTTTTAGGTTGAAGTTGGCCTTGCACTTTCAGCACATGCTAATGGTCGGCGGTATTACGAAATAAAGACGAAACAAGAGAGCAAACAGGAGAAAACCATTACAGCGCATGAGAAAGCTTTCAAAGCTGCTGAGAGAAAAACACGCAAGCAACTCTTACAGGTAGCTGAAATTAGTTACTTATTCTTTTGTCTAATTGTTTCAGTGATAGTATAACTCATGCAAAAAGTTTCTACTTTCTCTTTGGTGAGACCGACAAATGACAGCTTGAATGTTGCAAGATGTATGCTTTACTGATCTCATTTCCGAAGTATGGTAAGAGTATAAATAAATAAATTAACAAAACTAGGTCGTTTTTTGTGGCCTACTTATTCTAGATATATGTACCTATATGATCTCTCTTGCTAGGTTGGTTTGTTATTTTCTGAAGTACAAGTATTCTCCATATACTCACTCTGCAGGAAAAAAACTGTTTCCACAATTTCACATATCCGTAAAGTTCACTGGTTTGAAAAATTCAATTGGTCTATCAGCAGTGAATATTATCTGGTTATCAGTGGACGAGATGCTCAACAAAATGAGATGATAGTCAAGCATTACATGTCCAAATGAGATCTGTAAGTAATCTTTTTCTATCAGTTTTAAAGTTTCAGCAAGTTTTAGATGAAGTCTCCCACGTTTTAAGAGGTTTACTGCTGAATTATTGGTTTAAAATACTTGCTCAAATGACATTATGTCTCTCAAAGAACGTGCTTCTGCAATATTTGTTTGTGCAAACCCTCTTTAGCTAAGTGTCTTTCTCCTCAATTATTGGTCTTCCTGTTATTTCGTTCATCTGCCATTTAAAAACACAAAATACGAAAAAAAAAAAAGAAAGATATAAAGAAACAGTGATGTGCTAAAGCTGATAATTTACCATAAAACAAGCATGTTCATGCAGAACTCCATGGTGCTTTGAGTACTGTGATCAAGAATCACAAGCCCAAAAGTCCTGTACCTCCTCTTACTTTAAACCAAGCAGGGTGTATCACAGTGAGTTCCGGTGTTATTTCCAATATCTGTATATGTCTTTACAGTGAGAGAATAATTAAATTAACTACCTCCATTGTTATGTAGGTCTGCCATAGCCAGGCTTGGGACTCTTAAGATTGTGACTAGTGCTTGGTGGGTGTACCCCAACCAGGTGACTAAAACAGCTCCCTCCGGAGATTATCTTACCATTGGAAGTTTCGTGATCCGTGGGATAAGAATGCATCCTCTTATTTATGGGTTTTGGAATTTTATTTCTCTTGGATGAGAGTTCTTTGGGATCTCATATGAATGAAAGGAGGGTAAGAGGTGAAGAGGAAGGAATAAATGACGCTGAGCAAAGTGAGCATTTCAAAGAAATATCAGACTCTGGTTCTGATTCTGAGAAGGAAATACCAGATCAAAAAGCCATGTTAGAGCCATCAGGCCTCGAAGATTTGTCAAAAGATCCAACAGGAAAGGACTTCTCTTCAGTGGCTTCCTCCAACGGCTGAACTGCTTCTCAAATAACTACAAATTCAGATGACTAACAGGAAATGACTTCTCTTCAGTGGCTTCCTCCAACGGCTTAACTGCTTCTCAAATAACTACAAATTCAGATGACTAATGTGAGGGAAATTACTTTGATGAATTATGTTGATAGCGATAAAGTATCTGAGGCTTCTGGACAAGCCTCTGCTGCTGTTAACTCAAATCTAGAAGATTTAATTGACAAAGCACTTGAGCTTGGATCTGCTGCCACTGCTGTTAAGAAATATGGGTTCCATGCTTCCCAAAAAGAAACAGTGGAGGAACATGATCATAAAGTAACAAAGGCAGTGCAGAGAGAGAAACCATATATTTCAAAGGCTGAAAGAAGAAAGCTCAAAAAGGCCACAAAGATGGTGCTTCTGGTGGACGTGCTGAAGAGGATAAAGGAGCAGAAGAATATCCCGACATTGAAAGCCAGCCAGATGAAATAAAAAGTTCAAAGCCAAGTAGTGGAGAAGTTAGCCGTGGACAGATAGCTAAATTGAAGAAGATAAAGGAAAAGTATGCTGACCAAGATGAGGAGGAGCGCAACATTAGAATTGCTTTTTTGGCTGTAAGTATTGCTACTTAGCTCTTAAACCCAAGTTGATTATGGAACTAAATGATTACTTTCATTTTGTTTCCACAATAGGTTCTCCAGCTCTCAATCTATCTCCTTTCCTTATAACCTTTTGTCTTTTGTATACATGTGTCTTCCTGAGAATCGAGTTCTGGTCACACCAAATATATGAAGAAAATATAGTACATCTCTTCCAAAAGAACTCGAAGTTGTCCTACTATTAAAATGCTAGTGGTTGTTTGGGGAAACCTTAACAATAGAAAAGACTAATACTATTGTGGCGCCTCATATTTGACATTAAAATTACTGTGCAGGCTGCTGGCAAATCGAAGAAGGAATGTGAAGGCCACCGAAGAAAATGAAGTCAAGCTACCTAGCGGTATAATTTTCGTTAACATATAGATAATGATGAAATGCTGGTTTCATTCACTATCCAAATGACATGGTTACTCGGTGAAACTAATATTGATGTTGAAATGTTTTTAGTTGATTCTGCTAGCCCAGTTCCCCCCCCCCCCCCCCCCCTCCCCCCGACTCCGAAAGCTAAATTTCCATTTATAACTGTATGCAGAGGGAAAAACTGTTTTAACCTGGAATAAATTTGTTGTGTTGCCAAACAAAGTTAGTATGCAAGCCCTCATGGAGCAGCTCAAGATAAGATCCGAAAGTGGATAAACAAAATAATATATGGCGAGGTTGTTACATAATAATAAGAAATACTTATAGGCCATGATCTGATGCACCCATAGAGTTACTTATTTGTTCCATTTCTGGAACAAATGCTTTAGTGTGTAGATTACCGACCTAAACTAACTTGCACTTATCTGGACTACCTGGTTAAAGTTTTTTCATTAATTTTTCAACAAAAAACTGAATCATGCAATTTGTCTGAGCATGTATGCAATTGTGAATAAATCTTTTTATGTCTCACTGGAATTTCAAATAGTATAACAATCTCTTGGACTCAATCTTTGAAATGCAATATATTCATTTGTTCTATGATGATGGCATTGAAATGCATAAATTCACCAGCACCACCACCCCTTCTTGTGCAGTTCATGTTGTTGCTGTAAAAGATATGCTACAAATGTAAGAAGGCAGGTCATACATCCCGAGATTGTCCAGAACATCCCGATGAGACTGAGGACGATGGAGGAAGATGACATCCATGAGATTGGTGAAGAAGAGAGAGAGAAACTAACTCTTATTTGACTGGAAATCCACTGCCAAATGATGTCTTGTTGTATGCACTGCCTGTCTGCGGTCCTTACAATGCTCTACCGTCATATAAATACCGTGTCAAGATAATTCCCGCCTCATTGAAGAAAGGAAAAGGTAAAAGCTATATGAGAAGCTTTCTCGTGTATGGATAAAATTGATCCTTCCATTTTATTTTCTTGGTCACAAGTTCTTATAGCCTTTTCACTGTAGCAAAATTGACCGTTCCTTTATATGTGTGGTGTGTTAGTTTACAGCAATGGAACTTTAGTGCTATGTTTGGATCTCGAAGTTTAGTGAGTAGAGCACTACGATAAAAGTGGGATTTGTTTTCTTTTGGTGAAATTGCATTTTTAGTCCCACAATGTAGACCCTTTTGTCTAGTACTTTACACAATTGTACTTTTGATCTTTATTTTAAAAAGTTTTACACTTTTGGTCCCATATTGGAAATTCCCTGTTTGGCCCTTTTGTTTCCATAGGTCGATCTCAGATTCTCAGTTTTCACTTAGTCCCAAGATGAGGATAAGGCGAGAGGTCAAAAGTGCAAAACATTTTAAAAATTTGGGACTAGAAGTGCAATTTTGTGAAGTTCTGTGGGACTAAAAGTACAATTTTTCCTTGATTATCATTTTATCTGCCAAGTCCAAAATCCAAGAATCAAATGGTGTGTCGTTTTCGTGAGTGTTGTAAAGCTTATCGAATTCTTTTCTCAAATCTATTTGTGTGCAGACGGCAATGAATTTGTTTAGTCACACGCCGGAGTCAACAACTAGAGAGAAGGAACTGATGAAGACTTGCACGTTTCCCTAGCTTGTTGCTGCTATAGTAGGGGATGATGTATTCGAGTTGCAGTTGAAACTTCTGAAACATGTACCTGAGGAGTACCCGTATAAGCAATTGTGTATGCAGTAAATAGAAGTGCTTGAAAGAGTCTCTCCGGAGATATGAACCCCATTGACAATAGCCTATCTCCATACAAATAAGCTAAAGCTGTTGAGGCTGCTTCAAGAACCTGTGAGCTAAGCTAAATAGGCCAACACTCGCAAACCAAGATTGTCTAATACTCTCCCACTTCGGGCCCTCCAGCGTGTCTAAGAAGCCCGACTATCCTTTTTTGAGACGAAAAAGCAGTTATTGTACTATGATTAATCACTTCTTCACTTGCTAGTTGGCTTCCCTCCTTTTGTGCTGTTTGAGCTTTCACTGACACACTCTTCATTAGAACGCTACTTAGATAAAAGCTTCGAATGAGTAAAGGTTGAGCCGCCATCATCACTAGTGCTAGCCTCCATGTTATTAGATTATTTACTCAATCCAATTAGAAATTCGATGAATTTTATTCGATTAAGTAAATCCATTATTAGAAATAGATGAAGTAAACATGAATTTAAAATAATCCTATCCAATTGAAGATTCAAATTCGAAAATTTCATATTATGTGTTATATATATATATATAGTATTAACCAAAATATTATAAATAAAGTAGTTTTCGGTTCAAACACAAGTTATTATAGAATATTATTAATGTTACTTATTTTAATAATATTTATATTTATTTATTTATTTATTGTCGAATGTGGACTTTTAACGGATATGATCGACTTAGGTCCATGTTCACTTCACGTAATTTGAGTTATGAATCTTCAAAGAGATAAAACCCATCGAATCTATAATCGGACAAAAATCTAAATAAATCAGATCAAACACTGATCGAATTTAAATTGATCTCAGACCCATGACAACGCTAGGGTCCCCGGATCTAATTCGAATACGATGCATACAATCAGATTTTACTGAAAATATTAAAATTTCACTACAATCTTCATAATAATAAATAAAGCCCAATATGCTATGTTTATTATGCTTCAACTACGGGTTCTCTTTTCTGTATAGTAATTCAATTGGGCTTTTTAGGTTGCTAAAGTAAGTGGTGTACTATGGGTTGCTAAAAATTGGAATTCAGATTCAATAAATTTGGTGGGCTTGTGGTGGTACGATTTTTATTTTCTGGCAATTACTTCCTATTATTGCAAATATTTTTCTTATAATATAATGTTAACGAACTTTTTCGTAATCAATAATAGCATCAAATATCTAATTTTTTTTATCACTCATTTAATAAAAAATCTTGCAGTAGTATTTGACGAAAAAATAGTATTATACTTCATAACCATAAAAGTATTAAGAGTTATTTGAAAGTTAGATATAAAGATAGTTTTCTTAAAAGCATTTAAAGAAACTAGCATATATTTATATTTAAATTAATAAAGAAAATGGTTTTAGTTCATGATTTTGTCCTCGTCATGTAGACAAACTTGGAAACAAACCTTATGATGAATCACATTAATTACTATATGGTAAATAAACTAGCATATATTTATATTTAAATTAATAAAGAAAATGGTTTTAGTTCATGATTTTGTCCTCGTCATGTAGACAAACTTGGAAACAAACCTTATGATGAATCACATTAATTACTATATGGTACATAAGCAGCAAATCAACATATTTGTGAAGAGACTAGTGGAATGTTAACATGACATAATACATTATAATAGTATATGTCTCGTGCTATGGATGATTTTTTACTATTTATATTCTTACAGTAATTTACATAACATGTGAGAAACATGAACAATCATAATTAAAATGTATAAAACAAACATAAAAATCGCAACATTTATTTACAAATTTTTACATAATGGGTAATGGCGGAGCTTTTTTGTTTACGAATGTATTCCTCTACACAACATCTAATTTACATAAATAATTATAGTTGGTGATATTTGCACACCATCAATGTTGAACTAATACCTGCATAACGCACAGAACCTAAAAGAAAAACATTTATGACAAATCAAATAAACATGTTTGATTATATAACAGTGTCTAAAATTTGACAGGACGGTTTTTCAAATCGGGACTGCATATTGTGATCATACCTTCACACACATGGGCGGATCCAGGAATACGGGTCAGTGGGGGCTAAGCATAGATCAAATTTTTGATAAGTTTCCCCCAAAAACACCAAAAAAAATTTGTATTTGAGTCAACCAAAACGAGAATATAGAGTAGTTTCTACTTCAACATATTTTCATTTTATTTACAATTCTTCCTAAGATTTCTCGAAAATTTTCGAAAAATCTCGAAAAGTTTTTAATATACAACTGACTGAAACATACATAAAAAATGAAACTTTAATACATGGGGCTATAAGATTCTAGGATAAATTAAATAATCGAAATACAATTTCGGATGACACCAATTATATTCACAATTAATCGCACTGATTTTTAATTTTCTGAAATATGTACATAATAGTCAGGAGCGGAGCTAGATCAATTTTTTTTTTTTGGGGGGGGGGGGGAGAGGAATTAAAAAAAAAATTAAGAAATAACAAAAATCAAAGAACAATTATTCAAAAAGAAAAAGAAGTTAAAGGAACAATTGTTGAGAAAGAAAAAGAAATTAAATGAACAATTGTTGAGAAAAATAAAATAGATTAAAAGAATAATTGCTAATAAACAAAAAAACTATAAAATAAGTAACAAAGGAAATAGCACTCTTGAGATTTAAACACGGGACAATGTTGATAAACATGCATAACCAAACCAATGAGCAAAGGCATTTTTTATGTATTTAAAACTAATATAAATTTGAACAATACTTCTTACCAAAGAAAAAAAAACTAAAAAAAATTGCAAAAGTAGCATGCAGGATCGAACTCCGGTTATCATTTCAAATTTTGAATACCTTATCCAGTGTCCAAATGTAGTAAATATGTTATGACTACTACTAATAAGTATATATTATAAATCTGAGTGGCTATAGACCCCACTAGCCCCTATGTAGGTCCGCGCTTGTTCACACATATCACAATATCACATGCATCTATGACGTGAAATAAAACTATGTCAAAGCATTCATGCATTCGACAACGTAACCCATTTAAGAATACAAATGCATCAAATATGACCAAATAATTGTGTGTGAAATGCATTTCGAATTTAGGCGAAGTTACAGCACTGAGAGATCACCAAAAAGGCTTATTTTTTCCTATTGCTTCGTTGATAATCTTAAGAGAACATGCAATATCATATAATCATTAAAAAATATCAATAAATGAATAAAAAAACACATCTATTGTGATAGGTAACAATCAGATGCAAGTTGATTAGTGAATATTAAAGATCCAAGCAATTTAGCATCCAAAATATGACCAATGTAAACAATTAATGTTCTCAATATTATATATGATCAATTAATGTGAGAACAGATCGAATACATTAATAAATAATAATATTGAGTTATAGCACAATCACCCGATCTAACGAAACTCTGAGAAACCTCTTCTGGCCTATTTATTGATTCATCGACTAAAAATCCCCTAGTTTAGCTATTTCCTCTTCAAATCCGGAAATTGTTCGGTGATGATCTTACAGATGGAAGCTAGATATAACTTTTGGATTTCCTCCTTAAGCCTAGCCTCCCTCATATCCTTCTTGCGCGAATCCATCCGCTGCAGATCGGTGGCCTCCCACTCTTCGTCCGTATCTTTCTCCTCTTTCTCCTCGTGCTTTCTTTCGAAATCTTCCCACTTCTGATTCTCTGCGTAACCTGATTCTGGCTTGGGCTGTGATGAAGGGATTTTTCGTCAGAGTGACTGGTCCACGTTCAATGTGCCACATAATGATGTTTTCCGCTCCACAGTATGGAATCCTAAGCCGGTCAGATCGAGCTGGACTCCACTTCAAGGTTCCTAACCCTGTGCTCAAAGAAACTCGTCAGGTTGTGCCGGTGGTTGACCCGGCGCTGACCCTCCGATGCCTAAGTCAGATCAATTCAAAGCATAGCAGAATATAGCAGAAAAGCAGTAGCTAATTCGACCAGAACGTACCTTAAAAATGTAACAAATGCGGAGTATTTATAGGAGTGGAAAGCGGATCTTTCGGATCGGTCAGGTCTTTCGGGTCGGGTCGGATCTTCATTAGTTCGATCAAATTGAGATCTCAAGGTCGAATAAGAGTAGTTTGGTCTTGGTCGAAGAAGACTAGTTTGGTCTTGGTCGAAGAAGACTAGTTTGGTCTTGGTCGAAGAAGACTAGGTTTGGTCTTGGTCGAAGAAGACTAGTTTGGTCTTGGTCGAATAAGAGTAGTTTTCAGTCTTAGTTTGACTTTATTCTGACGTGTAACTTGCCATGTCATTGATTGAATATTTGGTATATCAGGCTGGACGGGATTTTCCATGCCGTCGCGGATTGGGTTAGCTTAGCGTTGGGAAATTTACTTTGAGCGACAAATATATATATAATACGGGGATAGGCCTGTCAAAGGTCGGGTCCGGACCCGGACCCGATCGACCTGAATATCAATTATCGGGTTCGGACTTGGACCCGACCCGTTCGTCTTCGGGTCCAGACCCGGACCCGACCTGTAGTTTTGAACTCTTTATGCTTTAATCCTTTATGTTAAAATAATCAAACTTATTCACTCAAAAAAAAAAAAAAAATCAAACTTATATTTGTTGCACCTATCATGAGTCCTTCAATAACGTTTAAGAGGGGTAATTTCATGGGGTCATTTTGGTTAGAAAATTATCATAAATATTGGCAATGCAACAAATGTTATAATGTAAAAAAAGATTTGACAAAAGGATGGAGATATAAAAACCAAATTTGGGGATGATTAGTGTGACTTAACATTTGATTTATAATATTTATGTCCGACTTATTTTTGTCGATTCTTTTTTTTTCCCCCATAATATATATTCCTTTCTTTCTTTAAACAACGCAAATTAATTCACTTATAGCGAAAACTACCCAATACCTGGAAGCCCATTACTTGGCCCATGACAAAGTTGCCAATTATAATCATCTAATATTCTAACGTAAATTAGAAATTTAGAACATGCAAAATTTCAATCTAAATCCAATACCCAACAAGTTATATATATTGATATTCTATGTAATTTAATTTTTAAACAAGTTGGTAGCAGAATTCAAACTTAAGCTTTCCAACAAGCAATGCAAAATTAATTGTTTGTTAGTCTATTGTATTTGTATATTAGATTTATCATTAAAAAAAATACGAATCAAGTAAATAAATTTAGTATTGTCGTACAGTTCATATTCAACTTTGAGTTCAAGCTTGATTTGATTGTTAAATGAATCGACTTGCATCAAACTTCTATCGAACGGACTTAGTTCATTTTAATATTGAATCACTTATAATAAGCATCTACTTTTTAACTAAAATATAGAAACACAGATATTTTCCGCGTTAAATCTAATAAATTGAGAACAAGTTTTACAAGTCTAAACTTGTGCTGTAACTTGTGAGTACTACATTTCGGACTAAACCGGCCCAAATAATGACAATCGGATATTTCAATTACTGGGCTTTCCAGCCCAGAGATTCAAAAGACCGAATTTTGCCGTGAAAAAGAAGAAATAAGAGAAATAAAGCGTGAAAAAACAAATTCGAAAAGACAAATGCAAAAGCAAAAACCCTAAAGCTATTAACCCCTTCTGTAAAACCCTTGTCCTCCTCAACACAGATCTATTTCTCAATTTTCCCTAAATATGAATTTAAAAAATGTGAATGTTCCGAAGATGCCCGGTGGTGGTGCAGCGTCTGCTTTAATCAAGTTAGGAATTGTTGCTGGACTTGGTGTCTATGGAATTTCTAACAGTCTCTACAATGTTGAAGGAGGTCACCGCGCTATTGTTTTCAACCGTATTTATGGAGTCAAGGATAAGGTTTATTTTCCTTCTCTTTGCCTTAGCTCTATTAAACACATTATGATGTTAATTTTCTAGGTTTTCGTTCCTTGTGTTGCAATTTTTCAGATGATGATTTCTCTTCGAGTTCGTAGCTTTGAAAGAATTATACAGTGTTTGCTGAGAAAATGGCCTTACCAGTTCATGTTTTAAGTTTTTTATTCAAAGAGAGAAAGTTGCTTCGATTTATTCCCGCTATGACTGTCCGCAGATCCTAATCTTGTTGGTTTTTTTTTTTGACTTTCTATGAAGCACGAGGCAGCTGATGAGTTATGGGTTATAGTAGAGCTTCTGCCTTTGTGTTTCCTAATTTCATGAGATTTTGTACCTTATTTTATTGTTACATTTTCTACTTTTGTCGGGCTTATATCCTGCTTCATCGATCAATATAGAAATAGAAGAATGTATGTTTCGTACTCGTGCTCTTTGTGATTCGGATGGTTTAATCTTAGTGCAGTCTCTAGCCATGGTACAAGTGTTGTTGCTAAGTAACTGTCTTGAATATTTAAGTTTTAAATACACTGCAATCCATGTGAATAACTTAAAACTGTGAAATCGATTGCTGTTTTCTTTAATAATTTATGTCAATCAGTAAGCAAAATATTGTTCAATACGCGTCTAGTAAATATTGTGTTTTATCTTGTTGAGAATTTTTTTATTTGTTGGAAGTCACTTTTAATATGAATATTACCAGAGGTTAGCATTGGTTTCTTCTTCAAAGTATGCTTCAACATTTGTTGATGAATTTGTTTATGTGCTGAACATACAGGTTTATCCGGAGGGTACACATTTGATGATCCCATGGTTTGATAGGCCTGTTATTTATGATGTTCGGGCACGACCTCATCTAGTGGAGAGCACTTCAGGCAGTCGTGACCTGCAGATGGTACGCCCTCCCCACCCCCACCCTCCTCTCGCCATGTTCCTTGCTTTACCCACCATCAGCATCCATTTGCATTCTATCTGGTGGTTGAGATCACAATTAGAGAATTAGTTCATTGGCTATTTGAAAATGAAAAGTGTTAAAAAATAATAGAATAGGCAGCTTAACTTCTTATTCTCGTGTATAAAGTATAAATACAAAAAAGTTTCCTGGTGAAACTGATAGAGGTGGTGTTCGCAAAAAATTAAAATAAGTACTTTTCAGCTTTTAGGACAAAATAAGCACTTAAATAGTGTTTGCATACATAAATTCTACTTTCACTTCTCTTAAAAAAAGCCAAAAAGTACATATTAAGTTGAAGTTGGTGATGAGGTGCTTTTAGCTTTTACTTTGACGTTTTTAGTAAAATGGGAGAAAAAAGTGGATTTTGTATTCTTTTGCAAACACACAAAAGTGGTTTTTTTTTGGGCTTCTTGGCATAATTTGCAAACACACAACTTTTACTTCTCTACAACTTTTAGCTTTTTTTCTAGATTCTAACATTTGAGCACAATTACAATTTTTTGCAAACACCACCAGAATCATAGTACATAATAAAGGAGACAGTCAGGTGGCATGTTACCAAAGACCATGCCTGCGCTGAGGGAGCAAGTGGCTTCTATCTTTGGAAGACATGCTACTCTAACTTTTGGATGTTAATTGGAAGTCCTGATGCAGATTCGTGTGATCTGGATCCTACAAAAAATCTCTTGTTACCTTATTTTAGAAATATTTAATACATTTTATTTAACTTGTATCACCTTGCTACTTTTTCTATCTGTTTCTGTTTTTCTTTCTGGTCTGGAAGCAATTTCATCTGATCAGAATGCATCTTGCGTAATAGCTAAAAATAGAGTTATATCATTATTCCTCTTCCCACTTGAACATGTCTTATTGAGAAGTTTGATTTTTCATTTTAAGTACCTGGAACTGGTAAATCTCTATTCTCAAAATATTTGTATTAATAAATGGAGACGAAGTTCTTTAAAATATCCTTTCTGCCGGTCAAAAAGTATTTGTTTTGTTAAATAAGCTTCCTTGAACCTCCTCTAAAGGGGGAGAGAGTGCTTGTGAATCTAATTATCTACTTGACTCATGACTTGATCTTTTACAGGTTAAAATTGGTCTTCGGGTTCTCACCCGTCCCCTGCCAGACCAGTTGCCCACTGTTTATAGAACCCTTGGTGAAAACTACAACGAGAGAGTCCTGCCTTCAATTATTCATGAGACTCTGAAAGCTGTAGTTGCGCAGTACAATGCTAGTCAGCTTATCACCCAGAGAGAGGTAAGTGGGTATGGCATAGCAACTTTTTTTGTTTTTTTGAAATGGTAATTAGGGGCATGCACTATGTCCTTGTTACGTTATATTAGCCCTAGGTTGAACATATGCTCTCCTGATTTGAGAATTTATTTAATTTAGAAGATCTAGGAATCAATTATGTGAATGATTGATGAATTCCTTCACCATGGAATTAATCATTGTTTAAATTTATGGCATAAATGAATGATAGATGCAACTACGTTCATGGTTTGTGTAGATAAATAGAGAATTGGAACACGGAGAGGATCCCACCCTATATTAACGACATCCAAGTTTGGGAAGGGAAAAAGTTATGCTAATTTATCTATATAGAGAATGTATCAAGTGGAAGACTCTAAGATGTAAAACAAGTACCAATTTGATGAGAAAAATAGCTCTTGTGGAACCTCTGGAAACTGGTTATAGAACTTCATAATAAATGGTTTTGATTCTTAAGGTAATTGATGAACCACTAGTGATGCGATAGCTTTCGTAGGTGAGGTTTATTGAAGACACCAAAAGCTTGGGTGAAGCTTTTTAGGAATGTAATATCCTTTCCCATAATGATTGAAGTTAGTGGATTGAGTTAATAAGATTCCTGATCACTTTGGATTATAAATTGACAATTAATTTCCTTATGTAGAATGTCAGTAGGGAAATACGGAAAATATTGACTGAGAGAGCCGCCTACTTCAACATTGCACTGGATGATGTGTCCATTACTGGCCTGACTTTTGGAAGGGAATTCACTGCTGCTATTGAAGCTAAACAAGTAGCTGCACAAGAAGCCGAAAGGGCCAAATTCGTGGTTGAAAAGGCTGAGCAAGACAAACAAAGTGCTATTATAAGAGCGCAGGTAAAAAATCTATGCTCTATATGTTTTCCTTGTAAACTATTTTGCAGAAGTACGATACTTAAGATTCTTCAAACAATTCTTATTTTACGTTTTGTGCCTCATTGATGCCAATATGCAACTTCTATTAGAGCAAATTGTTTTACTATTTTCCTCATATATCTTGAAAATTGCCATTTTGTCTGCCTGAAATTGCACAATTTCATTCTATCATTTAAAATTCTCTCATTTGTCCATCAGGGAGAGGCAAAGAGTGCCCAGCTCATTGGTCAAGCTATTGCCAATAATCCCGCGTTTATTACCCTAAGGAGAATTGAGGCTTCCAAGGATATTGCGCACACTCTTTCATCTTCAAGCAACAAGGTGTACTTGCATTCTGATGAGCTGTTGCTGAACCTTCAAGAGCTTAAACCAGACCAAATTGGAAAGAAGTAAGACTCTGTTTAGACTGCATTTGGCCCATATCCAATGCCAGATTTTTAGCCAAAATGGATCAACTCAGCTTGAAGTGGGTAAAGTTTTTGTTGGTACTGAATTTAGATTTCATCTTACTGAACAAAGAAAAAAAGAACGAAAGATTGGCAGCAATGTAAATCAGAATTCTGTGTTTATTGTATGTTTGGAATAGGGGTATCTTAATTCGACCTAACTTTTGGGGTTGATAATATATTTTGGATTCAAATAAATTTATAGTAATACTAAATGGGTTTTTATATGGTTTAAGTACTCTTTCTGATAAGAGTGTTTAGGCATGTCTTAGGAAATTATCACATAATATGCTACAACTTTTTATTTTTGAAAATGGAAGATAATTTACCTCTTATGGGCTTACATAATGTTGAAAATCATTGCTCAAATGAAACGCCGTGGCATGATGTTTAAAAATCATGGTAAAATTTTGACCTACTTGATTTGTTTTGGTACTTTTTTACTTGTTTGCCGTTGTAACATATATGGAATTAAAATTTTGGAATAATTACATCGACCTCCCTTGACGTTTGGGCTAATAATTGCCCAATTCCCTCGCAATTGCATAATTACATTCATCTTCCCTCACGTTTGAAAAACGTTACAAAATGAAGTGAAATGACTATATTTTCCTCGTCAGTTTTAATTAAAAAAATAAAAATAAAACAGATTAACAAAATGTCTTATTTGCCCTTGCAAGGGATAATTACATCGACCTTCCCTGAGGTTTGGGTTAATTATTGTCGAATCCCCGCACAATTTCATAATTACATCCACCTCCCCCCACATTTGAAAAATCTTACAAAATGATGTGAAATGATACACAAAATTACAATAGTACCCTTGCAATGATACACAAAATTACAATACTACCCTTGTAAAAATTAATTTTATACATAAAAAAAAAGACTCTAACCCTAACCCCCCACCCCACCCCACCTCCACCGTCCCAACCCCGCAAGTATCCTCCCAGGTCTGGTTCGAACCATAGGCCTTCCAGGCCGGTGGCGCGTCTTGGGAGGAGATTTGAGGGGTTGGGGACATCGGGTGAGGGGTTGGGGACCGGCGGGTGCGGGGTTGGGGTTGGGGGTTAGGGATGGTGAGGTTTTTTTTTTTTAAAATAATTTATTGATTTATTAGTATTTTTATATAAATAATATATGATTTTAATATTATTGTATTAAGTAAGAAATATTAAAAAAAATTATGAATTTATAATAACTATTTTATTAAATTGAGTATTTTTATTTTTTATAAAAAAATTATTGATTTTATAATAACTATTTTAGTTAAAAGTTTAAGAAATTATTTAGTAAACATGTGAGCATTTTTATAATGTCTAATAATTATTGTTCAAGTTTTTTTTCTTCTCATGATCAAACGTAATTCATTAATTTATCCTTGTACTTTAATTATGAAAAAAGAATTAATTATTAAAATTACAGGTTAAATGTTAAAGTTGAATGTATATACATTTTTTATTTATATTCCACAATGTTTTTTTCTTATAATTAACCATAATTTATTTACTTTTAATTGTAAAAGCATTATGAAAAAAATTTGGAATACACTAAAAATTCATTTATTCTTTTAAACCTAATCCATTCATTTATTCTTTTACTTTAATTAGGAAAAAAAATTAAAATTATTAAAATTACGGGTTAAATGTGAAGTTGAATGTATTAAATTTTTTTATTTATGTTCTACAATGTTTTTTTCTTATAATTAACCATAATTTATTTACTTTTCCTTGTACTTTAATTGTAAAATCATTATGAAAAGAATTGGAAAAAAACGTTGATATGTTATTATTATTTTATTTTATGAATACATATACACTAATAAACTAATTAAAAGTTTCATGTAAATTTATAACATTTGAACCCATACTTATACATATACATTGCAAAGAAACCCCTCCTATGTACCAAACATAACAAGGGTATAATTGTCCAACAAAATAGCTACAGTAACCTCAAGGGTAAAATAGGAAGTTCAATAAAAATTCGTTGATGACATCATCAAAATGTAAGGTTTTCGAAACGTCGGGGGAGGTGGATGTAATTATGAAATTGCGAGGGGATTGGACAATAATTACCCCAAACCTCAGGGGAGGTCCATGTAATTATCCCTAAAATTTTCTAACAATAGGTTGTGCAATTTTTTTGTCGGTGAAAATGTAGATGGTCGATTAGGCAAAAATATCTTTATAAAATTTTGACCAATTTTTGGCCCTTTTATAGTTTTATCAGCAACTCCCATCTCGAAAATCATTTACTTTGTTATGCAACTAAAAATCGAAATTTGTAATCCGACACTAAAATTTGCATAGTCCATATTCTTCTTTCATTTTTGTGGTCAATTTTGGATATATTACAACTTAAGTTCAATGTTAGTAAAAACTTATTTCACAAAATCCAATAGGCATGTTATTAATTTACAGCATATATACTAAATCAAATGAGCATTATAACAAATTCAGACTTGTGCAGCATATTTGCAATGTAGAACAAGAGCACCACTGGCTTTGTGTACTTAGATGGTGATTACTGATTGAAATACTTAACAAGCTAAGTTTTAATGTTTGCAAATAGAGGTTAGAACGCTCCAAAAATAATCAGTTAAGCTATAATTCGAAAAGTACCTATTAGGAGTGTTTTAATTTCCAGAACAATGGTAATTTTGTAAATAATTAAATTTTGATTTGAACAATTGTATCAAAATAAGTTGCGTTGAAAAGATTAGCAACACTTTTTTTTTGGGCAACTTAAGTCGATTTCTAGTAACGTGCTTGCAACATTTCCAATTTATCGAAAAAAAAAATTGGTATCTATTTTAAAGCGAAACAAAAGTATTAACTTTTAATTTTGAATATAGTATTGCAAACACCTTAAGCGATTACAACCTATGATCGGATTTGGGACAAATCGATGAGCTTATAGATAGAGGGTGCTTTAGGGTGTGCTACTGATGCGAAATAAGATTTGGAATAAAGAATTTTGGGAAAATGGAGAGTAAATATTATTTTAAAAAAATGATTTTTTTTTTTTTAGAGGCAAAAAATGATATTCTAGTAATTGAAAAAATCATTAATTCCAAATACACCACACGCCCCTACCATGGAGGTTTTGTGAAAGGTCCAAAAAATACTTTTTAACTGTTGAAAATATCATAAAGATGTATTGTTTAGAGGAATTACATACCATATCCATTTTACTTGCATTTATATCTTCTTTGGAATTAGTTTCTCACTTAAACTCTATTATTGAATTTTTTTTTTATAACCAATCTAAATTGTTAATATAACGGACTTTAATTCAAATTCAATTTAACTTTGGTCCAGATTCCTTCAAATTATAAAGCAGTGATAGATCAAATATGTGGGGTCAAAATTGATCAATTTTTTTGAACCTTTGATAGCAGAGATATGTGGGTAGGGGTGTAAACGAGCCGAGTAGTATCGAACAACACGTTGTTCAAGTTTGGTTTGAATTTTATCGAGCTTGAAATTTTGTGTTTGAGTTGGTTTGATTTCTTAACGAACCGAGCTCAAACGAGCTTTTATCGAACGAGCTCGAGCCGAGTATCGAGTAGCTTGATATTTCACATGTGTTTTTCAAATTTTAGCTTTTCGAGTTGAGCTCGAGCTGAGCTTCAAAAGTTATCGAACGAGAAATCTTGTTCAAGCTTGTTTGATTTGTTTGACGAGCTGAGCTCAAACGAGCTTTTATCAAACGAGCTCGAGCCGAGTATCGAGTAACTTGGTTTGATTTTCAGCGCTATATGTGGGGTTAAAGTTATGATAGAATAGTGTCCTGCAAGCCAACTGTTTTGGCTGCATTTAATTTGTTATAATTAAAAGGACCATTCAAATGGATTAATAAATGCATTTATTTATGTGGTCATCTTCATCTTATGTAATAATTATCTACGCATAAGGATAGAAGTCCTTAGATCACAGGGCTATGGGATAACCCGTGGACTGATCTCCAAGGCCGTGATCTAGAACATATTCAAGAGTCATAGAATCCAATCGAGATGGGACATCGTTGGATTCGGTTAGACTCTCACTAATGTGTATACTCCGATGAACTGGAGAACGCTGGGGTCCACGAGCGTGACTGGGATAGTCGATACACATAAGTGGGTGACTTGCTGGGATGGCAAGTGCACTGAATACCCCAATTAGGAAATAAATCACCATGGAAGCGGTAGTCGCATATCGGAGTTGAAGTTATTCCAATTTACAATAGTATACGAGGAATGATCCCTAAATACTTGAGGTGATAGGGTTTATCTGGTACGAGAACGTCTATACTTAGATGTGAGTTCCGACCGACTGGAGATTACCAGAAAGTCTCTGTAGATTCACGTTGGGTATAGAGGGACTCGTATGCAGGTTCATATCATCAACAAAGGATCCATTGACCCGACTTGACAGGTTGGGAAATTCTCCTATGGATTTCTGTGAGAAATTAATTCTGGTAAAATCCTTGGCCAAGGTATCTGACGGCTTTATGAAAGTAGCTCATAAAGATTAAGTCAAAGAGAATTATTTCAAGATCAGAATGCATAAGGTCAAAACGAATTAAAAGGGAACCGATGAAAAATCCATGCCCTTAAGTCTTGACTGGGAGATCGATCGATGGAGAGATTATAGCGTATATGGAAATTGTAAATGATTAAAAGGTTCACTGAATTAATTCACCAGTGATTGGGCTCCATGGGCTTGTGGCCAGACATCGACCGTGGAGTGTGGGAGAATTCCCAAATTAGCAGGGGTGCTAATTTTGGAATGATCAGTCGACAGAGTGTTCGATTGATTTAGAGTATTTAATACTCAAGTAATTAAATGAATATTTAATTATAACCCACGGCCAATTATGTGGTGAACCTACGGGGGCATACACAATACACATGAAGCGAAAGCGAGAAAAATGGAGAACAACTGAGTCATCTAGATCGACTGGGTCGATTGGGGTGACTGGGTCGACTGGGTCGACCCAATTGGAGCGAAGATGACCCAATTGGAATTGGATCAAGACTGAAAATTAAATTGGAATTTAATTTGTGAGTTAATTAATTAAATTGGATTTAATTAATTATGGGAATATTTAATTAAATAGACTTAGAGTCTTATTTAACTAAATGAAAAAGAAATAAATTAATTGGGCTATTTAATTGAGAAATTAAATAAAGACCCAATTAATTAAATCAAGTATGGGCCATGAATTAATTAGAAGACTTGGTCTTCCAATTAAAAGGGCCATGGCCCATGTAGGAGAGTTAGAAGACTTAGGAGTCCTAATCCTAGGAGGATTAGGTTTATGAGATTCCTATATATAGGAGACTTGATGTCATATCTCAAACACACAATTGAAGAGCTAAAATCTAAGTCAAGAAAAACTCTCTCCCTCTCTCTCTCTCACCAAATCGGCCGAACCTCTTTTCCACTTGGAAGAGATTTTCGTTCTTCGATTCTTGCTCCAATTTGTTCTCTAGTTTTAGATATTAATATATCTTATGTTCTAGCCGATTAGGATATATTAATTTTCGTGATATTGTGGTGTATCAACCTGTAGAGGCGCAACACGTGGGGCGCTACTAGGAGCTTGGGATCGAGCCAGTCGAGGGAGAATCACAACGACTTTTCTGACAGTTTGGATTTGCAAGGAGGCAGGTATAATTTAGATCTGAATTATTCCAGTCGTTTTATTATTCATATATATACAACCAGTTTAGTATCCTGGCAATATTCCGTAAGAGGTCCTAAAATTTTAATTTCCGCTGCGTTAAGGGCTGTTTATCTTACCGAATCCCAACAGTGGTATCAGAGCCAACTCTGGCTTTGTATATATATGAATTTGCAAATTCTGTGGATTAAAATCATATGTTTGATTTTTGCTGTTGATTAGATTAACATGCATGTTAGATCTGTAGATTAGATCTGTTGGATAGATCTTTAGTTTTTAATTGGATTGTTAAAACTGTAATTTTAGATTCATTATTGTTATTATGTTTTTAATTTTGGATTAAATTGATTAAAACTGTTGATTTTAATTAATTAAGAAGTCAAGAAATTGTTATATAAAAACGTATTGAGAACCGAAATCTGAAAGTTGCACGACAGCTGCACAGCTGTTGCACGGCAGCTGCACGGTGACTGCAGAGCAGTTGCACGGCTACTGCACGGCAGTCGCACGGCGGTTGCACGGCTACTGCACGGCAGACGCACGGCGGTTGCACGGCTACTGCACGACGGCTGCACGGCAGTTGCACGTAAACTGCACGCGTGCGATTGTGGAAAATTAGGGTTTCGGGAATTTTCGTTTTTTGATAATCTTGAACAAAATCTTGGAGATTTGGTTGTTATGGAATCTTGGTGAATCTTGGATTGATCTTAGAGTTCTAATTAACTAGGAAACTTAGAGTTTCATTTGTGATAAGACATTTAATTAAAATTAATGTCTTCTAGTAAGTTACCATGATTATAGATCTTAGAGATCTAATTAAACAAGGAAACTTAGAGTTTCATTTGTGATAAGACATTTAATTAAAATTAATGTCTTCTAGTTAATTACCAAGATTAAAGATCTTAGAGATCTTATTAAACAAGGAAACTTAGAGTTGCATTTGTGATAAGACAATTAATTAAAGTTAATGTCTTCTAGTAAGTTACCATGATTATAGATCTTAGAGATCTAATTAAACAAGGAAACTTAGAGTTTCATTTGTGATAAGACATTTAATTAAAATTAATGTCTTCTAGTAAGTTACTATGATTATAGATCTTAGAGATCTTATTAAACAAGGAAACTTAGAGTTTCAAGATAAGGATAGATAATTAAATTGGATTTTATTTCTATCTTTAATTAAATTTCAAGATTAGATTCCTTGATGCTCAAGCAAGAGCATAATAGTCCTTTTAATATTGGACAATTCAAAATTAATTATATGAATAATATTTCGAATTAAAATTTAAAGAAGCCGGTAAATTTACATTATTACCCTTATGTGAATTTATGCATGTTCTTGCTTGAATATGTGGATTGATCGAATTGCCCTTAAGCCCTGTGTAGTTTATTATTGGTTTTTTCATTATGGGTTGTAATTAAATGGGCCTGATTGGTGCCCCTTCTTTGTTGAATTCAAATGTAATAGAATAGGGTCTTAAGTTAGACTTAGATTAGGCTTGGAACCCGATAGACCTCATGGAGACTTTGGAGATCAACATGGAGGTCCATTACCTTGGAGGACATGGAGGCTCAATTCTGAAAGATGGTGGACATTACAAGTGAAGGCCCATGTATGCATGGGATTTATTTTGTAAAAGTATTAGGCCATTTATTTTCACCCTAGACTGACCAATTGGTCCATCACGTGGCTCGTGATGGATCGCATAGGATGGGCAATCGATCAATCATATGTGCAATGCTAGGTGATGAATGTTTACTTTTTCGTAATTATTCTTTGATGTATGAGATGCATGCTTAGGATAGAAAAACGTAAACAAGATAATTGATAATCTGATGAGACCTCGCACTTGAAAATTTCATAAAACCTCCAATTGAACCTAAAATTCAATTATAATATTAAATCGTAAAACGGGCGCATAGAATGGTGTTTATGGTCCGAGCCTATCCAATTACTAGGTCTTAGACATATCGTACGAATATATCTCGATGTCTCACGAGTCGTGGGTCGAGTTATAGGAAGATGGTATGTTTATTGCCTCGATGCACAGTTTAGTGCCAAGGGAGGGGATAGCAAGGTTCTAGGCGCTGTCTCACGAGTCGTGGGGCGTCTAGGATTGAACTATTTCTCTTCACGAGTATTGGACATGATTTAACGCGAGTAAGTATGGATGTCTCACGAGTCGTGGGTCCATAACAAAAAACGAGGCTAAATGAACTCAAGGGTTAGCTGCGATGGTTAACCGGCGACGTGATCGCCCACCAAGTGGATCAATTGGTATGGCCAACGAGTCGTGGGTACTGAGCGATTGCATTTGGGCCTTGAGCCCATTAGGAAATTTTTATTTCCCGAACCTTATGTGGGGGCATAAGTATTCGATAAAAATAGTGGGAGTAATTTACAAATAAAAACCATGTTTGTAAATTATGCATTGATATTAATCTGCCGCGTATTTATTTCTTTTATCGTCATGTTTATGATAGTTTTTCAGAAGTGATATATCCTAGAATATTTACCATCATACTTGAATCAAATAAATTGACTGAACCCAAATGAATTTTGAATGACTTCAAAACTTGAGAAATTATTCTCGAGTCCAAGCAAGGACTCATCTCCTTACAAAGATTTCATTGGTTATCCTTTCGAAGTTACGCTTCGACTGGAATGGTGATAGGTTTCACCAAGCTGCCTTTTTCGAAGTTACTCTTCAAATAAGAAAGGTGATAAGTTTCACCAATGGGTTGAGGATAGTTCTCAAGCCCAAATTTTCTTGAAGGCAAACATGAAGTCTCCCTTAAATGGGAAGTAACATCTCGTTGAAAGGCCCCAAAAGGCTCGAGAGATGGAAGATGAGGAATGGATCCTCTCTGAAGGGAAATAACCTTAGAGTTTTTTTCTGTAAGGATGATAAGTTGAAAAGTCAATCAAAATGGTTCTCCCATGGATTAAGATCAAGGGAAAGAAGGAATTGAACATACTCATCCCGTAAGGGATGATTAAATTTTATTGAACTTAACCTTATGGTCAAGTAATGCATAAGGGTGTTGGACACCCGATGAAGTACTCATTGATGCATTGAATGCATCTAAAGCCATGAATTATTTAGATCGTTAGAATTTGCTTAGACCATCCCTTGTCTTAAGGGATGTGATGGTTCCATAATGGTTGGAACTGGTTGCGCTATAAGACCTATACGGAAAAGGTATGCATAAGCAAATGGATATGAATACTCATATAACGACTAAATATATGCATAGTCAATAAAATATAAATAATCAAGATTCAACACACTTGAGTCGTTGTGTAACCGAAAGGCGATACACGAGCACTAAAATAAATTTTCGAATTAAAGATTCAAAAGATTGAGCTCGACTAGGTCGAGCTTGACAGGGATGCTAGAAATAGTAACCGACTTTCGAATCTTATTTAAACGAAAATCAAATTTAGTAGTTGGTTGCTAGGCAACCAAGAGGAATAAACAATTGTAATGGATTTAATCCATTTTAAGTGTGTGAAAACACTAAAGCATTAGTGGGAGATAAGGCTTCTCTTGTACCCTCATGGGTAAAAGTATGTTGTGATGTACAATTCCAAATTATTTTTGAAATAAAGAAGAGAGCCTAATCAATGAAAGCATGTAAGAGATTTGGATCGATTCCAAATCGAACATGCATTGGCAAATACGCCATTGATTATTTAATAGAGAATTAGATTCTCAAAATGTAAGACCCGCTCGAAACATCGTCAGTTGTCGAGCATTCTGGACATGAAAATGTCCATTAGGAAATCTTACATGAAATTCCTTATTCAATCAATTATAACTTGATCGAAAAAATCGAAGATACTGAGCTAAGTATCTAGAAGCCAGTTCCAAAACATATCAAGTGATATGGGTTTTGGTATTGTACCTTTATATGCATTCATGCGCATATCAGGTCTCCCGCTTATGTGAATAAGCTAGTGGGAGATAAGCTGGAAATAAAATCCATCTTATGCATTTCGTGGAGTATCCAAAATCTCAATAGGATACGAGTTCTATGTTCCTCTAAGACAAACAACCTTTGTCTCTAGGAAAACTAACTTCTTGGAGAAGGATATCTTGATGGACAAAAAAAAAAAAACAACATAGAACTAGATGAGGTTCATAAAATCGACCCATCACCACAGGCAGTGGGAGAACCCGAGCATGAAAATGAACCAACTAGTACACATGAACTTCGAAGGTCTGAAAGACAACGTAGGGAACCCGAGAGGTACTACAGTCTGCTGCATGAAATTGGACAGTCTGAGACTAATCCAAGGACCTACGAAGAATCTATGCAAGACATAGATCTGGGAAGGTGGCAAAAAGCCATGGAATCTAAAATGGACTCAATGCACTCTAACAAGGTTTGTACCTTGGTAGATCCACCAGTGGGAGTAGCTCCCTTAGGTTGCAAGTGGATCTATAAGCGGAAGCTTGGAGTGAATGGAGAGGTTATTACCTAAAAGGCACGACTAGTCGCAAAATGATACACTCAAATGTCGAGCATTGACTTTGATGAACTTTTGCATGTAGCGATGCCCAAATCCATTTAGATATTTTTGGACATATCAGCGTAGTATCATCTACGAGATATGGCAGAAGGATGTAAAGATCGTTTTTCAATAGAGACATTGATAAGGAGATCTACATGAAGCAACCAAAAGGGATATACATCCAAGAGAGATGAGCACAAAGTGTGCAAACTCCAAAGATCCATATATGGACTTAAGCAAGCTTCCCAAAGCCGAAACATACGTTTTGATAATATAATCCAGACCTTTGGATTCGTCAAGAACGTGTTCAAGCAGTGTGTGTACAAGAAAGTTAGTGGGAGTACAGTTGAATTTTTATGCTTTATGTTGATAACATTCTGCTCATTGGATATGATGCAAAAGTGTTATCCGAAACAAAAGCATGGTTTTCTACACAATTCTCAATGAAGGATTTGGGAGAAGCATCATTTGTACTGGGTACAAGGATCTACATGGATAGATCGAAAGGACTGATGGGCCTCTCCCAATCAAAGTACATAGATAAAATACTGAAGACATTCAGTATGGAAGAATCCAAGAGAGGATTGCTTCCGATGAGACATGGTATTGCTCTCTCTGAGTCTATGGCCCCAAAGACCTCTGAGGAGAGAAGCATGATGTCTAAGATACCACATGCCTCCGCGATAGGAAGCATAAAATGGTATGTTATGTACAAGACCAGACATAGCGTACGCCCTGAGCGTAACTAGCCGCTATTTGTCTGACCCAGGAGAGCAGCACTGGGTAGCCGTAAAGTCAATTCTGAAGTACCTGAAAAGGACTAAAGAATTGTTCTTAGTATACGACGGGGGGATAATTGAAATTTGAAGGCTATACTGATTCTAGCTTCCAATGTGATGTAGATGATTTCAAGTCAACATCTGGATATATCTGCCTCAAAGGTGGTGCGGTGAGTTGGATACTACCGCAAATTCAACCACCGAGGCATAAAATATTGTAGCATGTGAAGCTGCAAAGGAATGTGTTTGGATGAAAAACTTCGTCCAAGAATTGGACGTCGTACCTAGCATTGCCGAGCCATTACTATCTTCTGTGATAATAATGGAACTATCTCGCAAGCGAAGGAGTCGAGATCTCATCAGAAATCCGAGCACGAAATAAGACGATACCATTTGATATGTTATATCATTGGTAGAGGAGACATAAAGATGAAACGTGTCACCTCAAAGAATAATACGACGGACCCGCTAACTATGCCATTGCCTCAAAGGCATTCAAGAAACATCTGTCTAAGATGGGAATCAGAAGTATGGAGAGTTGGCTTTAGTACAAGTGGGAGATTGATAGAATAGTGTCCTGCAAGCCAACTGTTTTGGCTGCATTTAATTTGTTATAATTAAAAGGACCATTCAAATGGATTAATAAATGCATTTATTTATGTGGTCATCTTCATCTTATGTAATAATTATCTACGCATAAGGATAGAAGTCCTTAGATCACAGGGCTATGGGATAACCCGTGGACTGATCTCCAAGGCCGTGATCTAGAACATATTCAAGAGTCATAGAATCCAATCGAGATGGGACATCGTTGGATTCGGTTAGACTCTCACTAATGTGTATACTCCGATGAACTGGAGAACGCTGGGGTCCACGAGCGTGACTGGGATAGTCGATACACATAAGTGGGTGACTTGCTGGGATGGCAAGTGCACTGAATACCCCAATTAGGAAATAAATCACCATGGAAGCGGTAGTCGCATATCGGAGTTGAAGTTATTCCAATTTACAATAGTATACGAGGAATGATCCCTAAATACTTGAGGTGATAGGGTTTATCTGGTACGAGAACGTCTATACTTAGATGTGAGTTCCGACCGACTGGAGATTACCAGAAAGTCTCTGTAGATTCACGTTGGGTATAGAGGGACTCGTATGCAGGTTCATATCATCAACAAAGGATCCATTGACCCGACTTGACAGGTTGGGAAATTCTCCTATGGATTTCTGTGAGAAATTAATTCTGGTAAAATCCTTGGCCAAGGTATCTGACGGCTTTATGAAAGTAGCTCATAAAGATTAAGTCAAAGAGAATTATTTCAAGATCAGAATGCATAAGGTCAAAACGAATTAAAAGGGAACCGATGAAAAATCCATGCCCTTAAGTCTTGACTGGGAGATCGATCGATGGAGAGATTATAGCGTATATGGAAATTGTAAATGATTAAAAGGTTCACTGAATTAATTCACCAGTGATTGGGCTCCATGGGCTTGTGGCCAGACATCGACCGTGGAGTGTGGGAGAATTCCCAAATTAGCAGGGGTGCTAATTTTGGAATGATCAGTCGACAGAGTGTTCGATTGATTTAGAGTATTTAATACTCAAGTAATTAAATGAATATTTAATTATAACCCACGGCCAATTATGTGGTGAACCTACGGGGGCATACACAATACACATGAAGCGAAAGCGAGAAAAATGGAGAACAACTGAGTCATCTAGATCGACTGGGTCGATTGGGGTGACTGGGTCGACTGGGTCGACCCAATTGGAGCGAAGATGACCCAATTGGAATTGGATCAAGACTGAAAATTAAATTGGAATTTAATTTGTGAGTTAATTAATTAAATTGGATTTAATTAATTATGGGAATATTTAATTAAATAGACTTAGAGTCTTATTTAACTAAATGAAAAAGAAATAAATTAATTGGGCTATTTAATTGAGAAATTAAATAAAGACCCAATTAATTAAATCAAGTATGGGCCATGAATTAATTAGAAGACTTGGTCTTCCAATTAAAAGGGCCATGGCCCATGTAGGAGAGTTAGAAGACTTAGGAGTCCTAATCCTAGGAGGATTAGGTTTATGAGATTCCTATATATAGGAGACTTGATGTCATATCTCAAACACACAATTGAAGAGCTAAAATCTAAGTCAAGAAAAACTCTCTCCCTCTCTCTCTCTCACCAAATCGGCCGAACCTCTTTTCCACTTGGAAGAGATTTTCGTTCTTCGATTCTTGCTCCAATTTGTTCTCTAGTTTTAGATATTAATATATCTTATGTTCTAGCCGATTAGGATATATTAATTTTCGTGATATTGTGGTGTATCAACCTGTAGAGGCGCAACACGTGGGGCGCTACTAGGAGCTTGGGATCGAGCCAGTCGAGGGAGAATCACAACGACTTTTCTGACAGTTTGGATTTGCAAGGAGACAGGTATAATTTAGATCTGAATTATTCCAGTCGTTTTATTATTCATATATATACAACCAGTTTAGTATCCTGGCAATATTCCGTAAGAGGTCCTAAAATTTTAATTTCCGCTGCGTTAAGGGCTGTTTATCTTACCGAATCCCAACAAGTTAATCGTAAATTTATTTGACCGATCAAAGATTTGAATCCCATACGAAATACTCTAGTAAACTAGGGGAACATACACGATATTACCCTGTGTTATGTGAAGCCTTCACTAAATTATCCTTTGAATTTTTTTTTGCACCAAACTCTCTTGTACTTTAAAAAATCCTGCATAAAACACTCAATTTTCCGTTATTTACTAACACAGTTAACACATGGGTATTTTATACAGAGTTTTTTAAAGTACAATGCAAAAAAAAATTAACAGAATAATTTTGTGCAAATTTTCACATAACACATGATAGTATCATGCATTTATCCTAGTAAACTATATATATTACACATGATATGTCCTAAGCTTAAAAGGACCTGAGCTAATAGCCTATTATTTTCATATTTAGACAGAATCTCCCTTAGAACAGAGCATTGAATTCATTCAAGTTAAAAAAGTTAAATAAATCGACAGTGTAGGCCAGTATTTAATAAGATGAAGGTAAGAATGATTCTTCTTATTTTGTGCATATTTGAAACATGGTACTTACTTATTTCCCGAACTGCTCTGTACCTGAACAGTTTGTAAAGACAACTTTGTAATTACACTGCGAAATTGCTCGTCATACCCAGGGGCGGACATAGACGGTTTTTGTCGGGGGGGCCAAAGATCTTGTTGGTAACAAACTCTATATTCATCAAATGAATGGTAACATAATTGCCTAAATTTCAGAAATTATTATTTTCTTTGACCCTACCGATAATTAGCTCACTTGAGTTATGCATTTGACTACATAACATCCAAAAGAAAATTAAATATCTATAAATAAAATAAAATAAAATAAAAAAGTGAATATGACTATATAATGTCTAGAAGAATTTGAATTTTCACAAAAAATATGATTATACAATGTCCAAAAAAGTTGAATTCCATGAATAAATATGAGTTTTAACATGTCTAAAATAAGTTGAATTTCATGAATATGAGTATAATATCAAAAAATATTCGAATTTCCATGGAAAAATAAGAAGGAAATTAATTAAATTCCATAAATAAATATGACTATATTGTATTGTCAAGATAAATTTGAGTTTTCATCAAAACATAAAAGAGGAAACACAAATACCATGAAATACTTTGAACTGTAGCAATGAAGGGTCGAACTTGATACCTCACACAACACATAGAAGAACCTTACCACTGTACCAATAGATCTTTTGTGTTCATGTATACATATACAAATATATATAGATATTTTTTTTGGGGGGACCATGGCCCACCCCAGTCCCCAAGGGGGTCCGCCCCTGGTCATACCAATCAAATTGAAATTGACATAACACTATCCTCTAGAAAAAATCATTTATTGAACGCGAGATCGACATGTCGGAGAAAACGTCAAATATATTATATATAAAGATACGAACACAAGTACTAATTCACAAGCTCTAGTCACTACGAAACATCTTATTCATAAAGAATAAATTCAAAGAAAACTCTTGAGAATTAATATTTCACAAAATTTCTTGGATCTCGACGCTTGGAAATTCTTATGTATGTCATGTTCTTGAAATAAATGATGTCGTGTATTTCTAAATACAAGTTCAAAACAATTTTTTTCAAAAAAATCTATATTTGACATGTATAATAAAAACATTAAATAGTTTTTAATTATATAATTTATTATTTAAACAAATATTAAATAGTTCTTTATTATATAATTTAATATTTTAATAAATATTAAATAGATTAATACTATTATATAAATCGTATATTTAAAAAGAATATATTTTCTTAATTTTTGTGATATTTATGTTAAAGTATTATTTAGTTTATTAATATTATTTATAAATCAAATTAGTTATTTAAATAAAATAAGTAAAATTTTCAAATTGGTCTGCACGTGGTCTTATTCGAGCCAATTTTAAAATTTGGCAACAGTGTAGACTAAAATCGTCACTAAATTTGGAGATGTGGGCTTTTTTGTAGCCTGAAATATTATGGGGTAAAATTATTAGTCAACATAAGTAATGGTATCTGTTGCGTTCCAAATACTAATACGCAAACTACGCAAGTATACGGTCGTTACAAGTAATATAAAACGGTAAGTACATACCGAGTATCGAATCCCCACGAATGGGTAAAAGGTGGGAATAAACGAATCAATCGACGGCTTATTTCATCTAAGAACGCTTGATACAAAAGGATCAAACCCAAATATACGACAAGGGTGATTTTATTTAACTACGAGCGGTAAAGTAAATCTAACTACGAAAGCAAGTAAATTGGGGAGTTAATTATGCGGTAAGGAGGATTTATAAGCAATCAATTAAAGCAGATAAATCATGCGGTTGTTAGGTTAGCTATGCAAACAATCATAGGTTTAGTTGTTGTTTGTGAGTTCTAAATTAGTTAAGTCTCCCTGTCGGTCTCACTTAACTCTACCAATCTACCCAAACTCTCCATCTCCGGATCAATCACAAACATCGTTGTCACTCGATGCTCTCAGAGGGCTCAAAGGCGTACCGCTGTCACCCGGGACCTAAGACTAACCCAAATCCCCGAATAAAGAGAATCTAAGTTATTTGATGCATTCACGAACGAACTCATTATACAAATACGGACCACACTAGGTATATGCCTATCCTAGGTCGAAATCCACAAATCATCACTCGCCTAACCTTCAAAGTCCTATGTCTAGGATGCATTCAAGGTAGAATTAAGTCCGATTACATGATTACGGCAAATCAAAGTACTTAAACAATAATCTACTACAATCATTGGCCAAAAGTGCGATAAAACAATAAACTCAACAATTCAACCATAGCCCAACATCAAAACATAACTAATCAAACGATAACAATGACTCGACAATTAATATATTATGCTCGTGTTGCTACTCAAGGATTCAAGGACGTTCGTATGTATCTTCCGAGTTGCATACAAACCTATCGAGTTAAACTAATCCAATTTATGTCTAAATGGATTTAAATCTAATCGATGCATTAAATTCAAACCTTAAACGAATATGAAACGACATAGGTATATGTCTATCCTAAAATCGAATCACAATCCAAATTCATAATCAAATCCTCAAAATCACTATGTCTAGCAATCAAGAATCAATAAATCTCATCTCAAAGTTTGTCAAACCATAAGATGAACGATAAACACGGAATCGGATTAACGAACACATATAAACACCATACTAATCATCAAGACATCATTTAATCAAACAATAACATAAATATATATATAAATCCAAAGAATTCAAATCCACAACCTTTGTTCAAAATAGAAAGTAACAACATTCATATCCTAATCATAGACAACTAGGAAATAGAAAGATATCACCTAATCGGAATAAAGTCGAGAGATGGATTCTCCTCCATTTAATCACCACCTAATCACTCCCCAAGGGTGGTGATTAGCTCACCCCCTTGGTGGAGTCTTCAAATACAAGAAAAAGAAAGAAAAATCTAAAGAGAGAGTTGATGGAGGCTTGAGAGGAAAAGGGAGGCAAGGTATGAGTGTTTTTTTATTGTGAGCTCCTCTTGACCCTCTTAACCTAGGGAAAACAAGACCAAAAAGTCCCCAAAATGTCTAAAAATACAAGTGGGATCAAAGGGGGATTGTACAAAAAACCCCCTGCCTTTCCCGCAGAAAATATCTGCTGGTAGCAGGGTTCTCGCGGCCGCGAGACTGAACCTCGCGGCCGCGAGAAACAGGCCGTAGGTTTCCTGCTCTGCCGCACTTTCTTCCGAGCAGCATATCTTTTGATTCCGAACTCCAAATGCGGATCCGTAAAGTCCGTAGCGTAGCTAACTCACTCATCTATAACATATCCAAAATTCAGCTTATTTGGATCGGCCATGATAAAGTTGTGCATGCTTGAGTGAGTAGCTATCTTCATTCTTGTAAAATTTGCTTCCGGTTCTATTTCCTTTGAAGCTCAAGCTTGACTCGCGGGGTGGGTAGAACGACTCGCATCATTGATACGCAACTCCGAATCACTCTAAAATGTCAATACCTACAAACCACGGAGAAAGCGATCAAAACACGAACAAAAACACAAAAACCGAACAGAGGCCAAACGAAGGGGCCAAAAGCACAAAAGACACGAAAACACGCGGAACAAACAGAAACTCGGATCAAAACAAGATGTTTTGGGCTTAAAGAGATAGGTAATAACGACGTTTTCACGGCGTTATCAGTATCAACTTTGCAATTAGACTTAACTGCCACGTCACCACTTAACGACAATTTTTAACGGCTGTACCAAATGTGTCACAATTTGTTAAAGTGTTATACCAAATGTGTTGGACATATAAAGCTCAGTACCAAAAGTGGAAATTGACCTAAAACTCAATACAAAAAATTCAATTCTCTCATTCGAATTTGAATTTGCTTTCACTACACAACAAGAGCTTGCATTTTCACTAGAATAAACACTAATTTTAGGCACAAGAATTACTTTATCGTCCAAAGGACAAAAAGGATATACTCCCTCCGTTTTTTAACTTCATTGATACAGTTGACAAGTCAATTTGACCAAATTCAAAAAATATTATAATTAATAATTTAATTAATATATTTTAATAATAATTTGATAATATTATATAACATCATATATATTAATATTTAAAAGGACTGAAATGCTATAAAATATAAAAATTCTACTTAATAAGTCACTTAAAAGATTCAAAAGTTTGATTTTGCACTACTACAACTAACGAAATTACAAATATGTGAACAGAGGCAGTATATTTTAAGGGTTTAGAGATCATTATGTTAAATTTACTAAGACATTATAAACTATATCAAAAGTATTAATATCTAGACCTAAGGGCCTTTTTGTTGGCTGTTCAAAGAATATTTTAGTGTTATTTGAGAAGCCAAACAAATAATATTATTTTCAATCATAAAATGCTTATCTCAGGAGCCTATCTCCCAATTCCAGAAAATAATACTCCCTTGGTCCCTAAAGTTTTAATCCTATTTCTTTTTTCGATGTTCCAACATAAGATTTTCTTTATATATATGAAATGATTTTTATCAAAAATATTCTATCACATAAAATAATGATTCGATACCACTAGCTATCAACCATCACTTTTAAGGGTAAAATATCCATTCTTTCAACTCTTACATAAAACTCCGTGCAAAAAGTGAAAGGATAAAAGAAGGGACGTAGGGAGTAAAGAAAAAAATTTATCTTGATTTGACATAAAATAATGATCCTTATCTTCTTTACATAACTCTAAGAATGAAAAACTCACATATCAATATGGATTTGATATAAAATAACATATCGTCTACCTATCTTCTCTTCTTTCCGTTATTTTTTACAATAACTAAGAAAAAAAATACCATACCCACATGTATTTTATAACTCCATGATGTGTCTTAACTTGTTGCAACTTGATATTGCCATTGAATGCATCGTCAGAAAATACCAAATTTTCACATGGGTTAAAAAACTCTTTTTCAAATTACAGAAGGGTAAATTGCCAGTAACTCAATACTAATTCACTATTCTTGTAACATATATTTTTGCAGATAATTTTCTTTAAATGGAAAATATAATTATGACCCAGTATGTCACAAGAAAAGGAATGAATATATCATTTTTGTCTATGAAAAATCATAGAAAAACTAAAATATTAGCATTTATTCCTATTTATCTATAAAAGTAGGACTTTTTTTTTATGTTTATTTTTATTATGACATAGAGACCAAGATTAAATTTAGCCTAGGCCCCCAAAAATGGTAGGGACGATTCACGGTTGATAAAAAGGATACATTGCGAATTTTTTAAACGTTTTATTACTGTACAATTAGGGGCTAAAATTAAGGGCCTGTTTGTTTGGCGTTTCCCAAAATTTTTTCGTGTTTGGGAAATGCCAAACAAACATGTTTTCTATTTTTCGAAATAAATTTTTCATCCATTAATTTTCTCAAACTACTCTCTCAAAAGCCAAACAAACAACAATTTTCTTATCTCTAAACAAAACCTATACAAACTCTACTTTGATTTGACATAAAGTAACCTATCTCTTACACAATTTATCTCACATAACAAACATGATTTGACATAAAGTCTTACACATCTTACACCTACAACCCAACTCTTCCAAAAAAACCTACACCTACTTTATTTCTCAAACCACTCTCTCAAAACCCAAACAAACAACATTACGCAAATCGAGATTATTTCACAAACCTTCACTACTCTCCCAAACTACTTTCCGAAACGCCAAACAAACAGGCCCTTAGCGTTCATAATGCTTCTCACAATTATAATACGAAACAACTTATAAAAGATGTAAATGGGCTTATCACCTTAAAAAAAAAGACCCTTAAAGTCTATAGGCTTGCAACCTTTGTGACAAATCCAGGTGACTGATGGTTAGGATTCTCCGTCACATTTAGGTCACTACAACAAAAATGATCTTTGGTGGCATCAAGCTTGATGGCATTTTGAAGAAAATGTGAGCCAAAATTAATACAGTTACATT
Source organism: Penstemon newberryi var. newberryi (assembly GCA_030819805.1). Lineage (NCBI taxonomy): Eukaryota > Viridiplantae > Streptophyta > Magnoliopsida > Lamiales > Plantaginaceae > Penstemon > Penstemon newberryi. The sequence goes on along the minus strand of JAUALY010000003.1, from coordinate 1,740,580 downwards.
TTTTAAAAATGTCAGGAATTATAAATGTTAATCATACTGTTTAGTGACATTTTTATATTATTATGGCATTTTATAATGTTACCTCTTGTTATGATAGTGACATTTAACTTTTAGCCACACCGTTACAAGTGGCAGTTTGAAAAATGTCGTTACATATAAAATGTCACTAGCAAAGTGCCACCTGTAGCGGTGTGGCTAAATGTATGAATGTCATAATTGTAGTTAAAAATAACATTATAAAATATCACTATAGTATAAAAATGTCACTAATCAGTACAATTAACATTTATAGTTTGTGACATTTTTCAAAAATATGACTATATTAATATTTTGTGACATTTTCTTTAAAATGCCATCAAGCATGGTGCCACCATAGATCATATTTGTTGTAGTAAACTTTGGTCATTTTCAGGTGATCCAAGGTGAACTAAAGTGTCGAAACAATTTTATGAGGGACTAAATAAAAATAATTTGCTTTATCTACTAGTTGAATTCAAATAAAAATAATTTCTTAAATTATTAAATGAATCTATAAAGCGAGACAAAGATCTTGTCAAAATTTTCTTTAAGAATTTGTTTAAAATATGTGTTGAGACTGATCTTGAGCAATCATTAACTCTTATAACTTATATAATAATTAATTAAGTTCAGTGCATTTAGGTAGAGTATGGACCTAATCCATGTGTTTAACATGGTATTAATTAGTGAGTCAGATTTATGTGGGTTAAATTATTTCATGATGTGCTTCAGTTGTTCTTGTTTGCATGTTGATATTAATACTCAACCACATGGTCTAGATATTCCATGTGTTGGACTCTTACTTACATATCCCAATTCTCAATGTTGAGTTTTATACATCACATCACGTGTTGGGTTTCCTTCCTGTTATAAGAACCAAATAAATTGAATGTAAATATTAAGTTTAAGTTTTGATGTGAATTTAGTCCAATCAATTTTAACGGGTAAACTCCATTTGTTTAACATTATGTCACGAACTCAAAACATATATATATATGTTACCGTCATATTTTCTAACTTGACTTGTGATCCTTACATCGAGTGAGCTGACATATATATATATATATATATATATTTTGTAAGTTTGTAAGTAAGCAATGCCCAATAATACAATGTTATAATGGAAGCCATATATGTGGCTTGGTGACCTCATTGAGAAAACATCTACTTAATTATATATATAGCTGATGATCGATGATGATATGGTTGCGCACCGTCCGGTATTGGCATGTGTGTAGACATGTTGTATGTATTCTTTTCCTTTCCGGTGTTCCCCATCATGTATACTAACTACCAAACAGTCATCGGTGTTTCTACTACATTCACAAGGTTGGTGGCACATAAATGTTTAACAGTGATGTGATGTTATGTGTTATAAATGTTAATAATAATAATAGTACGTACTAGTGTCAAAGTTATGTTGAGTTGCGTCACTAGTTTCCTTGTACAGCTGCTATAGGCATATTCTTCCTCCTAAATATGGGATCCCCCATCCAATTAATATCCATCAAACCCAACCATCATGGGCTGCTACCATCGGTCTGGATCGGCAAATCCAAGTCCACGGCGGTATGAGATCGACGTATCAGGACTAGCAGTTGTCGGGGAAGATCATCTATCATACTTTTGTATCTCATGATAGATCCACTCTTCACGTGTATTTGTGGATCCACACAAAATTTAAATAAATGCACTTGACAAACAATAGATCTATATATATGACACATATATGTAACAACGTGTAAAAAATAATAATTATAATAATTCACCTATTTGTATCAATATAAGATAAAAAATAATTTAAAAATTCAAAAAAATAATAATTATAATAATTCATCTATTTGTATCAAAATAAAATAAAATTAATTTAAAAAATCAATTTTTTATAAAAAAAACAACATTCCATCCCCTTTCCCAAAATGGCAGCAGCCAAACTGGTCACTACCAAAATTGGCCGCACCATTCAAGTCGCGGCCATGCCGTGACATGAACGGCGCAGCCAATTTTGGTCGCCGCCGACGAGGGTGGGAAGGGGGATAGGGTTTGGGAGTGAGTGGGTTGGTTGGTTGGTATGCTGATTTTTTATTTTCATTTTTGAAAATTTTACTTTATTTTAATTTCTCTTTTATTTATTTGAGTTTTTTCCATTTCATATTTTATATGAATATTATATTTTTTATGTTTTGATTTTTTTTTTTGAAATTATTATTTCTCACAAAAATTGAGGACTAAATTGATTCATACAGGTTTTATGGGGACTTAATTAATTGTAACAATGTCAGAGTGAACGGAATAAATAGCCTTTAAACGCCACATGTATTCATGAGATAATGAGATTTTGCCGGTTGGTGGGTAATTGAGATAGCCTTTAACTACGTGACAGGTGTCCATGAAACTAAATCAGATAAATAGATTATTTATTAAAAGACGCATAAACCCTTTTAGTCAATATAGTGTGTTTACTATTCTTCCTTTCTCACCAATCAGAAAATTTACTTTACATTTCTATCTGAGAATTGAATCATGGGATTTTTGAATTCTTCTTTGTATTTTTATAATCTTTTTGCACTTTAGTTAAAAATAATGTGGTCTATGGCATGAATTCTTGGGATCTCGCCGGAGAAGACGTACCTTTGAAGAAGGCGACAATTACCTAATTTTTAAATTGAATCCATATAAAAAGAAATAATTGTATTTTTAAGCTATTAGATTGTTCTTAATAATAAAACATAATATGACCCAGTAAATATTAATTAAAATTGTACAAATTTGAATAACATTAACAAATTTTTTATTATCAACAAAACGTAATAATATCTAATAAAATCTAATCACCTAGAATTCAAAAATCATAAGATTCAAGATGACAATCCATAAATTGAATTAGTTAAAAAAAAATAGGACTTTTATTTATCAAAAAGAAAAATAGTAGTTAACTGGACTAAATAAGAGAAAGAATATCAATGAATAATTATTAAAAATTACATTTTAGTTAAAAAAAATCTATCCCTAAGTCTAACCACCTCCGGCCGGCACCGACCTATTCGTGGCCAGGTCAGCCACGCGAGGCCGGGCTGGCCTTGGGTGGCTGGCGCTGGCCTTGCGAAAGCTAGATCTGGATGGGGGTTCGACGGGCTGACCTTAGTTTGTGACCTATCTCCAAATGAACTTCATGTAGTTCTTCTTTTTTTGTTGGTAACACTAACTGTTTGTGGTTGGACTTTTTTTTTTTTTTTTTTTTTTTCAATTATCTTTTAACTTATAGTTCTCTCGTCGTTCAAGCCGTAGCCATGATCTGGAGGCTTTGGGGCAATTCCCATTAGGCCATCTACAGCCGAGGCATGCAATAACCCCCTCATGCCTGCTTGTCTGTCTTGCCTAGTCTGTCATCTCCAACCGAACAAATAATCCAAAACATTTAATTCAATCTCAAACTTTTTCCAGTCTCACTTAACAATAACAATAACAATAACAATAATAATAACAATACTAATAAAGAAGTCAATAGGCAATTGAAAATATTTAGTCGAACACTTGTGGGCAACACACGGGTCATTTTCGAATTAGGTGTTCCTTTGTAATCGTATTTGTTAAGTTGTTTACTTGATCTTGTAATTGTATTTTTAAATTAAGTTGCAATAATAATAAATTTTGTTAAGTCATACTTATATAACAATAACTATATTTTTTTTAAACTAAGTCGTAGTTTATCAAAATATGCCCAATTTTTTTACAAACTCACATAAATATTTTAATTTATTTAAAAAAAAAAGTGACCAATTACATAAAATTGACTATTTTGTAAGAATTTTTACACAAACTTTTAAGGATTTTTACAAACACATATACATGTTTTATTTTATTTAAAAAAAATGACCAATTAATTTTTTTATACACACACATATATTTATATATATATAATTAATATAATATAATTTTTTTGAACACAATTTAAATTATTTTTTTATATTAAAAATTAAAAAAAAATATAAATATAGGGTGGCCGCCATTGACCTGGAGATTGCTTGCCCGGAGGCAGGCAGGCAGGCAACCATGGCCTGCCTGCTTGCCTAGATGCCCCCCTGGATGCCCTTATGCCCGCTTGCCCTCCAAAAAAATTCCATCTGCAGCCGACGACCCCCCTCATGCTTGCCTCCCCACTTCGGCTGGAGATGGCCTTAGTTTAGGTTTTTTTCTAATTTTATTATTAGTAGTATTCATTACAACAAAAATTATCTTTGGTGGCACCATGCTTGATGACATTTTGAATAAAATGTCACAAAATATTAATATAGTCATACTTTTGAAAAATGTCATAAACTATAAATATTATTTATACTGATTAGTGACATTTTTATATTTTTTAATGTTATTTTTAACTATAACTGTGACATTGATATATTTATATGTTGCATTTTATTTGTGATATTTTATATATAACGACATTTTTTAAACTGCCACTTGCAACATTTAACTAAAAGTTAAATGCCACTATCATAACATTATAAAATATGTTGTAGTGGTTGTTAGTTTTTCTTTGTATTTTGACACATTAAATTGATTTTTGATGTAATGATGATGTATTGTTAGATATATTCAAATACAAAGACAATGTATTGATGATTTGATGTACAATTATTTCTGGTTACGCAACTGCCTTGAGTCATCAATTGAAGGTTTGTTCTGACATTAACATTTGGGTTAATCGTTAAATATCCAGACATGCTAGGACCTCTATATAGAAATATTATTTTCTTTTTTTTGATAAGCATAGAAATATATTATTTTCAATTTGATGTGGGTAGTTGTTTACATTTATTTGCTCGATACCACACCTAACCTAACTAGTGCGGACTTAGTTTAATAGCCAAAAGAAGCTTTGAAATTTCAAACGTGCCCACAAATTAGAGACCAAAATTGACATCTCATAAATGAATCATGATAACAATCATTCACCTTCACCCTACATTATGAGACGGCATTAATTTGTTACAGCACCCAATGAAGTTACCAAAAAAATTCCATATCTGGTAGTATTTTACTTGACGTCAGAATATGAACCTAACCTCTAACAATTATTTAATTAATTATGTATATACTTCATGATACCCACATTTTATATAACCCCAGTCGCAAATTAATTAATTTTTTTTTGTTTATTTCACTTTCTCATTTATGTCCCTAGATTTTATATCAAATATAGAATATCGTATCTTCAAAATGTAACACTGCATTCAGGATGCATATAAATTGCACTGTATAGTTAAAGCTAAAAATCACTCTAATTGGTTCAATAAGCTTAAACTAGATTCGTTCAAACATGCAATTTTTTTTTTATTTCTTTTGTTTAAATAAAGCTTAAATTATGTTTGATTTGTGCTCGACTTCATAAACAAAAAATTAAATTATCAAATTATTCAAGTTCGATTCATTAAAAGTCACATGAGTCTAATTCAAGCCTAGAGGTTCGAAAATCAATTATAGGAGAATTAATTTTACTAAGATGGATTTTGACAATAATTGATTATAATAAAAATTAATTATAGAAGTATAATTGCTTTCACAAAAGTAAAACTATAGGAACTTTTAAAATAAGTTGATTTTTAACTTCTAAAGATCACAAAAGTAATTAATTGTGACACTGAAGGTCAAATATCATAAAGATCACGATTGTTCAAAAGTAACTTTTATAACTGAAACTAACATTTTAAAAATTACAGTAAAGATCTAAAAGTGTTCTCACAGCTACGGCTACGTAAAACTCACCCATTAAATTGTAATATTAGCTTCAAATATAATATCAACTTCAGTGAACTAGAATGCGATATTGAGGGACCAGCCCGTAATGTCCGGGATAAATTAAATATGGCTATGGGTGTGGTACCAAAATGTAGGAGGACCTATAACCTATGTCCCTGATCCCAGAAGCAGTGACGCAACTAACGTAAGCAACAACTCAATAAAACAGTCCCCATGTATTAATATTTTATTACTTTTTACTTTAATCATCGGTAATACTATCTCATAAGTAAATAAATTAATTATCATCGATTTTTTAAATGATCAAGGTAGTAATTAAATTTTTTAATAGATCAAGACGTTATTGTCAATTTTAATAAATAATATAACAAAAGAATATCGCTAACTTTAATTAACATGGTTGTTTTTGCATTTTGTTCGTAAATTAATACAATATGGGGTACAACGGGTATTCCGGTCCTCAATAAATCTTAAGTACAATTTTATTTTATGGAATAATAAATCTCAAGTACTCGCAGTTGTAATAAGAGAAGCATATTACGGTTCGAGAAGAGAATAGATGTCTTTGACTTGTTAATAAGAGAATAGATGTCTTTGACTTGTTAATGGATAGTAAATTTTGATAATAAAAATGACATAAAGATTCTTTTACCAATTCAATTAATAAAGCATGAAGGATATTTCTGCATTCAAAATATAATATATACCTTCTATTGTATATTATTAAGAAAAAACTGAATCAATTGCACAATTTCATTAAGAAAGAATAACATTTTTCATACTTTACGTACGATACCTACTTCACACATTTGGTATCAAATTTTTAAAAAAAAAACGCGTTCGATTTCAAACTAGCTAAAAAAACACATTTGGTATCATATATATAAATATGCAACGTACCGCCACAAAAAAGAAGCAATTCGATCAATAAATGAGACAGTATCATTCTCTATATATTCATGCATATCTCACCTATAATAACAGCATATACAATAATCATTTTAAATTATATATATCAAAATTGAAGAATGAAAAACATGCAAGATGCAATTCCATATAGAACTTGGCACCAAACTACCTTAACAAATCAAAATAATCCAAAATCAGTTATGGAAATTCGGGTTATCAATGGTGGAAAAACGGGTCATGATGATTTGAAGAGGATGGTAGAGGAGAATGCAGTAGTAGTTTTTGCACGAAAGGGATGTTGTCTGAGCCACGTCGTCAAGTGTTTGCTCCGTGGGTTAGGTGCCAACCCCACCGCGTACGAGGTTGAGGAGAAATATTTAAACGGCGTCGTACTTGAACTGGAAGAAAAGGTAGTGGGTAGTACTCTAGGCGGTGGTGGAGGAAAAGAAGGGCGGCGCCTTCAGTTCCCGGCGGTTTTTATTGGTGGGCGGTGGTTTGGAGGTTTGGATCGGATTATGGCTGCTCATATTACCGGAGAGTTGACTCCTCTGTTGAAACAAGCCGGAGCCTTGTGGTTATGATTAATTATTTTCTGAATTTGGTAATTTGTTATTTTCATTTTTTTTTCAATTAATTAAATAGATTGGTTTCGTATTGAGATATCTGAAATAAATTATGTATCAGATTTCTCATTCTTGAAAATGTGGTCAGCCAATTACTAACATTAAACTAGAAAATTATTCACATTGAAAAATTACAAATACTTCTAGTGAGATTCAAATACTTAAAGTTTTGTGGTTTTATCATCGTGCTAGACCTCACTTATACTCTCTTTAATCTGATTATTGGAATATATGGTGCATAAACATGGTTTAATTTCTGAATATATATACTTATATAGTCATCATACCTTAATTTATTGCATGCGTAACTTTTTTCTAATTCAGGTTTGGCTGAACCCAAAATATTTTTTTACAGTAAGTGTATTATAATTATTTTAGGAATGGATAATACGCAACTAGTCATAAAATAAAAATAGTGCATTGAAGGAATTTTTTTGTCCTAGCCTGGCTTGATCAAACACATTCAATCATCAAACAAATGTATTGCACTTGCTTTTTAATTGGTCAATTTGAATGAGTCCTAGTAAAACCAATTCGAACAAGAAATTGCTGATTTTGTACTAGTTTCATCTATATATCAGGAATTTAGTTATAGTACTATATCTTGTTACAATATCTTTTGGTGAAAACATCTACTTCCGAGTTTTAGTTGGTTACATTATCTAAATTATCTGTCACACCTAGCACTATATAATGGATTATAAAAAATTCATATACAACTTCAAAGTTAGTTTAAATTCTTGATTAGCTAATTCATTACCCCTAAATCCCTAGCTTAGCTTGATTCTTTTCCCAAAACAAATTAAAATTATATTAGTGTCAAACATTTAGTTATTTATGTTGCTTAATACAATTTATAAAGTTAAAACCTTACACAATAAACATGGTATTTTTTTTAAATCTAAAATTTATATAATAGTATTAATATATTTAATATTTATTAAAAATAATAAAGTTACATATTATTAATAAATAATTAAAATTTTTAAAAAAAAAACAAAAAACCTATCCCTACCCCAATCCATCTCCCCGTAACCAGTGGTGTAGCCAGAATAATCTCACTGAGGTCACTATAAAACACGAGAGTTCAATTTTTTAACTAGATAGCATATTAAATTCAACTACTAATGAATAAAAAGTTACACAAGAGAAAAATGAAGTTTGAACTTAAAAATAATTAGTTAGATATGAACTTCACAAGTGTCCACCTTTAAATTGTCTTATAATTGAATCTACATCATTCTATGTTTGTAATCAACAATCTAGCTAGCTATCATTTAACAGTTTACTTTTTGTAATTTAATTGAGAGCATAGGAGATCCCTCACCATCTCTCCATGACTATGGACCAATTGTAGATGACATTAAAAGGAATAGTATCATACTTGATTCTTTTAGAGTAGTTCATGTTTTAGAGTGGCTTATTCATTAGGAATTTTTTTTATATATAAATGAGTGAAAGATATCACACTTTAATTAAAAGATGGACCCCGTTGCTATATAATTTTTAATTTTATTGATTGTGAGTTTTTTAAAAATAAACATAAATTTTATAAAAATTTCACCTATTATTTTACACTAAGCCCTAACTTCCAATGGGGTCATTGCACCCCCCAGCCCCCCTCCCCCCTCCCCTCCCTATAATTATTTATTAACAATATGTAACTTTATTATTTTAATAAATATTAAATATATTAATACTATTATATAAATTTTAGATTTAAAAAAATATGTTTTTTTAATTTTTGGTCAGATTTATATTAAAATATTATTTGATCGATTAATATTGTTTGTAAAACTAAATTAGTTAAATAGATATGTAAATATAATAAGTAAAATATCAAAATTGGTCTGCACGTGTCTTATTAGAGCCAATTTTGAAATTGGGCAACAACGTGGACTAAAATCGTCAGTAAATTTGAAGATGTGGGGTTATCTTGCCAACCTGAAATATTATGGGGTAAATTTGTCAATCAACATAAGTAATGATATTAATTTTGCTATAAGACTTAACTGTCACGTCATCACTTAAATGCGATTTTTAGCAACGGTACCAAAAGTAATTCGATTTCTTTAATTGTGATACTTAATGTGTCGGCCTTAATTTTTATGGTACCACAAGCAAGAATCGGCATATAATTTAGTACCAAAAGTGCAATTCTCTCCGAAATAAAATAAAATTGCATGGTTGCTGAAAATTCCTGCATGTAATTAACTAGCATTTAATTCCCACTTTTGATTGTGTGTCTAAAAATGAATGCATGAAAAGCATATATCTGTTCACACACCTTCCACGTTTAGTGTTGTCTATGATCACAGTCATAAATAGTATATGCTTACTTAATACTAGTATATATGTAGTAAGTAAAAACTGAAAAGAATGATTTCATGTCAAAATGTAGCTGATGGCAAACCCATTTTTTCTGTAGATGATATAGTGAACCTTATTCGGTTACTTTTATTAGATTGAATTTATTAAGATATTTATTTCATTAAAGAATCAATTAATGGATCTGATTTGAATCATAAAAAAGATTTTTTTATATGAAATATATGGAGTAAATATTGATTGATTCTTTAAAGAGTTGAATCCAAGTGCAAATAAATAAATACATATACATACATACATATATATATATAATTTTATTAATTATATTTAAATAATAGTACTAGTGATTTATACTTTATAATTCTTTTGTTTGTTAAAATACATATATAATAAAACATGAATTTGCTCAATTATATTTTAAGGCTTAGACAATAGAACAAATAGGTCATTAGTTCAATTCCTATTAATATGAGAACTTTTTTTTTCTAGTTTTTAATAGTGGTTGGTGATTTATTTACTTTATATTTGATTGTGATTCATTATCTTTTTTGATTTGGTGATATTGATATAACGATCGTTTCTCCAAAAATAAAAACATGAATTTACAATTAATCATTTTTAGCGAAACGAGAATTATATCATTACATCATGCAATATCACAGAATCAGAAAATCTAATCGATTACAATCAAATTTAAAAAAAAAAATTATCTTCCAAACACTATTAAACTAAAAGAAAAAACTAGACTAATGGAAATCGAACTCAGCTTTGTCACTAAGCTATGTCCTCATTTAACGAGTTTACAATTCATTAATTATATCATTTTCATCTCAATTCTTAAGTCTTGACTAACAACATGAATTTATTTGGAAACATTATTAATTAATATGGTTGTTCCTCGACGTTAAATCTGATAAATACTTTAAAATAGATTCAAATTTTTTATGATTGATTTGTTTTAATTTATTTTCAAGCTTGACGCAAGGTAAAAGACTTGATCGAGCTTATTGATGGGAGTTTGGCGAATGAAGACTAATTATGTGTGAATTTCTATTCCAAGCTGATCAAAATTCGAGCATTCAACGGACATGATCTAAATCCAGACTCGACAAGATACAAATTGAGTTTGACGTAACATATATGAAGTGAATCGGGATCTAAGATCATCTCATTCGATCCCGACTCATTAATTAACAACCCGAAAGGAAGTTGGTTCAATTGATTTCTAATTACTTTTACTTATGAGATTTATGTTCGAATTTGTAGCCAACGGTTTCTTTTTCTCACGATATGATATGGGTTTATAGTTCATTCATGATATTAAAAATCATCATGAATCAGTTTTGAAACATTAATAATATAGTTTCTTCTCAACGAGAGATTTGATAAATATTTAAAAAATAAATAGGTAAATAAGTTGCTGGTTGATTTGTGATTTTGTTCTTTTTTCAAGCTTGTGACTTGAGTATAATGCCTATATCTCAATTTAAAAAAACGATGGAAATATTGGTATAAATTTTGGGAAGGAAGATTTCTAGTATTGTCGAACTGAATATGATCAGACATAAATGGAGGGAATCAGGATCTAAGGTGATCTAATTTAAATCCGACAAGTTAACAACCCTAAAAATGTTGATTCAATTAATAAAGTTCTAATTACTTTTTTATATTGAGATTTATGTTCGAATCTGTTGCAAACTGTTTCTTTCTCTCACAACTTAAATAAAGAAATTAACATTTTGGTATTACACTATCAATTCATTATGTTTATATAAAAACATTTTCTTTTTGTGTAATATAAAAACATATTCTTTAAAGCATATTTACATATAAATTACATTAAATATCACAAATCCTTTATTAATATTGATCATTATCTCTATAATTATATATGTCGTATTAGATTTAGTTAGTTTCTCAATTGTAGTTAATGTTATATTCTACAGTACTTAGTTAAATAGTTTAACATACTTTGGTGGAATAGGACCTTGCAAGACCACATTCTTTTCTTCAATTAATTATTTGCAAGAATAATATATTACTCTACTAGGACCGGAGTGATTTGGGCTTAAGCCCAACCCGTTAATAGTTTATTTCAGCCCAATAGATAAACAATTGGGCCTGCAAAATCTAGGCGCATAGAGCAATCACACTACCTTAAAGCACTCTCTCTAAACAAACACAATTAATTTCAAAAGGCCCGAAAAGGAAAAATGAAATTTACAGATTCGCCGGTGATCGACGTGTCCGTGCTGGACACGCGCCTCTCACTCCACCAAGACAACGGCTCCATGCACGTCGGAACCTCCGTCTGGCCCTGTTGTCTAGTCCTCCTCAAGTTCGCCGAGCGTTGGCACCCGCTAAAATACTCCGATGGCGAAACCCCAAACCCATACGCCCAACTCCTCGACTTCTCAAACAAGCGCGGCGTGGAGCTCGGAACCGGATGCGGCGGCGCCGCCATGGGACTGTATTTGCTCGGCCTACGAGACGTCATTTTGACGGACATCGCTCCAGTAATGCCTGCCCTAAAGCACAACCTGAAGCGCAACAAACAAGCGCTGAACAAATCCCTAAAAACGGCGCAGTTTTATTGGGGAAACAAGGAACAGATGAAATTGCTTAAGCCGCCGTTCGATTTTGTGATCGCGGCGGATGTGGTTTATTTGGAGGAGACGGTGGGGCCGTTGATTGAATCGATGGAAGGGTTGGTGGCGGATGACGGCGTCGTTCTGTTGGGGTATCAGTTAAGGTCACCAGAGGCGCATAAGCTGTTTTGGGAGATGTGTGTGGAAGTTTTTGAAGTGGAGAAGATTCCGCACGAGCATTTGCATCCGGAGTACGCGTATGAGGAGACCGACGTTTATGTTTTCAGGAAGAAGAAGAAGAAGAATTCTTGATTTAGGTGAGAATTTGGGTATCTTTAATAACAACAATATTGAAAATCTGTGATGGCTGTTATGTTTTTATTCAAAATATGTCATATGTATGGTGTTAGTGTTTGGTTTGTATAACAGAGAACAGGGAGATTATTGCCGTGTTTTGCATTATACCAATTACAAATTAAACATCTTGTGCTGGAAAACAAGTGTATCTGTGAATCCCTTTTCACTTATAAGTTGGAATTAATACAAATTACTTTGCTTGATTGATGCTCACGAATGGAATCAGTTAAAGTTTGCCGACTGTCCTTGTCCTTGAGAGGTACTTTGTTAAAGGAACAAAGTATGATATGAATTTAAACTCAAGAATGCTTGCATCTGTTATTAACTATGTATGAACTGTATACTTGAGAGTCTGGTTTTATGGCTTTCTGTTGATATGGGTAGCCTTGCAATATTGTTTTAGCAGTGTGGTTGGGTTCTGCACTATGGACTGTGCGTGTTCCATTATCGATTCTGAATCTATCACTTTCTGTATTCGATTTGGCATCCTGTTGTCTGCCATGGCTCGGCATTACAGCAAGACTGCTTGAGTTTGGCATGTTTATTGGTCAAGTAAAGTGGTCAATCAATCTTGTATACAAATCTGTGGTTATGTTGCTCTGAAATTTTGTAACTTCACAGCTTAAAGTTGTGCTTGAACTTTGGGAATCCTGACCTAGCTAGTTTGAGCATGGCTTTAATTTAAATCTAACTACACAAAATTGGGATTTAGTTGTCAAGCATATATGATAGATTTTATGAATCAGAGAACAAGTGTGCTTTTGAGGAATTTGGAGTTGATGAGAGTAAGAATTTGAGTTTCAAACAAACTCAAGTTATCTAAACAAGTGTTATTGATTCGTTTTCATAAATAACTCTATATCCATCTTAATGAAACTCAACTTAAATAAATCAATCTCACCAACAATACTAGGACTAGGACACAGGGGGGGCTTGAAAAGGGGGGAGTTATTAATGCAAGATGTCAGATTTGGTGCGCCAATACAAGTTAGTAGCAACTGCATGGGTGTGAAGTTATTAGTATTTTTGTTAAAGGGGACATACCGAATATTCTCCGGGTTACAAGCTTTTTAAGTACCAGCATTGGTAATTGCGCATATGGACTGGAATTTTCTTCAACCCACTATACTTGTTAATCTGATTATCACCCAATTATCCAACAAAATGGATTTAAAAAATCAAGGATTATATTTCTTTCTTGAATCCAAATCTGAAATCCTAAATTTTTCACACCATTTATAAATCGGGTGTCAATGTGCATATTGTGGTGAATTGACCAGTTCTTGTCACACTTCAACCATTAGAAAATAATAAATTGAACATGCTTAATAATTCATAACAGCTTATTAATGGCCCTCGCCATTTATTCTATTAGTTGAGAGTCAAATATTTCAGGGACAAACTTCTTGTCAGGGACCCCCAAATAGTAAATAAGTTATACTTTCCATTCTAAGTCAAAATCTTGAAGGTGACACCAACTCTCAGGTCCCCATCTCACTTAATGAAGGTCGGCAATGGAAAATAAAACACCTAAATGCATGAGGTTGAAAACCCAACAGAGACATTTGCATAATTTTTCAAAGGGATTATAATTTTCTAAGTTACTGCTACTAAGGAAAACACACCCTTCAAAATTTAAAACAGAGATTTTTCCTTCTTTTGAAAATCCAATTCTATCATCTAAAATCACTAAACTGGGATCCCCTTAACATTCATTAAACTAAAATTTCTTTATCATCTTCACAAAATGAAGGAAATATTTTACCTTCATTTTCTGGTATAATAGGCATCCTAGCTCTTACTTCCTGCAGCTTCTGGACCACTCTTCTCATTGAAGGTCGATTGGTTGGGAGGGAACTAGTACAAAGTAAACCAATATTAAGAACCCTGAATATATATTCTTTGAATCTCGATTCTAATCTGGAGTCGAGCACGTGATCGGTTCCTTTCTGATCCAAGGTTGTTCGAACCCAACTTGCTAAATCTTGTCCCTTAAACTCTGAATCGATTGGTGGCTTTCCAGTCACAAGTTCCAAAATTACCACCCCGAAGCTGTATATATCGCTCTTTTCATTCACACGAAGTGTATATGCATATTCTGTGAACAAAAAAATTTCAATCAATATGTAGCTTCAATGAAATATTACCCAAAAGATTAAAAAATAAATAATAATACCTGGTGCAATGTAACCGCAGGAGCCAGCAATTACAGACATGGGCTCGACTCCCCTGTTGGCAGATTTAACTATTTTAGCCACTCCAAAATCAGCTATTTTGGCACCAAAATCTTCATCTAGAAGTATATTATTCGATTTTACGTCTCTATGTACAATTGGAGGAATAGAATCGTGATGTAAATACGACAGCCCTTCTGCAGCATCCAAAGCGATTGTAAACCTCGTTGGCCAATCCAACAACTTACTATTATTACTATGCAGTAAATCACCTAAGCTCCCATTAGGCATATACTCATATACCAGTAGTTTGCAATTCCCTTTATTACAACAACACCATAATCTCACAATATTCTTGTGTCTAATTTTCCCAAGTGTCTCAACTTCAACTTCAAATTCATTTATATCAGAATCATCATTGTTAAAATCATTTTCATCTGTGTACGGTCTTTCCATCATCTTCTTCACAGCTACAATCTCCCCATTACTTAGAACAACTTTGTACACTCTACCAGAGGCACCCTTTCCAATCACACTAGCTTCTTTAAGACAGTCACTAATTTCAGATTCGCTGAAGCTTAGCCTATGGAACGATGTCCATGTGGTTGTAACCACTCCCTTCTTCACTTTCTTGATTTTTTTATACTTCCAAACAAACCAAACAACACTTAAGAGGAAAACAATCCCCGCTATAACAAAAATCGACCTCAAAATCCAAGAAAATATGCTATTTTCGTTTTCATTTCTTGATTTGCATAAACCAGAACCATCGATACATAAACCTGGATTTCCAAGAAAGCTTTCCCTATACATTCCATTGGCAAAAAGAGGAGGTATGTCCCCTGAAAGCTGGTTGTTTGACAAATTTAGCTTATTGAGCTTCAAATTCTGCAATGAAAATGGAATGCCCCCGTAAAATCTATTCTGAGAAAGATCGAGATAATTTAGCACAGGTAAGCCTCCAATTTCATCTGGGATTTCACCAGATAATCTATTATTAGCCAAATTAAGCTCATTAAGCTGCTTCAAAGATTGAATTCCCTTTGGAATTCCACCCGATACTTCATTGTTACTTAGATCAAGCCTAGCAAGCTGCCCTAAATTCACGATGGTGCTAGGTATTTCTCCACTAAACTCATTATTATCTCCCAAGAACTCAATCAAACTGTCTAATAATCCAATTTCACTTGGTATACCTCCAGAAAATTTGTTTTCCGAAATTTTAAGAGTAGATAGGTTTTTCGCACCATAGATCAAATGTGATATATTTCCTGAAAAGGCATTACCATAGAGATCTAGCAAGTAAACTTGCGGCAAGCCCCATAACTCTGCCGGAACTTCACCATAGAGCTGGTTGCCACTCATTCGAACCCGTTTTAAACTCCTGCATTTCCCAAGATTCCACGGAATATTCCCTGAAAACGCATTGTTGATCAACACTAATTCCTCCAAAGCCCCATTTTGGCATAAGAGCTTAGGAATTTCACTCGAAAGATTACAGTTGGACACATCCAGAGTTTGCAAAGCTGAGTTCTTGCCGAGTTCAGTAGGTAATGACCCTACGAGTCGGTTTCCAAATAACTTTAACTCGGCTAAATTTGGGGACTTAGCTATGCTCTCTGGGATCATACCCTCGAGTTGGTTCTCAAATAAATTCAACGATTCCAAAGGCAACTCACACAACTCGTTGGGGATCATCCCAGTTAACTTATTCATGGATGCATCAAATTTTCTTAATTCAGTCAAATCAGACCATCCCCCAGCAGGCAATTTCCCAGTAAACGAGTTGTTATAAAGCTCGATTTGCAGAATGCTTTTGAGCTGGAAAATCGAACTTGGTATTGGTCCAGTGAGTCCATTGTTGGCCACATCAAGATTCTTGAGGCGACTTAACCTGCCAAAACTTTGTGGAATCGAGCCCACAAGTTGACAATTAGTAAGCCATAGGTCTTCTAGGTTTGTCAAGTTACCAAGTTCTGGAGCAAGGTGATTAGGTGAAAATGGGTTGTATGCGAGCGCCAGTGATTTCAGGCTTGTTATGTTACCTAGAACAGCAGGAATGGGGCCGTTCAGTAGGTTATCAGTAAGTATAAGAGTTTCTAGTTGCCGGAAAAGCCCAAAAGCCGCCGGAATGTCGCCTGAGAAATTGTTGTACTCTAAATTAAGGTACCTGCAATAATGGTATTAGGAGTATTAAGTATCTCTAATACCCAAAAACATGTGTAAATCAGAGAAAATCACAATAATGCCTTAATTAGGAAACAATTTCTAAAATTACAGAGAACATTGACACATAGTTTATAATAATAATACAATCACCATGAGAAACATAACTTTCTCAGCGCATTTCTGTATTTACTGGAATTAAAAAAGCATTGCTCCTAATTAATTAATTTATGATTGCATCCTCACTCTTTCTTAGTAATTCCAAAACCGTTGACAAAGCTGAACTAATTTTAACCATTTCCCGAAAAACAAAAACAAAAAAAATTTAACTACATCAGCAAGAACTGTACGCACCTGAGGAACCGAAGTTCGGAGAGAGTGGACGGAATGGAGCCCACAATCAAATTCTGGGAGAGGTCGAGGTAAGTAAGGCTCCGACAAGACGATATAGAGAGGGGAAGCGAAGAGTTGATGAGATTTCCAGAAAGAGAGAGTTTAGAGAGAGAAGGCAAACGGCATAAGAACATCGGAAAAGAACCGGAGAGAGACGCACCGGGGAGAATGACCGACACAACCGATTGTTGCCCGTTGCAGGTAACTCCGGTCCAGTTACATGGGGTGGAATCGCGGTGGGACCAGTCGGAGAGCCAACCGGACGGGTCGGAGAGGGAGAGCTTCACCTTTTGAAGGTACAACCCCTCTTGATTCAGTAGAGCTGAAGTGATGCAAATGTAATTGAGGAGAATGAATGAAATTGAGATTTTCAATTGCATGGTTACTGCTGCTATAATTTTTCAAGAGGGGGTGGAGATTATTTTATGCAGTGATTAGTGGGCAAGCATTGTTGTATTTAATTTATGTTATGTGTAAATTTGAAATGATTGTGATGGTGTGTGTTGTGCGTGTTTGTTATGAGAAAATGAAAGAAGTGTGTCTCTGTGTGTTGTGGTCTTGTAGTATAGTTTAAAGAGAGGGAAAAAGTAATGTGAAAGAGGGATTTCCGAGGAAGAATAAGACAAGAGGGAGATGGAAAGGGCGGGTTTGGGGAATAGAGGGAGGTGGTTGCTAAGTGTGAATATTTATAATGTGTGGGTCCCTAGTCTTTTTATTCTTTTTTAAAAAAAAAAAGAGAAAACGACGAATTAAATCATTACATTGAGATATCGACGTATTAAATAGTAATAGTATCGAGTGAATACACTAGTAAGTTACAATGAATAAATAACTAATATGGAAATCGACAAATATACAAATTATTGAAAGGAATCAAACCCATGAATTTAAGGTCCATATGGACCGGTATCATCGATTCTTTGAAATATGAATTGAATTGAGTTTGAATTTGATTTTATAGATTTTGAGATTTTAAGACATGATTTGAAATGATTTTATACTTTATTGCGTATGTTTGATGTTATGGTGTTTGGGAGTTGACGAGATGGATGTGTCTTTGAATTGGACCAATTTCGGCATGAGGCTAATGACATCTAGGTTTTAACCAAATTTGTATGGAGCGAGATGTGGATTCAAATTGATCCACAAAGCTCTTAAAGTCACGAAGTTTCAATTTTACTATTAAACAAGACCTCAACGATTGTGTGCTCTTATAGTTAGGATTCACTTTTATAGCAAAATTGCATAATTTGTTCCACATTAATTGGCTATTTTTGTTTTTGTTCTAGATTATATCAACTCGTTGAATTTTGCGCCGTAATTTAATATTTTGCTGAAATTTCGTCCCATCGTTTACGGCAGGAAGTACAGTTAAATTGTCTTGTTGTCGTTGGACAAATAGGAGAAATTACAAAATTTGTCCCAAACTATTTACCGATTTTGATTATTCAAAAACTAATTGTTAATTTGATTTTCATAGCACAAAATATTTTTCCCCAAGTTCATCACGTAAATATTTTTTCCCGGATTTTGTTTCTCTATTTTTCCTTTTTAGTCCCAAATTGGATGAAAGAGATATGAGATGTAAGAGCATCTCCAATCCATATGACTTTCACAGTCCAGGGATGTGCACCTCCACCCATGGTGAACTTGCACCCCTCTGGGCACCGTCTCCAACCGCTAAGGGAAACTACACTAATTAACTAAAAAAAACCTTTCTCACTCTCACCTATTATTACCTATAATAATAATAATGTCAATAAAAATAAAATTTATTTTAAAAATTGATAATAATAATAACTCACACAATAAATAATAATTATAATTTCATTAAACTTAATTTTAAAAATGAATTATAATAATAATAATTATTATTATTATTATTATTATTATTATGATAGGTGAAATTAACCAACAGGTGGTCCCATGTAAAAATATTATTATAATAGGTAAAATTATTATTATTATTATGGATATTATTAAAAATCCATAATTAAAATTTAATAAATTAAAAAAAAAAAAAAAAAAAAATCAGCAGGTGACACCAAGTGGCACCACTTGCCTCGAGCTTGGACAAGAAGCCCTTCTAGCGTGTCCGTCCAAGCTGGGATGTGCCCAAGGCGGTGGATGGAGCACCTCCCGGACGATTGGAGACCGTCTGGATGGTGCTCCTAGGGCATGCAATCTAGCTCCACCCACCGACCGGTGGTTGGAGATGCATGGCTACAATTATTTTAAAGTGCATGGCTACAATTATTACCAATCTTATAGAACTGAAATACCACATAGGCAAATTTGCATCTCTTCGTTTTCAAGATGTGAAATAAGAAATGAAAATATACACTCAATAAACACTGGGAAAAAATAAGACTGGTTAATCACCCGTAAACAATTGCAGATTTATATAGTGTAAATTTCTAAGTGATAAGTCTTTTTTCTCTGGTGATAAATCATTTTTTTTCACAATGTATATATAGCGTAAATTTTCATGTCTGAATTCACATCTTTAAAACAAAAAGATAAATGCTCGGTTAAGTTGTTTTTTTGTCCTGTAAAGTCAGTCTTTTAGTCTTTCAATTTAAAATTTACCACATTTGATCCAATTGTTTTTGGTTTGTCTTGTGTGCATTCGGTCTCATCCCTGATCCATTCAAATTGTAACCGAAAAAGAAAATTAAAGAAATTAGGGGATGAGATTCAAGCAAAACATTAAATTACGGGACGAAATTATGTAAGGTGGTGTAGCTTTGGATGAAAACTGATTACAATTAGTTTGGATGAAAATCAAAATTGAAAATTAATTTGGATCGAATTTCACAATTCTGTCTATTAGTCTAGTGCCAACATGACAACTTAAGGCACTTCACGTAATAAATTTAACGGCGGGAAAAAATTCATGCAAAATATTAAATTATCGGATAAATTGGGCGAAGTGATATAATTTGGGACGAAAACCAAAATTGACAACTAGTTTAGAACTGATTTTACAATTTTGCCCACTTTTATCTCACGGTAGTATGTTTAGTTATCCCTTTTTTTCACTATCATGTATGTGTCATTTTTTTCCCTCAATAATATTCAGGTCTTAGACTTGACTTAATATCTTTTGTGGTGCGTCAAACATTAATGTATGGATCATTGACTCATTGCTCACTTATGAATAAAACATGGTTCACATAAGTTTAACATTACATTTTACATAAATTCTCAAGTATGATACTTGAAAAAAGGAAAAAAAGCTAAGTATGACTTTTTATTTATTTCTTATATATATATATATTGGTTTTAGTGAGTATAAAATCATGTATGACGACAATCTATAACAGAAGATATGTTAGAATTGTAGTTTAATATGAATTCGACATCTTGTATGGCCTTTTGGGGCTTATATATGCTTCTTTGGTATCCCAACTCCCAACTAATCGTATTGATTAGTGGGAGCAAGTTTTGTAAGTATAATTATTAATTCATATAGTGTTAAGGACATAGCATAGATTCAATAAACTAATTCCAGTTTTTTCTTTTTAGTTTATGTGAATTGTGTTTAGTCAGCCAATGATTACGTGTTAACTACTTTAGCACTACCCTCCTTTTGTCATTGTTGAAGTGTAATGACAATGACTATCTTATAATCAATATAAAAAGAGAAGTCATCTATGTTACATCAATTTTTTTTATTTTTTATTTTATCTTTAATATTTAAAGTTATCTAATTGTATACTTTTTTGAACTATTTCACTTCTCTCGTTACATCCATTAATAAAATTTACTTTTCACTTTGGATCAATTCCCAAAAAAGAATCCTCTGTTGCGCTAATAAAAATTATGCACACGGGGACGCGTGCTGAGGATGACTAGTTTCTAATATGGAAAACCATAATTATATCTGGGTCAAGTTTTTTTACTAAGATAGTGAATTTCATCGTCGCATCAGACCCTCGATTACACGATCAAATTACTATTGGCAGAACAAATCATAGTGGTATCTATGGGTGATTTACGACAGGACTCCCTGATGTTTAGTCGTTTCATTAGGAACTCCCTGACGTTTCTAAGATTACAAGGAGGCCACTCTGGTTTATACTGTATCAAAATACCCATTACAGTTTCAACAATATTTACAAGGACTTTTCCCGGAAAAATTTCCCCTTAAGGTGTGTCCTCGTAATTTTTTAAACCAAAGTTTTTTTTAATTACAGTAAATTCTCAGAGGGTCCAAGCATAAATTACTCACAGATCCACAAAATGAATAAATATTGAGGTCATAGCTTGTTGATAAGGCTGAGACATTTCCTAGTTTAATACTAGTATTTGGTGATTAATTTTTTTTTGTAATTTGATTGTAGTTCAATAAATTTTTTATTCAGTGATATCTAATGTAATGATATTAATTATCATATCTCTAAAAAAATTAATTAACAAGTATGGCACCAGAAAAATACTCACAATTCTAATCAAACTCAAACACATAAAACCTTTGGACATTAATTTTGTCATATAATCAAGGCCTCATAGGAAGCACATACATTTGATGTTGGACATGTACCAGATTATGTTATAAACTACTCCTATAATATAATAATTAGCTTCACCTCTATCATGTGTGGTAGTGCTGATAATGGCCTGTGTCTTTGGCTCAACAACCTTGCTAATTTAACAATATAATTATAATAGTGTGTTTGTATCTAGCTATATCCAATGCCTCGATCGAATATTAATTATATGTATATACAACCCAAAATTTAATAAAATTATTTATGTTATAATTGTCAAACTCATTTTAAAATTAAAAGTAGAAACAAAAATTAACAAAGTCCTGGTTTAAATTATTGATCTTCCTTTGAAGCAATTAATTTCAAATTAATTATGTACTTTGATTGAAAGCAATAGCTGGTAGGCACAAAGTCTTAATTAATTTTGACTAAAATAACTCACCTAGTACTGCTACTGATAAAGAACACAGATTAACAAAGAAACGTGCATTAAGTGGTACCTACTTATTTTTATTTTTCTTTTCGACATTAATTGATGATATGATTGAACTGGAATAGTGAAACCGTCCAGTTATCATAGCCAAGACACTTGTATATTTTGACTCGGTTCAAATTCTATGGATAGCAACAGATTAGGTTCTAGTTAGTTTGGTTTGGTTTGATTCTAAAAAGGTTCGGTTTTGCTTAACCTGAGACTCACCCGACCAATGCTTATAGATAATGGATTCGAATTGAATTAAGTTGAGTAACATATTTGAATTTGTTAGTTTTATTTCCTGTCAAGCTTTAAATCATGTTTAAATTTAATTTAATTGATAGTTGAACTGACCCATCAAATTAATGAGCTTTAATAATATTTGAATCACTTAATTCATATATATTTGGAGTGTTTTTTTTTTTTTTTTTTTTCATTTTAATTGGTCAAGTACATTTTTGTTCAAGTTTTGTTTAGTATTATATATATATAAAAGCTAAATCATGCATTAAGTTCAAGCTAATCTTATGTATTTATATATGGATATTTAAAGTTATAACTTTTGTATTCCCAAAAGAGTCATATTTTGCTTATATTCATGTTGCTTGCTACATTTTTTCCTAAAAGACAACAGGCCAATCTGGACTAACATGGGCTCAACTCATTCTTGGGCTAACCGCTATGACCAACATTAGGTATAACCGTACAAGCTATATTAGTAACCCAATCCAATCTTCCATATCACTCTTAATTGGGGTGCAACGAAAATGAATGAAAATAATATGGGCCTATGTGGAGCGGTTTCGGCTCGATTTGAATGGAATTTGGTTTTCATAATATTGATTTGTGTAGTTTAGCAAAACCTTTAGTACATGATTAATTGATTTAGATTGAGTTTGAAAGTTGAATAGTTTGAGAATTCTAAAATTTGAAATATGATTAAAATTGAGTTTAATTGTTAAAATCATAACTCTAATAAAGATTGAGATTTTATTTTGATAATTCTAAATTTCTAATAGTGAGAGATTGAATATTTAGGGCTTGGGCTTGGGCTTGAGTGGCTTGGACTTAATTGGGTTGGATTAGGGTTGATGATTCAAGTATTCAGGTTTGGAATTAGGCCAGTTCGTACTAGATCAATCCATGCCAGCGCTCGGGTACGAATCCGGTCACAATAAACCAAAATTGGATTAGGATCCAGGTTGATCTCGATCAGGTCCAAATTCAACTCATTAACATTCCTAATTATGACATAACTTACAATGAAGACTCTAATTAATTCTTCTAATGGAAGACAAATGATCATGAATAATTTATGAACAAATTGCTTAGATAGTTACAAAATTAATTAATCTTTTTTGCCATAGTAATGAGGCTACTTAGTCGGAGTCATTTAAGATAAAAACTTACATTGTTTTCTTTAAACATGCGAGTACTTTTACACCTAGATCAAGTCTAGAAAAAAATTATAAACTTTGTGACCATAAATACACCATACACCATAGCATTCATCGTGGAAAAATGATTTCACATTCAATGAATGAAGTTATGCTTTTTCTAAGCCATAAAGTTTAAACAAAGTTCCCAGACAAGATCTATTTTTAAAATCTATTCTTGGTTTAATTAAAAAAAAAAAAAAAAAAAAAAGGACTTTGCTGCTGGTGGAGGCTATCAAGCACTAGGTCCCCGTTGAGTAGGCCGACCCTAGTAGTCAAATTCATTGCTTCATCATGTTTGTTACTTTACCATTAATCAAAATTTAATCAATGTTTATGTATATATGAGGCTGTACAGAATCCACACAAGATTTATGATTATTCTTGTTCTGTTCTAACTAATATTAGATGCTACTTTTCTATTAAAATTAGGGGCTAACTTTCAAAATTAATCATTTTTCCAGTAATAAAGTAGTAGACATATTTATTCATTGTCTCTCTATATTAGTAAATTATCTAATAATTAGGCTTGTAGGGTTATCTATAATTAGGCTTGTAGGGTACTGTTCAAGTAACCTTAGAGATATATGTATATGCGTGAAAACACGCTTAAACACTCTATCACCGCTAGGGGTGTAAACAAATCGAATAGTATTGAACAACACATTGTCGAAGTTTGATTTGAATTATATCAAGCTTGACATTCCATGTTTGAGTTTGGTTTGATTTCTTAACGAACCGAGCTCAAACGAGTTTTTTTATCGAATGAGCTCGAATCGAGTATCGAGTAGTTTGAAATTTTTACATGTATTTTGTCAATTTTTAGCTTATCGAGTTCGAGCCTCAAAAGTTATCAAATGAAAAATAATGTTCAAGCTTATTTAATTTGTGTGACGAACTGAGTTCAAACGAACTTTTATCGAATAATCTCAAGTCGAATATCAAGTAATTTGATTTGCTTTTCAGTCCAAACCACCGCAAGAAACTTGAGTACTGTCACATAAAACATAGTAGCACAATTACCATTTCGAGTTGTGGAATATTTCCTACCACTACTAATATTGTATAATAATTGTGTTGCAACTTGCAAGCTATATTAAAAAAAATAAAAATTAAGCGACCTGGTTATTCTATTACATTTTAATGTCACATGTTTGTGTCATACATATATATCTATTGAAAAGTGTATTTGAAGAGTGGATCTATCATGTAATACAAAAGTATGACGTCAAAGTGTGACATAGAATCCTCCACGTGTTCCATAGCTTCCACTACATCTTAAATTAATTTATAACCCCACTACATCTTTTATACAACGTGGATATGTTGTTGTAAAAAGACCAATTTCATCCGATGTATATAACAAATTAAATAAGAGTCTAAATTTCGGATACATATAAGAGGAAAAAAGAAATCAGTGTTAGAATTTTGCTGCCGTTAAAATATTAACCTCTATTATTTATATGATAATTATTGTTACAAAAAGTAAAGTAAAAGTTCATGATAATACACAAACAAAATCGAAAAGAAAGGAAAGGAAAAAAATGCACATTAGATGAATAATGAGTAATACTTAATTCATCTAAGTGCTGAAATTTCGTCGAATTGAGGGTTTTGTTTGTTTGTTAATTTGCAGCTTATGAACTAAGCATTGCATGTTGATGTTGGTGGTATTTTTGAAATTCCTTGGCGTTGCAGTTCGCCCATAACACTATCCACAGAAGGAGGCTTCAGTCCAAGTGGCAATGGCAACCATGGCTTCGATAAAACATCTCCAATGGCTGCATCTACACTCTCCTTTGACTGTTATATATAAAAATTATATAATTGAAATTAGAAAATAAAATAAAGTTTAATATTGTATATATAGTTTCATTCATCTTTTTCTCTTATTTAAATTCTAAGTCTAAGTGGATTATTTCATGTAAATAATATGAAGGAGTGTCGTGCTAGGAAATTATATATATATAGCATGCAAAAGTATTCTTTTTTTTTTTTTTTTACCATGCTAGGCATGGGCTAGTTGAACAAGTCATTTCATTGGTGGTCCATAAATTATTATGGAATAAAAGTGTTTTCACAACAATCCAATCTTACTAAATGTTAAAACTTACAACAAGTAATAATTCAATCACACTACAAAACATTTGAAGTTGTATTGTCACTATTTGAATATTATATTATATTATATACTCTTATTAATTATGGTCACTATTAGATATATTAAATTATTATCGCTACAACTTTATATATATATTTTCAGTACTTATCGTATCTAAAATCATGACAAGCTTAACATTAATAATCTATCTAACATGCATTTTGAAACTAAAATACCTTGTTAATTTCTTGTTTTGTTCACAATTACTAATTAGGGCTAGACTGTCTTGTTCAATCATCTACTTGATTTTTTGAACCCATTAATTAATTTGGAAATTAAAATATATGTTTGGAAGAGAAATCAATAGATGAAGAAGAAAATTAGGAATATATGCTCACCGGATGAACATCAGATGGAGGTCGAGGTAATGTTTGTGCACGAGGTACAGGTGGGAGGCCAATGCCGGGTTCTACTTTACACATGGCTTGTGGCGGTATGGGAAACCTCTGCATCATTAATTTGAAAATTCATAATTATAATTTGATCAAATTATCCATATGCCTAATTATAATTCTAAGTGTACATTTGCACGAGTATATATATTATTCAAAAAAGTTATTTTTCGTAAACACACACAAAAAAAGAAAGAACTTGAGCTCATGTTATATATTTGGAAAATGTACTTAAATGTATTGCACGTCAAGTAACATCTAAATTTCTATATAATGTTTGCTATATAATATTTTAGAAAGAATGATTGAATTCGAGCGAAAATAAATTTGTTATAGCGTTTTTGTTCTTACCGTAGATGGCAAATGCGGCGGAAAGTAAGACGTTCCCGGCATCGGAACCTGTTTATGTAAAATAGGAGTATTTAGTTAATAGAAGAAGACAAACTTGCATGAGGTGTAAGTAGCTAGTGTATATATACTTACATGTTGGTTGTGGGAATGCCAAAAAGAATGGTCGGCATGTCGTGGCGGCAGCGGAGGATGTGGAGGCTGAGCCGGAGGCCAACCGTGTGGTGGTGGTGGTGGTGCTAGATGTTTAGGCCACGTGTTCATCAATGATTGGTCGACGGATGGATGACCCCATACATGTAAGGGTCTAAATTGATGAGGCATGGGATTCACAGGAGGAAACCCCATGGTAGGTGGTGGTGCAATCCAAGGATTCACTTCTCTCTTCCCCACCGCCACCGCCGCATTTCCGGCGGGTGGTGCGCCGTACATCTGCCGTCTCTGGCTCCAGCTTGCCGCCTCGGCTTCCCGTGCTAACAAATGTTTCCGATGGGACCTATATTTCTGCAAAATTAATTTATTAAATTTAATTAATTTTTGTTTTGGTTAGGATTTTTCTTTTTTTTTTCCTAATTATAAGGCAATCAAGTATACTCGTATCTTCTTCGATGTGGGATATGTTTCCCCGGTGAGAGAACATACAATATTTTTTTTTTTGGATAGTTACATACAATCTTCATCTTGATAATTTGATAAGTATTTCGGGTACAAGAAATTAAGATACTATAATCATGGAAAGGAAAAAAATGTGAATTTGTAAGTAAATCGTACAGTAATTCTCCTAAAAAAAATTGAGCAACTTTTCGATCCAACAACGTGAGCCCACTGGATTAGGAAACTTTTCAATTGAAAAGAAAATGTAGGAAAAGTTAAAATCAAAACAAATCCGACGAATTGAACCCAGTTAAATAAATTCGGAAAAATAAAAGAAATATTGTAACATACTTGAAGATGGCTGGCAATGTTATGGCGAGTGAGACAATCAATTCCCATAAGTTCAAGAATTCTTGAAGGAACTGCTTTATCCACTCCTAGCTGCTCCACTGCTTGCACAAATCGCCTATGAAGTTCTGGCGTCCAGTCAACCTACACCCACATAATTTAATTATTTTTTTATTCATAACATGTACTAACACACTTTTAAATTTAAAAAATATTACTCATAAAGGAGATTGTACTTTTTTAAGGTTTCATCTGAAAAGTACATTTATTACATAACATATGTTTAATTTAATACTCCTACTAGCATTCCAGGTTCCCGTGATGTTAGCTTTCCCATGAAATGTATGACACGCCATAAATATTTATACGTGCGACAAGAAACAATTAATTGCTTGCATTTGGATTAACCAATAACTGATTAATCGGAGAGATAAATATATAGTTGCAGTTAATAACAGTATTAATGATTTTTAAATGAAAAACTTTAACCTAAGCGACTTTCTAGAAATACTATATTTGTATTAATCTCAGGCAATTGACAAGAAGTTTTTAGAGACAAACCTAGCTAGAAATATTAATTAAATTACCTTAACTTTCCTCTTCCCCGGAGGATTCTTGGATTGGGCCGATGATTTTCTTCCTTTATTAGTAGATGTATATGTATTATTATTATTAACCGCAACGGATTCCACATCCCTTTTACTCACAATTTCTTGATCTCCCTGAATCAGACTCGATGTTCCCGAACCTAGGTCCGAAGCTGCAGCCTCTTCAAATTTCTCGAAAGATGCTGATGTGATGTTCATTTCTGATTCTTCAGCATCAGCAGCGGTAATAGTACTAACTGAGAATCCGGCGAGAATTTCTGGGTCCATCACCAAATCAGGCAACAAATCTCCATCGTTGATTCCCATGAAGAGGTCATCAAAATCAATGCTGTCGAGTAAATTTCCATTTGAAAAATCTGGAAACTCATTCCCTTCAATCGAAAAGCCTTCCATTTCGATTTCCCTTTCATTCCTTCCGGTCCTCAATGGAGACACAGCAAGCATTAAGCCCACCCAATATATTTACGAATAAATGTCGTAATTATTTAAATCTCAGCAAATCGTGGCAACAAGAAATAAATTTAGATGAAGTGGAAATGTGTCAAGTTTAAAATAAGAGAGAATGTGGGGGAGAGAGAGTGGAGGTATTAATTGGATGTCCACCACAATTTTTAAGTGAAAGGGCTATGAAGATTTGTTTTTAGGTTTTTGTTTTGGCTTGTTGTACCAATGTACAATAATTTCTCAACAAGTACGTGGGTTTTGTGGATGCCCTTCTTTAGAGTTTCAAAAAATCTGTTGTAAAGTGTTTGCTCGTGATGAGTGTTTTCATTTTTCCTTTTTGTTTTTCTTTCATTTTAATGGACGAAAGAGAGAAAGAAAGGTGCAAGTTGACATGGTCATAGAGTAGGGTCTAGGAATTGGATTGATATGTATGAGCTAATGTTTATCTGTTGTACTGTGAAAACTGAAAAGAAAAGGATCTTATTATAATGACAATAATTCATGATAATATATATATATACAGTCCCATTCGAAAAGTTGAATTTCAATTTTTTTTGATTAATCAATGATTAAAAAATCATATTAATTTCCTTTTGCCCATACAAAATTATTTTATGAATTTGTTAAATGGATGATGTGATTTAACATGTATATGTTATTCTAGCATCTAAATTTAAGGACTTGAAAATCCCATCCATGTATAGGTATGAAAAAAGCTTAAGGGCATGTTTGTCTTTTTAGCATCTTTCAAAAAATAAATTGTGTTTGGGAAAAGAGAGAAAAACATCATTTTTACTTTATGAAATAAATTTATTCACAAACTATTCTCCGAAATGTCAAACAAAAAATAATTTTCTTATCTACTTTGATTTGGCATAAAGTAATATTTCTCTTACACAACTTATCTCACGTAACAATCATAATTTGACATTATCTTACACATCTTACATCTACAATGTAAACTCTTCAAAAAAAAACTACGGGTCTATTTGGATATGTTTTAGCTCGGTTTCGCGGGTCTCGGTTTAAAAAAAATGGTTTGGGTGGTTTCGATGAAACCCTTGAGACCTCATTTGGATGGGTTTTGACTGTTGGGTTTTGTGGTTTGAATAAGTTGAAACTCCACTTGAATTGGGTTTGAATGTTGGGGTTTAGGGGAAAAAGTATGCGGTAGGTGTCAAATCAATGGTTTATAGGTTTGAAGAGTTTGAGTTTGAATTTTTTTATAGGTTTTTGATGTTTTTGTTGGTTTGGTGAAACCTCATTTGAAAGGGTTTTGGCTCGGTCTCGCGAAACCCGCGAGACCGGGCCAAAACCCATCCAAATACACCCTACATTCACCTTTTTTCCCAAATCACTCTCCCAAAATCCAAACAAATAACATTACGTAAATCAATATTATTTCACAAATACCCACCACTCTCACAAACTACTCTCCCAAATACCAGAAAAACAGGCCCTAACCGTTTCTTAAGAAGAAGAAAAAGGAAAATTTGTTTCAGGAATAGAAAATAAAAAAAACAATCTTTTAAAATGTCTCACTACTATTTTCCTCTACAATTCTTATTTATTTATTTATTTTGTTTGAAGGAAATGATTGAGACTTTGCATGATACGTCAATTAACAAAGACATACACAATTTTCTTCATAAATTAGTATTATCTATTTGTTCCCACAAAAT
The DNA here is from genome assembly GCA_030819805.1 of Penstemon newberryi var. newberryi. Taxonomy (NCBI): domain Eukaryota; kingdom Viridiplantae; phylum Streptophyta; class Magnoliopsida; order Lamiales; family Plantaginaceae; genus Penstemon; species Penstemon newberryi. The sequence goes on along the minus strand of JAUALY010000003.1, from coordinate 1,710,283 downwards.
GGAATGTCTAGAAACTCTTGGACTAGCGCCTAGCAACACAATCTAATTAAGTATCCCTCTTTGATTGTTTCTTTTTCTAATCAAAATCTTATTTATTTGAGTTTTTCTAGTACCTACATGTCTTGTATTCAAATTTTAGGGTGTATTAGCCACTTCCGTTTGTTCATTAGCTCTAGGATGTCCTACTGAAGTGATATTCTGCTTTATACCAAATTCATGCACCATTCGAGTACCTGTTTCTCGTTGAATTGTGTTCCATTGTCAGAAATCAAGATCATGGGAATCCCAAAGTGGCATACTATATTCTTCCATAGGAAATTTATGATCTGAAATTGAGTTATTTTAGCTAAGACGATGTATTCGATCCATTTACTGAAGTACTCTACCACCACTAGAAAAAAGTTCTTCTGTGAACGTGCCGTAGGAAAATGACCTATAATATCGATTCCCCACTGATCGAATGGCCAACAAATTGGTATAGAGTGCATGTTTTCTGCCAGCTGATTAATCAAATTATAGTGTACCTGGCACTGATGACATTTTTTGACATATTCGATTGAATCAGTCATTAGTGTAGGCCAGTAAAATCCACTTTTAGAGCATTTCAGGGCTAATGCTCGTGCTCCACAATGTCCGCCCCCTTCGCCTTCGTGAACCTCTTTCAAAATCGAACTAGATTGTTGTTCGGATATGCATCTTAATAATATTCCTGATGACGATCGCTTGTACAACTTGTCCTCGAACAGAGTATATCGCGGAGCTCGATATTTTAACCTTCGAGCCTCATTCAAGTCTTGAGGAATGACCCCATTCTTTAAGTAGTCAATCAATGGTCTCATCCATGAATAGCCCACCTCATCTATTTCTATCAATTCCATTTATGGTATAACATTCAAATTGATTGAGGGTGTGTTTGACATCAACCACGTGATCACCCTTTCTTTTTTGTTGGAACACGAACCCGAGAATTTGGAAAGAATCGCTTGAATATTAACAACCGTGAACTCCTCCATCAACTGCTTTACTCGCTGCAAGTACTTCATCATATTGAATTATTTTGCCTCATAGGTCCCTTGAACCTGCCTATGTACGAGCTCGGAGTCAGTCAATACATGAAGAAACTTTATGTTTGCCTTGATGGCCATTTCGAGCCCTGCGATCAAAGCAATAATTCCGATCAATATGCTTTCCGAACAAGATCCGCTTACTCGATCAGCCTCGTCCCTTGCTCTATCTCAGATCTCCGTCTCTTGGGTCGCGTTATGCTCCAGTAGGGTGGGCCTCGCCCAAGGATCCCTGGGCCTAGGGATTTATCCAGTACGGGATGGTCTACCTGGTACGCAGTACATGTATATATCCAGTACATTTAACAACGCATCACGCTTTTCGAGGCAAGAATATGGCTCAGACCTTTCTGCTCGGATTAGCACTTTTCTTACTTTTTGTACGTTTAAGAGCAATAGGAACATTAGCACAGTATCCAATACTGTATCGGCAAGCCCGAAATACCAAAATACTTTGTACTCCATGGTTCGGTATATATATAAAAGACCTTTGTCTAATTATGTTCGAACTCTTACATAACGCTTCATTTATTGATTGGCGAAATCACGTTAAATCAATTTGGATGGGTTCTGACCCTGTTTTGCGGGTCTCGGTTTAAATAAAAAAAAAAGTTTGGGTGGTTTTGGTGAAACCATTAAAACATTATTTAGTTATGTTTTGGATGTTGAATTTTGTGGTTCTGAAAAGGTTGAAATTTCAACTTTGAATGATTTTGGATGTTGGGGTGGAAAAAAAAGTAAGTGGTACGTGTCAAATCGATGATTTTTTAAGAGAGTTTGGGGGAAAAAAAGTAGTTGATAGGTGTCAAATCAATGTTTTATATGTTTCAAAAGTTTGGATATAGATTTGTGAATAAGTTTGTGTCGAGTTTTATGGATCTGACAAAAACTCATTTGAAAGGATTTTGGTCTGATTTCGCAAACCCACGAGATTGGACAAAAACCCATCCACGTGGAGCCTTAGATATATGTGCGTAGACCTTGTTTTTTATTGTTAGAATATATTGTAAAAGATTTTTTCAGTATCCATGTTATTCACTTGTTAGAAATATTATTGAGTTCTTTCTGAGTTGCAAACATTTTTAAACTAATAGAATCAATTGAACTTATATATTTCTAAATTAATACAGTATTTATTAGGTATATATTTTAATTCAAAATTTTTTTTTTTGGTATATATATACATTCTTAGGCCATCTCCAATGGAGATGGCCGGGGTCGGGGGCGGCGGCTGGAGTCATCTCCAGTGGAGGCGGGGGCGCGGGGCGGGGCAGGCGAAGGGCGCGGAGCCCTGCCTGCGCCCCGTGCCCGCGTGAAGAAGAAGAGGGGCGCGTGCCAAGTCAGGGGACGCCACTTGGCGTCCCCTGACTGGTCCGATTTAATTTTTTTTTCTAAAAAAAAAAATTGTTTATTTAATAAATTAAAATAGAAAAAAATATATATATACTTAAATAATTAATAAAATTAATTTTCCCTATTAAATTAAATTAAATATGTAGAATTGAATTATTTAATAAAATTTATTTAGTATATTTATTGTATATTTACTAGTATTTAATAAATATATGTAGTCACCAATTTTTAATTTGATTATTCAATATAATAAAATTATTTTTTTAAAATAAAAATCATTAATAATTTATTAGAATTGTAATTAAATTTATTTATGGACAAATTAAATTTATTTTAATATCTTTTATTGTAATTAAAAATTTAATCATTTAACTACAATATTGGTGGTGGCTATATTTTTTTAAAAATACGGAATTAGTTAAAAATAAAATTAAACACTTATACACATAATTTAGATTAATACGTAATCTAATTAAATATTTAAATACATATTAAAATAGACAAGAAAAGTAAATTCAAACAATTACATTCATGCTTAACCGTATTTTGCGTAAACATGGGCTATTAAGTCTTTTTGAAGTCTACGGTTGGTTTCTTTTGAACGAATTGCTTCATGACGCAGCATATAGTTATCCAACGTTTGCCTTCTTGGTTCAACATCTTCGAACTTTACTCCGCGATATTTATAAATTCTAGCGCGTGCTCTACGAGACGTGCTAATGTCAGTATCATCATCGTCGGAGTCATCGTCTTTGTATTCGTCACGTTCGTCCTCCACAATCATGTTGTGGAGTATTATGCAAGTTAACATGATGTTGGACAAATCCTGCGTATGTCACCCCCTGCCGGGTTGATTAACGATTGCGAACCGAGCTTGGAGAATTCCGAACGCTCGTTCAACATCTTCGCGGAATGATTCTTGATACCGCGAGAATACTTGTTCAGGAATGGTTCTCGGGTTTCTCACAGACTGGATTAGCGTTCCCCACTTCGGATATATACCATCCGCAAGGTAGTAAGGCATGTAGTACCTACGATTGTTCACTTCATACTCAACTGAGGGAAGGTTACCAGAAGTGAGGTTGTCGAACAGAGGTGAACGACCGAGGACTGTAATGTCATTCAATGCTCCTGGCAAACCCAAAAAGGCATGCCATATCCACGTGTCATGTGAAGCAACAGCTTCAAGAACAATCGTAGGTTTTTTATACCTTACAGAAAAACTTCCTTGCCATGCAGTTGGGCAATTTTTCCACGTCCAATGCATACAGTCGAGCGAGCCAATCATCCCAGGGAATCCACGTCGTTCCGATTTGTTAAGCAGCATGGTCAAGCCAGCTTGCGTTGGGGCACGAAGGTACTCGTCTTTATACAAACCCAAAATGGTTTGACAGAATTCACGGACAATCTCGCATGTGGTACTCTCCGCAACACGAAAATTTTCGTCGCTGGAATCGTGGGTGCATGCATACGCCAACGAACGCATAGCGATTGTTACCTTCTGAATTGGTGAAAACCCTGCTCGATGGGAGGCATCGTATCTTTGACGAAAGTATATATTATTGCGCTCGCAATCCGCAAGGATACGGAGAAAAAGAGGACGCTTCATACGGAAACGGCGCCTGAATATTTCACCTGAATACAACGGTCTTTCGATGAAATAATCGTTCATCAGTTGTATGTGTCGTCCTGGGTGGTTCCTGTCTAAAAATTTACGACCTGGAACAGAATAAAAATCTTCCTCGGGACTTATTTGGAGATTCATCGAATGAAGGAACCGACTGGTTTCAGAGGAGAAATCAGTAAAATGTTATATTTTCGTGTGTTTATCGTTTATTTAATCCGATTTTCTTGTATTTCCTTTCTTGTTTGTTGTATTTCCTTTCTTGTACTTCCTTACTTATTTGTTGTATTTCGTATTATGTATTAATTTTAATTTACTTAATTATTTACTCTCTTTAATTTTAATATTTTAATATAATTAATAATTTAATTACTAATTAGTACAAGTACTAACAATTATTACTATTATTAATATTAATATTAAAAATAAAATTAAAATCAGAATTATAGGTGAGAGTGGGCAAAGGAAGAAAATGGAATTAATTCCATTCCGGAGCCCTACCATTGGAGATGACCAGGCAGGGTTGGGGGGGGGGGGGGGGGGGGGGGGGATGGGCAGGGCTGGCTCAAGGCTCCGGAGCCCCGGGGCTAGCCCTCTCCATTGGAGATGGCCTTGATACTCCAAAACTCGGCTTTTATATTACAATCATGCCAATATATATAATTGAATTGACTCAATAATTCCACGGATCGAAATGCCATAAGTTGCAGTTATAATTGAATTGACTCAAATGAAATGATTCCACGAAATTTATCCTCTTGTGAATGGGTATGTGAAAATGTTTCTTTCATTATGTATCATAATTAATTCCGCGGTGTAGATAGACTGAAAAATGCAGGAAGACCTGTCACTGTCGACTAGGTCTGTTGTTCTTGTCCTTGTCCTTGTCCAAATGTATCGCTTTCTTTGTGCCTCAAATCTTGTTATTCGCTTAAAATAAGAATACTAGTTCAAACGTCTTACAAAGTAGAAGCAGGTGTTTTTGCTTAAAGTAACTAATAAGTGATTTTATAAACAAAGCAGTTGTTGTTGTTTGCAAAATACGGTAAAAAACTTAAAGCAGTGGAATTTCTGAAAAAAAACAATAATTAGGCATGTTTGTTTGGTGTTTGGGAAAGTAGTTTGGGAGAGTAGTTGTGGTTTGTGAAATAATCTCGATTTGCGTAATGTTATTTGTTTGGATTTTGAGAGTGTGGTTTGAGAAATAAAGTAGGTGTAGGTTTTTTTAGAAGAATTAAGTTGTAAGTGTAAGATGTGTAAGACTTTATGTCAAATCATGTTTGTTATGTGAGATAAATGTGTAAGAGATATATTACTTTATGTCAAATCAGAGTAGAGTCTTTCTAAAATAAGATTTTATGGAACATAAGTGTATATGAGATTCCCCATCTTAACCACTAAAAAAAGTCAACAACAAATCTAAACCACAATTTTTGGTCCAAATGTTCAATGATGACGTGGCACTTTTCATATTAATTAATGTTTAATTAATATGTTTAAAAAAATCTCTCTAATCTCTAATTAATTTCATATCTCATTCAAAAAAAAATTTGAGAGAATTGCACTTTTCATACCAAACTTTTGCCTACTTTATACATTGTGCCCCTCAAATTTTATGAAAAATATACATGTGCCCCTCAAAAATAAAAACTTTAGTTTCTCATTTTTCTGTTGTAATTTGTGAACATCTTAATTATTAGTACACAAACACAATATTCTCTGTCTTTGGTGAAAAATAAATTATTTCTGGAATTTGTGTTCGGTACTTGCACAATTGGTATTAATCTAACGCCCGAAAATAATTTTTGGTGCTTGTTTTACTGACCATGACAATGAACTTTTGGGCAGAAGAATGGTCCGCAACTTCAAAGCTCAACAAACCCAATGGAGGATTGGGCCGTGGTTGTGGTGCTGAAGGTGAAGAGAGGGGGATTGTGGAATTGCAATTACCCCTCCAACTTTTAGGTATTTTTTGTTCAATTGCAAATACCCCTGAAGAGATAAAAATGGTGACTTAATGGACACGTGTATGACATGTGACCTTTTCTATCCCAAAACTAACGGTCGGATGAAATTGACAATTAAGACTATCAGTGTAAGATCATTTGAAAAAAATTCAAGGAAAAATGCACTTTATACCCCCTCCCAAAGCTACATATTTTGAATTTTACCACCCAAAAGTATAAAATAAGTACATATGAAATATGTTGCACTTTTCCCCCTCAAATGATTTTATGCCAATTTTGATCGCCGAAAAACTCATATATGTGACTCACATGTGTATTTTAAGGGTAGTAAACTAGTCAAAACATGACGTGCATTTTTCCTTCTCTTTACAAATAAAATATTTTTCTACTTCACTTCGAATTTTTGGTTGTTTTACATGAGCGAAGTATTTGGACTTGTAAGAAGTGTTGTAACTAACTTTGAAAATTCATGTGAGGGGGCACATGTATATTTTCTGTAGAACAAAAATTAAATAAAATTATTTGAGGCAGTAAAGTGCTTATTTTGTACATATGGGTGATAAAGTGCCACAATATGTGACTTTGGGGGGATAAGATTTTTTTCAATTCTTTAAAGTGGACTTCATAAATCATATTGAAGTTTTTGTCAATTTTTTTAAAAATAACAGAGGGGTTATTACAAAATTTTAAAGTTACCAGGGGCTATTGGTAATCTTTTAAGTTAGGGGGATGTTTTTTCATCATTTGATGGGGTAAAATTGTCATTTCGACTTGAGAGGAATATTTTTTGCTAATAAAAAAATACAGGGTTTTTCTAATAAAAATAATACATATTTTTTAGTTAGGCAAAACATAAAGGGTATTGTTGAATTTCACTCATTAAAAAAGGGTAAATTTGTCTTTAAAAAAATAAATTATTTTAACTTAAATTTTAAGAGGACGTAACCAAGATAAATGCTATCTCACATGTGCTCCACATCCCTCAAAATCTCATTTTAGACGGACCCATCAGAGTAGAGTTTGTATAGGTTTTGTTTAGAGATAAGAAAATTGTTGTTTGTTTGGCTTTTGAAAAAGTAGTTTGAGAAAATTGATAGATGAAAAATTTATTTCAGAAAGTAGAAAACATATTTGTTTGACATTTCTCAAACATGAAAAAAATTTGGGAAACGCCAAACAAACAGGCCCATTGACAATTGTTTTAAATGTTGCATACATCACCTTTGTTTAATTTCTAGAAGCATTTTTTAGACTCTTTTAGCAATTGTTATTAAATGGAAGAAGTATATAAATTATTGAGTAAGTTTATTGCTGAGGATAATTTTGTTCCATAGGGTCAGTTTAGTCATGTTAATTTTTCTGGTATATTTAATTTTTCAGACAATAATTATGACATCTCATGAATGGACTATTTTATCCTTGTGATTTATTGAAAATACCCCACAAAGATATTTCTAACCTTTTACATGTATGGTAGATTGGAAATATACAGTTTAGTAGATTAAAAAAAAATTTAAAGACTAATAGGAAGGATAGACTGGAACAGATTGTTTCGGATACCAATCTTAGTATCATACTAAGGAAGGCGATTTCAAAGTTAAGCACTAATTGGCACATTAGCTAGTCTGAAGGACTGCTACTAAAGATGATAGGTGGGTCGCCTAACCCATAAGGGCCAGGCGGACTTGACGTCATCCCCACCTTCCTCAGTATATAACTGGTAGTCCTTTGTGAGTGCGGCATGCACCTTTTTCTTTATTTCGAAGCCGTTTTGGCGGGGTTAAACGGATGCAACAGAACATATCCAACCAATTTAAGTCACTGGCCCAAACAACAAGATTATGAGCTCAAGCAACAAGATTATGAGCCGCAAAGTTGGATCCTCGAGAAAGGAATCGAAATCTCCATTCAGGCCAGCAAATCAAATAACGCTTTGTTTCATCAATCAAACCACGAGCCTCTCAGACAAACTCTTTCCAACAATTTTTGATATATGTAACCGCTTGAAGACAATTAGATTCAATACACACACCATCAATTTTCCAAAAGTCGATAATAGAGCAAGCCAACCGAACCGCAAGCACCTCGACGGCATCAATATTATAATTAAATCAATATATACCATGATAAGATGGTCTTAATTATCTTATCCATTGTGTCAAAATTAAATTAATACAGGAGCATATCATTTTGTTATCTGCTCACGTGTTAGCCATCTTTAATAGTATTCATACTTCATAACTTTTCACATAAATCTTGAGAAAAATCAGGGAAAGTTGAATAATTAATTAATTCATCTTCCGCGACTTTTTTTCAAATTGGATAAGTGATCTTAATCTTATCTTGTTTTTGTACCAAACTTCAAAGTCATTGAGCACCTTCAATTGACTAATTAATTGGCCAAAATTAACTGGATATAAAGTTATCATATTAGTTGTGAACATAAACAGCTTGTGGTTTATGGCTTATATATCTTCACAGTTTGGTTTGATGTAGACCCATTGTGACGGCTTAAACTGGTTAAACATGTAATTCAATATATAATGGTCAAAAATATTAAATGATGTTAACTGATTTTTAGTAATTATCAATAGATGATATATATCTATTCTTTTAAATTTATGTCAGAATATTAATATAAGTATCAACTTTACAAGTATCAATCGGCACATAATATCATATCATTGTTCAAAAGAAAATACCATTCATTTAAACTTCTTGAGTGTTGTGTTATTAAAATTGTACCTTTTTTTTTTACCCTAAATAGAAAGGGATTGGAGGCCCTTTTACTTTCAAATGAAAATCATAAAAATATATTGACATGAATCATGTAGATGTATGTGCAGTGCATTTTACATGAAGAAATATTATTTATTCAGTCTTCACACAAATTAATAACATATTATAAATGTATCGGGTCTATAATTTTTTTAAGGAGTATATTGATACTAAAATCCAATTGTATTCTGCATTGTCATAAATCTTCAATTTTGACTCCACCGCATACGTTATATGGAGTCATTGCACGAAACGATTTCTCACGTCTTTTAGAAAAAGAAAATTATTGAAAAAAGAAATGCCTTGTTTTGTTTATTTGCAATATTTTATGTTGCTTCAATATGGTCCGACCCGATTAAGTTTCACTTAGCCCATTCAACCCGTTCACGTGTGCCTATCTCTCGCGCTCACTTGCTTGCAATATTGGACCACATGGCACATGCAACGTACAACGCCCCCCGCCGCCCCTAGTTTCTCCCATTGAATATTCCCTCACACTTTATTTTGAAAATTCAAACAACAAATTAATTAATACTCCTATGTACTTTAAATTTTATTTTTTTATCTACTAAAGTGTATCTACATTATTAGAAAAGAGAAGTTTGTTTTCACTTACAAATTGACGGTTATAATACCGTGCGACACCAAAAAAATGTGTATTTTTAAAATTATCCTAATTTCTGAATTTTGAACACGTAAACTCCACCAATTCCCACCATTTAAGTTTAATTTTGAAAATTAACTTCATCCATTTACTTCCATGTTTATTCTTTGTCTTTATATATAATCATTCCTGGGTATTTCTTTAACCTATAACGGCAAAATTTTATTTTTGGCCCTTCAAAGTGGCTGCATTTCAAAATTGGCCCTTTATTGTGGTACCTCGACAATAATCATCCTTTATTGTGTCATCATCATCAATTTCAGTCCTTATTGTCGGAAATTTTTATTTATTGCCGGAAATCATCAATTTATGTCTTAATTGACCAGAAAGTTAATTTTTTTTTGTCAAAAATACCAATTTATGTCTAATCTGACCAAAAAAATTAATTTTAGCCAAAAATATAATTTGTCGAGTGACACTTAAAATTAAGAATTTCATATTCTGACTCCACAATTTGCAAGACGAAGCCATGTAATAGGTCAAATATGACATAAATTAATTTTTTTTGGCGATAATTAAAAAAAATCGTTGACAAGGACTGAAATTGATGATCTTGACACAATAAATGACGTATATTGTCGAGATACCACAATAAAGGACCAATTTTGAAATGCAGCCACTTTAGAGGGCCAAAAATGAAATTTTGCCAACCTATAACCGTTTTATTTTATGGTTGCGGACTTGCAAATGATGAGTGGAAAAGTATTATCTGGACGAGAAGACAAGGAAAGATATGTACATAATTTTCAATTTATTTTACTCTTCTACACCTAATCCTTTGTTTGTATGTTTTTTTTTTTTTTTTTGGGGGGGGGGGGGGGGGGGGGGGGGGGGCGGGCGCGGGGGGAAATCAGATTCAAGTTTAGAAATTAATATTTTTTTGTCAAAAATTTAGTTATTATCTATTTTTTAGTTATGCAAGCGGGTACTGCGTGCCACGACGGCTAGTATTTACAGTTTGAACCCGAAAACGCATAAGGTATAAGTCCTCAACATGCATTCTACATTATAAATAGGATTTTACATATCCAAACATATTTTTAATTTATATATAATCTATACATACACACGAAAATAAATCAGAATCACAAAATGGTATCTTTATCAAACAATTATTTTAGGGTAAATTACGAATACCCCCCTGAGGTAAGGTCTAATTACAAAAATCCCCCTCACATATTGGGTATTACAAAAATCCCCCTCAGGTTTGTCACCTTCTTACAATTAACCCCTTGCCCCTAAAATGTTCCAATTTTGCCCTTGGTTGTTATTTGTAATGTTTGTAATGTCTTATAAATGTTAAAACATGGGTGCTAATTATTATATCTTATAAATTAGAAAAGAGATAATTATATATTTACTACCAGAATAATTGATAAGATTTATAATTGCCTAAAAGTTTTAATAAATATTGCAAAAAAGAAAAGGTATTTGTATATTTATTAGCAATTTAAATCGTATAATATTAAATTAAATAGAATTTTAATAATAATATTTTATAAATATGAATAAATTGTTTACACATTAGTTAAATGAATTTATTTTCTAAATTAGTAAATTTAATAAAATTATATAGTATTGTATTATAAATAAGAAATTTTAATTTAATAAAGTTTATATTGTATTATAAATTACAATATTTATTGAAATTTATGGGCAATTATAAATTATATCAATTATTTTGTTAGTGAATATATGATTATTATTTATATAATTGACAAGATAAATCAATTAACACCCAAGTTTTAACATTTATAAGACATTACAAACATTACAAATAACAACCAAGGTAAAAATTGGAACATTTTAGGGGCAAGGGGTTAATTGTAAGAAGGTGACAAACCTGAGGGGGATTTTTGTAATACCCAATATGTGAGGGAGATTTTTGTAATTAGGCCTTAACTCAGGGGGGTATTCGTAATTTACCCATTATTTTATGAGTTAATGGCAATTTATCTTCTGTGATATGCATAATGTTCAATTGTTCCCCTGCGATTTAAATAAGAGCACTTTACCCTTGTAATCTTATACAAGTTGCATATTGTCTCTCTCATATTTTTAAACTTAAAAAAATACAATTTGACAAAACTACCCCTATTATATATTGCACTTTACACCTGTGTTATGATAAAATGTTTACCCCCTTAAGTTAAGATAAATGCGGCACTTTAACCCCCCCACCCTATGTTAGAAAAACACACATTACATCCACTCAGTTTTGACGATTGAGTTATACTCTAGGGAGGTATATTTCTTCTTTAAAATTTTCACAGATAGTATGCATATATCGATCACAGCGGGAGTAAATTGACACTAACTTGTTATTTTACTTTTTCAAATTTCTTCCATTTATATGAAACACGATGTGATGACCGTGTTATAATAGAACTCGGCCTTATGTAAAGAATAAATTACACTAATGTCAGGTAAATCTATCATATATGAAAATGAATTATCCAAAATTGAGAAAAAAAAAAAAAAAAAAGAGAGAGAGAGATTATTTTAAGCTACCTTAATAAGAACCGGAACCAATTATTTCATATATGAATTCTACAAAATGCTAAGTACGAGTTCTAAATTAAAGCTAAATAAACAGTTTATCCTTATAATTATAAATTAAAATAACTATTAATATTCTCCAGAATAACATAAAATATTAAAATCTTCAATACATTTAGTTCTGCCCAAGTCTCTAGTCTTTCCCAATTTCTCACTAAACCCATTTCACTTTCTCATGACCTACGACAAAATTTGTTTTTCTGAAAAGAACTAAGAATGGTTGCAAGAAATCTACATTGTCATTTAAAAAAATTAAAAACAAATTCTACATTGTCTTGGTACAAATTTTGAGTACATGTTACTAGACAATTCTACATGTGGTAACCATAAATATAAGTCGATAAGGCAATCGTTTGTTGGCTAAATTTGAGACTTCATTATCAAGAGGTCATGAATTCAACTCCCACGAGAGTAAGTAAATCTCTAGTTTAATATTAATCTTTTGTAATTAGTTAATTTTTAAGCTTTGATACCAACAAAATAAATTTAACTAAATTTTCTGATATAATAATTGAAGTAACGATATATTAACCATCTAAAAAACATAAATACAAAAAGCTACCGGTACATATAGCTCACATTTGCACTGTAGTGAAGAAGTTGTTATTATCTAGGTACATTTAGTTGAAAAATCATCAGAAGAAATTGACAAAACAAGATAGAGATGCTGTCAATTTTTTAGGCCACATATATACAATTATATGAGAATCCCAAACAAAAATAAAATTTCTACCACACGAGTTAGATTTTTATTGTGATTATTTTTGTCTGATACTATAACCGACATTGGTTATCAAAAGAAAAAAAGAAGAAAAAAAATCCGACATTTTAGAGTAACTCTTTAACAATATTCTTCTTAATTCTAAAGGCGCCTATCCCATCAGTCATCACCATCTAAGGAGTTAATGACGATTTATCTCCCTGTGATATTTATAATGTTCATTTACTCCCTTGTAATTTGAAAAATAGCACTTTATTCCCTATAATTATATAAAAGTTTCACATCGCCTCCCTGATATTTTTATATGTAGCACTTTATCCCACTTTGTTATGATAATATAGCAGTTTAACCCCATTTTTTATGATAAATGTCACTACAAAAAAATTAAATTTTAGTGATAAAATTTTATGTGACAATGTTAAAGTTGTCATTTCTTATATATATTAAGTGACAAGAACTCAAATATCGTCACTAAAATGATTTTCATAAATATACTAGTGACAAGAATTATAAAAAAGTTGTCACTATTGGCATTTAGCGATACCCCAAAAGTGACAACCTAAAAGTTGTCACTAAACCATAGTGACAATATTTATTGTCACTAGGTTGTCACTTAAAGGATGTCGCTAATTGTCAATAGTGACAACTTAATTCACCATATATTTGTCATTAATAACAATTAGTGACAGCTTAAAAACATATTTTGTTACTATTGCACTTGTAACCATTATTATTATGATAAAATTAATATTTTTATCACTAAATGCATACAAAGAGTGACAACTTCCATATTATCACTTAATTTTTTGTCACTTAAGCTCAATTTTCTTGTAGTGTGTGTCAATTTACTCCCCTGTATCATGATAAATATGTCAATTTACCCCTATGTTACAATCATATTTTTCATGACCACTCTCAATTTCGACAAGTGAGTTATACTCTCCGGCTGAAGGAGGTAAATTATTTCTTTAAAATTTTCACAAGCAGTAAAATGTATTTTTTCAAATCATAGGAAAATAAATTAAACATTATTTATTTCACAGGGGTACATTGGCATTAGCTCCCATTTACAAAATACTAATGTCTTTCATTTTCATATTCAAATAAAGTAAAATTAATTTACACTACGTAACCTAATAAAATCTCATTTACACTAATCTATGTAACAATAAAAAATAAAAGACGAAAGAATGTTTTTTACAAAATTATTAGGCATCACTGATGATATAAACGGAACTTTACCCATGAAATAACTACGCAAAATTAATATTTCGTTTTTCATTACTCTTAGTAAAGTTTAATATATATCTGATTCGAAGTAAATATAACGGACTGTACAATTTTTCAACTATTTTGGGGTAAATGCAAAATACTCCTCCGTGTTATGCTAAACCTGCAAGAAATTACCCTGTAAAATTTTTGTTGCGCCAAACTTTCTTGTACTTTCAAAAACCCTGCAAAAAACACCCAATTTGTAAAAAATATGTTGTTTTGGATTGACATATTTCTAGAAACCATTTTTAAAATATTTCAAGTTGGTTCCTACAACTTCACGTGATATATTTTTTAAATTATTTCTTGAAATATGCTGATCCAAGACGACCTATTTTTTACAAATTGAGTGGTTTTTGCAGGGTTTTTGAAAGTACAAGGATGTTTGGCGCAATAAAAATTTCACAGGATAATTTCTTCCTGATTTAACATAACACAGGGGAGTATCTTGGATTTTTCCCAACTATTTTGTTCTAGTAGCTGGAGTGAAATTTGAATCGGCTTACATAAATTGAAAATTGGCTACATAAATTATATAATGGCCTAATAATCGAATAAACTTTAGAGTTAATGACTATTTACTCCTATGTAATATGCATAATGTTCAGATTTTTCCGCTGTGATTTGAAGAAGAAAAAAAATGTATTTTACTTCCTTATAATCTTATAAATTTGACACTATCTTCCCCACATTTTCAAACTTAAAAGATATTATGAATTTACAAAACAACCCCTCTTATATACCATACTTTGACCCAATTAATTTATCAATGTGTCACTTTAACCCCCATGTGCTATTATAAATGTGACACTTTACCCTTCTATGTTATTATAAATATGACACTTATCTTTTTACGCAATACGCTTCATGTCCACTCTTTACTTTGGACGAAGATGTTACAGTCTATATGGAATGAAGTAAATTCTTACTTCAAAATTTTCACATGAAGATAAATACACATTTTTAATCAAATAAAAGTAAATTAAATATTATCTATATTATGGGTCGGGGTAAATTGACATTAACCCAAAAAGTAAATATAATTGGCCTGAACCTATATAACTTAATGATTCCGTAAAATTAGAAGGTAGGACCACCTAACCTACATATGCATGACCTGAAACAGTAAATGAACACAATCTGCAACGTTCCTGCAGCACAGTTACTTGAGTCTCATTCCAAAAGTAATTCTCATGGGCCAAGGGAAGTTTATCTAAAGAAAATGGTGGGGCCCGGCCGGGTATATTGTTACACAATATGGATTTTGGACCATGATAGAAACATTTTGGCCAACAAGAAGTGCATTTCAATGACAAGTAAATTTTTTGTTAGTACTTTTAAAAAGATATCAATGTCTTTTTTAATGCAAGACATGATAGACTGAGAAACACATGTTACAATATGGGACCTCAACATAACAATTATTGTTCTTTGAATGGCAAAGTAGGTGTTCAAATATTTTTGTCAAGTGTCCTGGTTTTGTCAACAATTGCCCTTGTATCTATCAGCTCGTGCACTCAGAAAATGGTATCTGAGCTGCTGTAAAAAGTTAAATAATTGAATTGTGCAAAATTACTATTAGGTGTAAATTTTTTAGTTTAGTGATATGCCCAGATTTTACAATTTTTATTACTTTGGGTCTTTTTTGAAAGAGGTCCCCCTCTATGATTAAACTCAAAAAATCAAAAATTGCTGCCCTTAGACCCTACCATTTTCAATTATATATTGAAAAAAGGATTTGTTTGAATCGGTTATTTTTCTGAGTGAAGGATGAAATTAAATATACTGTTTAGCTAGGCTCACGAGTCCTGTTACTTATGATCAATCTAATCAGTCTGAATTATATTCACCGGGCGAGTTTATTAATAATTGTGTGTTTGAGAAAATAAGAATACTCAATTTCTAAAGGTGGTTAATAGTTTTTTTTTTCTTTTCAGATTTGATTAATGGAGTAGTTTATATTGCAATTTATATTTGGATTGTTAATTAAAAATACCTCAAACAAAATAAAGGCAGAACTTCGAAGGGACCAACCCTTTTGTTTCATTTCTTTTAGTTTAAGAAACTTAATTAAATGTAGAAGTTTGTTAGCTCCTTTGACCTCAATGTTCATATCACTTTAGCAAACTTTGTTGATTAAACGAAAGTTGTTTTCTTCAGAATGAGACTAAAAATGTCACAAATGTATTGAATAACAAGATTAAGTTTATTTTATGAAAGTCTTGAGCAATATTCAATTCTTGAGTAAACTTTTAAGTTTGAATTAGACTCAAGCTATTTAAGCAGACTCAGTTCAATTTACTTGAAATCTAATACGGTGTTGAAGCCCGAGGTTAAAGTTGATCACCTTTATTCCATGATGGGCTCACTTTGTTCGCATGATGAGCTTTATTCTTCGCCCCTACACTTTGTCTGATCTGTCATTATTTGTGCATTGGACATTATCGCAATTCGCAAGGTTGAGCTCCATATGTCACGTGTTGGACATGTTTCATCCACATGTTTAGCCCATCTATGTGTGAATGCTGAGTATTGAGATTAAAATTGTTCCACGTGGAACGTTTTTAGTCTCAATACTCCCCTGTAACAAGATTAAGTTCACTTTATAAGGTATTGGACAATCTTTTTTTGGGTTAGCTTTTGAGGTTGAATTAGACTCGCATAATTTTAATGAAAATTTTAATGAATTTAGTCCAATTTATGTGAAGAAACGCAATACTTCCAACTTCAAACAAAAAGAAAAGGAAAATATGAGAGAACGATAATTGAATCATTTGGTGTAATGTACTATCACTCAATAGTTAATTAATTAAATGGAACCAACCCACTTTCAATATCAAATCAAAAGAGTAAGATTCTCATTAGATTCCAAAATTTAGCTCAATGGATTATATTAATCCACGAATGTTCCGTGAATAAACAATATTATCTATCATTCCCAATAAATTAAGTTGATTAAATATTGGAATTTAAAATTGGATTCTCATTACATTCCAAAACTTAGCTATATGGATTAAATTATCTACGAATGTTCCGTTGAAATAACAATTATATATACTAGCAATAAACAATAAAGTTCTCTTGCCACAGTATACAAATCACCAATTATTTGATAAAAATAACACAAACCGTCTTCCGATTAGATCCAACTCTGTTTATGACCGGAGTCCGACAAACCCAACAGATGAAGAAAACTAATACAACCCATTTTACTCGGCCCGGCCCATCCAACTACCATCCTATTAATATAAAATAAATATCTCGAAAAACATTTTTTTTTGGTTTTCTCAAAACTATTTTAGATGATTTTGTTTGCATGTATGCATTTTGTTTTCTTGTAGTATTGTTGGATTTATATAGAATTTGTGATAGTATATTTCTGTATTAATACATACGGGAAGTCGTCCACACATGCAATTTGATTCAAATACGTGTTGCATTTTTCAGATCATTAATTGTGAATTGAGGAATGTTAATTATAATTATTTCATATGAAATATTATTATGTAGAATTAGAGTCTTACCTTTAGCTTGAATCAGAGGATATGATGATGTCTCTTAACTACAGATCAACAATATCTCATCTATGATTTGTTTTTGTTCCCCACTTCACTTTATAATGAAATAGACATTATTTTTTAGTATATATATATATATTATCTATACTAAGCTAGACTAATTCGCAATTGTTTTGTTCCTTTAAAAAAATGATATAGTAACAATTAATGATTCCTGAGCAGCACACATCAAACTAATGTTATTATTTTCGGAGATACCATCAGGAAACAAAGGTAGTCGTAATGTATTTGTGAATTGAGGAAATATTAATGCATGGTCTTGCTAGGCTATAATACATTAATTCATGATGTAATGTACTACTATTAATTATCACCTTTTTTTTTTTTTTGGGTCAAGGTTTAATTTATTTTGAGACGCGTGGGATACATAAAAGTAAAAATTTCTCTCAACAAAAATTCGAAATTGAATTCACTGTCTTGCAGTGAGGGGTCTATATAGTCACTTCCACATTTTTTTTTTTTTGATAATTTAGTCACTTCCACATTAATTATCACTTTTTTGATACATTGATTAAGGTCAAAGGTTTAATAAATATACAGCCATTTTTAGCCAAAGCGTTGTTCTCATGTCTAGTATCTCAGAACAATGGCCCTTTAAACCTTTTGCAATTCTTTTTTAATAAAAGAAATTATTCTATTTAGTACCATTTAATTGTTTTTCTACAAGACAAAAAAAGTTCTAAATATGAGGGGAACAATTTCTCAGCTGCACACATCAAATTGATGTTTTCCTTTCAACAGTAATATAAGTAAAAAACAAGTAACATTTCCTGCAATTTAAGATACTTTATCGTCTAAACAAGAAGTGGAATTGTGTTATATGTTTTAGTTTTAAGTTGAAGACAATACCTTCTTTATCCTCTATAGTTACATGCAACGTCAGAAAATTAGAACAACTCTGTAATATTTCCTTCTTTTCTTGTTGATTCAATGATATATATTCTTCCCAGAAAAATTAAAATAATTTAATAACTAGAATCAGAAAATGAAGATTCTGAACCTCTATCTGAACTATTATCTGCATTCCCAACTTGTTCTCTACCTCTAGATTGATTTCCCTCTTCATTATAATCACTGTTGAAATATTCATCAACATATTCGTCTCCATCTTCAATATTTTCATCATCTTCTCTACTAGCTCCGTAATCATTCAAGTGTTCCACTAAAAGATCGTCTTCATATTCATCCACAGATGCTTGACCATTATCATCTTCAAATTCCGATCTTTCTGAACTGCTGACATTATCAGCACCCTCGTTTTCAACCGGAGTTTCGTCCAAAATCATCAGTGAATCTTCCAAAGTCACAGTATCATCGGCCACTCTCTTATCGACAATGTTCTGTCTTGCTGTCTTAGCAGACTTTTGTCTGCTTCTAACAGAGCGACGGCCTTTCTTACGGCCACCTCGGCCTTTCTTAGTTTCCTTACATGATTCATCGCGGGAATCAGGGGCTCGTTTTTGCGATTTTCCACCACTTGTACGAGTGGGACCTCTAGGGCGACCCCGACCTCGCTTCAAACTTGTCAAATCAACCCAACAATTATCTTGTTGCATATTGTCCATCGAACTTCTGGGAAAAGAACATCTTGATGGAAGCTTCTGAGCAAGCATGAATTTTTCAGACATTTTACATAAACAAAGTGAGTTTGAAATACTAGGATCAGCTAATACTACTAACTAGTGCCATATACAGAATGGAAAAAGATGGGAAATTTGTGTTTTTAGTCCCACAGGACTGAATCCTCAGGACTTTTGGTCTCGCACGTTACATAATTGAACTTTTGGTTCCTAGTTTTTTTAAAGTTTTGCATTTTTGGTCCCCGATTCAGCGATTCTATACCATTCAATAGCACCAGAGAATCACCTCCTTTACATATGGGACCAAATTGCTAAACAAAAACTCTTCTGTGGGATCAAAAGTGCGAAATATTTTCAAAATTGGGACGAGAAGTGCAATTTTGCAAATTGCGGGACCGAAGTGCAATATAGGATATTGGGAACAAAAGTGTGATATCATTAAGACCAGTAGTGCAATTTTGTAGAGTGAGGATCAAAGTGTAAGTTTTTTAAATATACGGGACCGAAATTATTGAGGGTCTGTCCAATGGGGGTAAAAATGCAACTTAGACGATAAAAGATGAATGCTTACATTGAAATGCAAAGCTTCATTGTCCTTTTGGCAAGCCTCTTTATGGTGGAGAGTGTAATAGATGGATGTATCAAGTTCCATGAGCCTTAAAGCAACTGCAGCTGTTGTCTGTGGTATCCATGGAAGTACAGAAACTGCTTCATGTGTGGATGACGTATCAGTGATATTAACGGACCTCAATATTTCACATGTGGCCTCGTAATTTGCTGCTAAGTAGTCCTTCTTGATGCTGTCTTCCAACAATGTCAGAGACTAAAAACGAACACCAGAGAAAAATATCAGTAAAGGAAAAAACAGAAGAAAATGGGAAAGGTCAACACGAAGAGATTAAAAAAGACCTGAAGGAGTTCTTCTGCTGTTGATGCCTTGTGCAACTTCATCCCCCAACATTTTCTGTACTCATCTGACCACACAGATTCAATAGCTTCTGATGGAATAGAGGCCTGGAAAGAAAGAGTTTTTCCGATAAGTTGAAAGTGCAAATTAATCTAAGCAATCGAAAAAAGTAAGGCCTTCATGTCAGAATCCAGGTGTGATCTAAGCTTTTAAAAAAATCAAAAACACATTTTTGGTCATACAGGACTTGACACTCATCACTTCCAGTTAGTGTCCAACTTCAATTCTGTTTGCATATTCTGTCCTTTGAACCCCTTTTCATCCAATTTAGGATCAACACAGACAATCTTATGGGACCCAAGTGCATGGAACTGTCTATGAGACCAAAGAACATAAATTGGGGGGGGGGGGGGGGGGGGGGTTGTATGGAGAACAAAATGTGCAAAAGAATATTAAACTGGTACCATAAGTGCTGTTTCTGAAAGCGTAGGACAGAAAGTGATATGTATCCAGTCCTGTGGAGCTAAAAGCGCAATTCTAAACTAAATCGTGAAGCTAGAAATTATAATAGTCTCACCTCAATAGTAGCTAATTGAGCTTTCAGCAATCTAATCCTCGGGGGAAGAGAAGAGTCGACTAAGACCCTATCAAACTCTTTGCTTAGTTTTGTTTTGCATTGAATTACATGCTCTGGAAAATTGAAAATTCTATCAGAAGTGTCGTAAGTCTTATGACAATAAGGACAGTGGTTATCCTCACAAGAAAACACGGCATGACAATTATTGCAAATTTCCAGTAACCGTGAGCACCTCAATCTTCCACGCTTTAAGGCGCCTAATTTATTCAAATTAAAGCATTCCTCCCACATCCACTTCTCGAAATCCTTGTGTCTCTCAATAATATTAATTTCCTCCCTCACATGTGCAGAAGATTCAGAAGAAGACTTAGGACTATCCATACTTGAATAACAATCGAGCTTAGGCCTCACATCCAGAAATTCCTTTTTCACTTCATCACATACATGCTCACCCGAATTTGTGCAGGGCAAGTTTCTCTTCACGGTTCCTTTGAAAGATGATTCAATTTTTCGCAGCATCAAATGCAAATGATATTCTCTGAGTCCACGAGTGTCTAAAGATGATAACAGCGCATCGAAACCCTACATATAGTAGAAAGAATGTGAGACTCAACTAGATTTAAAAGCTTGATATTCACGCATATAACACAAGACAAGATTGTAAATATTAAAATTAAAATTCACAAAAGTAGTAATACCTTTTCAGAATCGATAACTCTCCATTTTCCGTTGCATAACTCAACAAATATTTTCTGGGCCCCGGGATCATTATGAGAAGGAGAAGTTTTGAACTGCCAATATCGATTGTGTCTGCGATCCTGTCCAAGAGGCAACGACCTATAGACATACATCTCTTCAGCCCTTTGACTTATGTAAGCTTTTAGATCTGACCTCGACTTTTCAGCAGCATAAACAGATTGTTGAAGCAACAAATTTTCAGAACCAACGGAGGAGAACTCTTGCATTAAAGGATTATTTTGCCCATCATTCAAATCCAGCTGGAAGGCAGGGGTAGTAGATGATGACTCGTTTTTCATATCAACATTAAGTGGTGAAGAATATTGCAATTTCAAAAAATGCTCCTCTTTCATACGACGCTTATCAAGTTGTGCCTCGGCCCACATCTGCTTCTTTAATGCATTTGCCGCTTCCAGGCGTTCCTGGAAAACTCTCTCAATCAGATAACAGATACATAGCATAGAGGCATAAAATTAAGAACTTGTTGACTATGTGAGATTTGCACTTATGAGAGGACTTTTATTTTGTGTTTGATCGCGTTGATAAAAAAAGCAGGTCCACCTATTAACTTGGGATAATGTACTTTTAGGCACCAGCACATAAAATTATCACAGTTTCAACGCTATGATAATAGTATTCCCATGGTACTATATAACAAATTGAGTTGGTGAATTTTACCTTAGTACACTACTTTGCCACTAATTCTATACTTTAGATGATGTTACCAAACAAGTCAAAAAGTATTATCTTGTTCACGATGAAATACTTAATATCTTGACCACTATCTCATAGGTGTACTGCTACAAATAAGTTCTAAAGCTATGCTTG
This sequence comes from Penstemon newberryi var. newberryi, assembly GCA_030819805.1. Taxonomy (NCBI): domain Eukaryota; kingdom Viridiplantae; phylum Streptophyta; class Magnoliopsida; order Lamiales; family Plantaginaceae; genus Penstemon; species Penstemon newberryi. Next base: position 1,688,073 of record JAUALY010000003.1, on the reverse strand, counting down.
GTTCTTGGATTTTAGTGAGTAAAACACTTAGGGAAATATTTTTGTGAGTAAAACACTAAGGAAAATGTGTATATCTTAATAGAATATCGAGCTTCAATTTTTGTTCATTTTCATTTTCCTCATCATTTTAAACTCGTCATTACACGCTAAAATCCAAGCAACAAAATCATTCATTTGAGAATTCAAAGGTACCTCAAGAGCTACCCGAACTGTATTTCCTTCATTTACAACCCCAATCAAGGCAACAAGGGCATTTAGACGCTCTTCAATGCTAAGATCTGCATACTCCCCTTCGGTAAGTCCTTGAACCCAAGCTTCCCCGGAGCCACAATCATCCATTAAAGTGTTTTCTTGATCAAGAATTTTAGTGTATGTATCAATACCGGCGAAATCCATGCTTAGATCACCCAATGCTCCATTACTTTTCGAATTTTCAAGGGCATCAGGAATATTTTCCATCGACTCACTGCAGTTCTCTTTTCTAAAATGAGACAAATCTTTATCTTTGAAAGCTTCCTTTAGTTTGGACATGTCATCCAAGTCATCAACATCACTTGCAGAGTCTTGATCTCTATCAGCGTCCTCTTTTTCAACATCTTCAGCTTCTTCTTCATCTACATTACCATTTTGAAATACCCGGATTTTTTCTCTAGCTTCGGAGAGTATTGTTTCTGAATCAGTAGGGTCCTTCCTATAAGGGGAGCGTACACAATATGTTGAAGGAGCTGTTCTCTCAAAGAGCTTTGTGTCCCTAGACAAAGCAGCAGAAATAGATGCTTCTGGTGTTTTACTTGTTGTGAGATCCCGAAGACCAGATTTCTTCATACAAAATTATAATTTTTGTTATTACTATAATAGGAAATGCTGATACCGAAAATACACGATAAAATTACCTGAATCTTGTCAGCAACTTCTAATATAGAAAGTCCCTTGCTCCCTTCCAGTGAAAGAACATGAAATGCTGCATATTTGACTGTCCCAGGGGTCAAACGATGCCTGGATCTCCGGGAGTTTGAGAAACCCCTTTGTTGCATAAAGGCAACAGCATTCTCAGCAGCTACTCCACTTCGTAAATTGGATATGATATCAGCACCATCATCGTCCTGCACTTAGAAATTTTTTTAAGTAGAATGTTACAATCTACTAAAAACTAATGGTACTAAAGAGCATTTGTATAGGAATCTTATTAGTTAGCTTCTTCTTTTTTTCTTTTGTCTAAAACTTATAATCACGTGAACCTCTTTCAGAACCGTGTTTCATACAACAACAGCCACTACACTATTAAATGTCATAGCCCCCCAATATACCTATACAATAAGAATTTTTAGTGTGGCTTATCATGCTATAAAAAAAGTATAACATAATTCACATGCATAAAGCATTAGCAAATTGAAATAGTTTGTACCTCGATCTCATCATGGTTATGTGATGTTTCCCTGTTTCGCTTTTTCAATTTTGGCCCAAAGCCTGCAGATAGAGCAAATTGCCGCAATACTTCAGGCCAAGTCAACAGACTGAGAAGGTGATGCCAGTTCTGCAAGTCAAAACCCCAAGCATAGGCCTGTACAAAATAGATGAGATTACAAAACTTGCCAAATGAATCGCAAGGTGACAATTTGTAGCTTACTAAACAACAAAACATACCCCTTCAACAATCTGTGGATGGCCACCTCCAGTGACAAAAGCGGAATTTTGATTTGCTGCCAGTGCAGTGGGTGGCGTTCTTGCAACATCTTCAATATCTTTTACAATTGATCTCAAAAGAGCTATATGGATCTCTCCCAACAACCTTGGATCCTGCAATCAGGGAAGGAACTCAGTAGTGTTTAATACAACAAAATTATCTTACGACAAAATTTGCAGAGAGGGCTTAGATAACTTACACAATCATGAAATGCTTGATTGAATTCGTCCAAAGTGAAAGGCCATAGGCCAAGAACATCAGCAAAAGTAATTAAGAATCTCCAAACCTACAAAAGTTTACACCCGCAGAACCACTAGATATTGAGAATAAATTAATGGAAATTGGAGTTTGTAAGACTGAGAAAAAGAAGACCCAATTTGCAGGGGGGGGAAGTCATCTCACCATAAGAAGATTGCCAACATTCTCTTCAGAATCAGTCCACGGCTGGACTCCAAATGGCCTCTTCAAGTTCACAGACTTGGGTGGGAATTCCAGGAGTTTATCTAAATAATGAAAGTTAACCAAGTGCTTAGAATATGCCAAAAGAAAGTCCAGAAAGTAGATAGTAGCGCGCATACACAAAGACAAAATCCTAATTCAACTGAGGATAACTTCATAATGTAGCGTGCACAAAAAAGAAATCCTAATTTATTAATGCAAGAAAAAATCAGGAAGAAGTAGTTTACACTTTTCAATCAATATAGCAAAACCATGTCTCGAGAATGACCAACAAATTTGTTTGAAGATGATAAGTAAGATTTTAAGTATGTCGACTTTAATACCTTTAAACAAGTCAAGGGTGAGTAAAGTTTCATTGTCAAGAGCTACAATCGAGGGCAAACCCCTACTTAAGGCTGCAAGCTCCATGAGTTCCAATCGTTGATCGTCAATTAATTCCATTGACTCCTTAGCAATTCTACGAGCAGCAGCTCTATCATTAGCTGCTTTAAGCCTTGCAGCTTCCTTCTCCTTGCGCATTTCTTCTCTAAGCCTCGTCTTCTCTGCCTGCGGGAGAACAAACAAATGATTAACTGGCTGCCATATTATAATTTGCTTACTAATAATGAAAAATATTAAAATTTATCAATCCTAAGCATTAGCACTAACTCTAATATATTCCTTTTGTAGGAATTTCTCCCTCCTTTCCATTTCACGCCTTTGCTCCCTTAGGCATCTCTCCTCTTCACGCTGCTTTTCACGCAAAAGTCTTTCCTCTTCTTTCCGCCGTTCACGATCCTGCCTTTCCATCTCTTTCCTTAACTGCTCTTCTCGCTATATTAATGTTGCATACATAGATATTAAACTTGTTAGAAAAAGGAATTTTACATATATGATTTGTAGATGACTTACTTAAGTGTGACAAAAGTTGAGATATTGACACAATACATGAAAAAAATAATACGTAATTAAATTAAAGTAATACCTTTCTCCTTAAAATATCTTGTTTCTCTAGCTCTTTTCGGATCCTTTTCTCATGAGCTTCAACTTCCTTGGCTATTCTAGCCTCTTCGGCCTAAAAAAAATAATGAAAGAAAAAACTAAAAGTCATAACCCCATCCATCTGTAATCAAATGACTCAATTCTGACTTGAAAATTCTACGGCAAATGAGACTACGAATATAAAAGACTTTCTTTGTTAAGATAAAAGAACACTTTGTGTGTAATTATTACAGAATGCCCTATGACAGTGGGTGACACAACATAAACCAGAACACATGATGATAGACTTGAAATATAGAAACAAATTTAAGAATATAAAATAGCACCTTGCGTTTCCTCTCCAACCTCTCTTCTTCAAGTATGATGCGCCTCTCTGGCGTTATAGTCTGATTATCCAATGGAGTTCTAGGATGAACAAGATATTGAGCATCAGAGTTGACATCCACTAAGGGAGATATTCGTGGAGCAATGTCAACTTCTCCAGGAGCTGGAGACAGGTGGTGACCCTGCCTTCCTTGCTGAGGCAAAGAACTTGAACTTGGCATCTGACCTGGGAGATTATATCCAGAAGGTAGTTGCTCGTCTCCATGCACAATAGATCTCCCAGTATATAAAGGAACTCGAGCATGCTGGATATCAGTTGGTGAACCATAGGCATCATTTCTTACACATGGCTTCTCAGGTAGAAACTGGTATTCCTGTAAAGCCCTTGAAGCACCCTGATAGGCAAGGTTTTAGTTTCGAACAGTAATAGACCCTGGCTATATCTCCAACAATTTCACATACAGAAAAAGGATTATGATCTACATTCAGAGATAAGGCACGTTTTTGTCGTAGTTTCATTTGGCCGGGGGGGGGGGGGGGGGGGGGGTGGAAGAGTACAGAAAATCAAAGAATTTTAAGTAACTGAATACACATAAGATGCTAGACTAGTGCGAAGAAAGTAATATGCCTGAGAATTGATCACTTGCTAGAGTAATTTTAAAACAAAAAAAAAAAACAGTTATAAAGGAAATAAGAGTTTTTGCATACATAGTAGAAAATTAAAGAGATTTTTTAGGAGTCGCCCTGACCTTGATTGGTTTAGCAGCTGGTGTTTCATATATTTGAGTATCATAGGACCGCCCAGGTGGTTTTTGTTGTCCTGGTGCAACTGATTCATGTGAAAACTTGTCAGCTAGTCCAGTGAAGGAATTTACGAAGTATATAAAATACAAAAAACAGAAAGACGACTTTTAACACCTAACAGCAATTAAATACACTAAGCCATCCCTTATTCAAAAGAAGCATCACATAGAGGTGTTAGTCGCAGTACCAACAGCAAAAGACAAGGATGTTTTACCATTTTATGTACCATATTAACGGATACCAAAAGTTTCACTCTTTGAGATCTATGCTGCGTGTAAAACATGGGTGTGAAACTTATTTGACCCATCCTTCTACAACAAACTCTTCAATGATGAACGGACCTACCGGTAACTTTTTATAATCATATAGATAAAATTATTCCAATCAATTAACGTAATACAATTTACTTCCTTGAGTAAATATTTGTAATTTCAAGCAACATAAATATATTTAAGTTAAAATTCCACGATCACTCACCACCCACAGCACATTTTTCAAGTGCTAAATAACAGAAAATGGACTTTTTTCTTTGACTGGCCATGCCTTCCCATTTCAATAAAAACCATCAGTCATGCATAAAGTTCTAATTGAATATTGGACTGCGTCAACTCCAACATTTAGAAAAATATATTAACCAACTGGCAACTACATACCAGAAAGTTATAAATGTAACAAGGTGGTAACCTTCTTGTGCAGATATAAATGAGTTCGAAACAGCAAAATACTAAAATATTTCATTTCCTTCCATGGAACTGAATTTTCAAGTGGCAACATCTTGAAGTTCAAGACTTGAAGGCTCGAACCAAAATGGAAACGAATTGTGCTTCAGAAAATTTGTCAGGGAGAGAGGAGAAGGAACTAATGCACCCTTTCCAGTCCATGTCCTATAGCAGGTCATTTACTTCTAAGCATAAGTGAATTTCCTATAGCTTCGGTTTTATTCACTTCAATTGACAAGAAAGTTGCAAACAACAATTGCTCCAAATAAAAATACTGACTATCTCATAGCACTAAGTTATCATCTAACTAAGCATTGCTGTTGAATACCTCTACAAAATTTACATGATCCAGTTACCTCCTTATATATCAGTTAACTCAGTAACTACAAATCTAAATAAAGGATTCCATCAAACCCTAACCAAACTTGGGATGATCAGCACAATAGACAAATACTATATGTTTATCAAATGAAACATGGGAGTATTAAATTTCAAATTTCATTGCATCAGTAATAGTTTTAGTTCACGTTGATTAACCATAACAAAAAAGTTAAACTTAATATGTGGCAAGAGGTATACCAATAGGTGCACCAAATGCACCAGGTGGCAAGGGATCAAACTCCATCCCCAAAATCGGCCCTTCTTCCCTCAACGACTCCCCCAACTGAGCCTCCACGAACGCAATTGCTCTCTGCTCCGATATAGCCAAAGACGGCTTGGCTATATCGTAGACCCTCCTCATGGATGGCAATTCTTTAGATATTCTTGGCACAGCAGTCCCAACTTTATGAGCTACTCTCTGCTGGTGTTGCTGCTGCAGCATATTCTCAAACGGAGTAACTGCAATTTCATCTGCATTCCCACCAGAGGGTCCCGCAATAGCAGAAGGGGACGCGCTCTTCACTTTTCGGTCTTTCAATCTCCGATGGCAGAACCACATTTGCAGCTGCCGATCAGAGAGACCTAATTTAATCGAAAGCTCTCCTCTTACTGCCTCTGAAGGATATGTATCCACTGCACACAAAATTTACACAACCATTTTGCATCAATTTTCAACAATAAAGTAGCACAAACACTTAAATCTTTTATAACACATCTAACCAGATAATTAAAGAAAAAAGGGGAAATTAAATTAAATAAAATTAAACTCACTAGCATAAGTTTTTTCAAGAATTTCCAACTGAGAAGGAGTCTTCATTTTGCGCTTCACCTTTGGCTCTCCCTCTGGCGCGTTCTTCATCTCCACTTCCACACTTTCACCACCTCCATCAATCTCCATTTTAACTCAAAATTAAGTAAATTAATTAACCCAACATAACTAGGGTTTTGCCAAATTAGAGAAAAGAGTGTTTATTTCTCTCTCTACACAACAAAAAAATCTGAGCTCGATTAAGATGTGCGGTGATATACTATACGATTAATAAATACTGCTGCTCATACTACACTACTGGTATTAAAGTGTTGATTATTTTTGTATTATATGTTGGTGTAAGGATAAAGGAAAAAAAGGGTACAAGTAGAATTGAAAGAGAGAAAAAGAAAGAAAAACAACACCAACCCGAGAAAACCAAAACAAAAATAATAATAATAATGATAATGATGATAATGATAATTCCCTTTTTCTTGTTTCTAATCCTACGGTTCCTACCCATCATTTCTAGTATCCTGCTTTTATCGAATGTGATGCTGTCAATTGTTTTTTGATTGATTTATGGGTAAAATAAATACTGTGGAGAGAGAGTGAGAGATTAATAAACAATTCTGGAATATTTAGTGGAAGTCAGAAGAAATGGGTTTGAAAATTCGGACGCTTTGATCCACGAATGAATTTGTGGATTTCTTGTTTTGGGGTTTCTCTTTCTCTCTCTCTCTTTACTTTTCTCAAACACAACAGTCCTTTCAGTACTTGCAGTTCTTTTGTAAGATGATTCGGGTCGGGTCGAGAGTTTTACGCGATTTGGTTTACACGCGGAGAATGTTAGTATAACTTATTGATTGTTGTGATGACACGCGCTATAGGTGAAGTGAAGAAAGCTTTTATGAAAAGGTAAGTATCATGCCGTGGGTCCATTGATACATGAATTGATCACATTTATGCTTGCCAATTTTTCAGTTAAGTATATACATCAACACCTTCTAAAGCGTGCCAGAGTTAGGTATACTAAATTCAAATCATAAAAATAAATTTTAATTCTTTAATTTATCTGATGAAAAAAAAACATAATTGTTGCAGCTTTCGATTATACAAATTTTTAGTAATAGAAATATACTTAACGAATTCACAGTTACATGTCAACTTATCATATAATTCTTCCTCCTTCCAAATTTAATCAATAAAAGTATTTTCTTCCTTCCTTAATTTGTCATGTAGTCAATGTCATTGTTAAATGAGCCTATATATATATTATTAATTTACTATTATTAGCAGAAAAAAATTACTATGACATGTAATTGTATTGTTTCAAATGTTATAATACTTGTTTCATCAAGTTTATTGTATTATAGTTTCACAAAGTATAAGTACATTACTTTTTGCATGTGCACTAGTTATATGCATTTTTTTACCAAGCACTGTACAAATTATTCTACATCTATCATAATATATGTTCGTTTAAGAAATATTAATTAATCACGTGAATTTATAATAATTAATTCAAATCAACAAATCTACAGCTAAGACATAAAATCTGGGCTTAAATGTGAAGAGCCCAAATATTTATATTTATTGTCCTCTTCAAACAGCTGGTTCAGAAGCCCAATCAACTTTATCATTTAACATATTTACAACCCAGTTGGGCTGAATAGGGATTTTTTCAAGAAAAAAGGAACTAAAACAAGTCTTGTAATTGAGTCGGATTCCAATGTAAATCGGACTCAAATTTGATTTGAAACTTTGAAACTAATTAAAGGAAAACATTGTTACAATAAGGATTTGTTATAAGCTTGTGTAGTGAAAGTTACGATTAATTAAACATTATTACATAATTCAAAAAACTGTTAAAGGCACAGTCACATGAAACAAATAATAAGAATGTGTGAAGTTTAAACAAAATGGTTATTTTCATTGATTTTGTTCATATGTTACTTTATGAATGTTTAACCAATGTACAAATAAATTCAATGTAACAAGCTTTTCCATGAACATAAATTAAGAATGAAATAAATTTGGAGTTAGGGATCAATATGCATGCCAAAAACCAACCATGACATACAAAAGAATGTTATGTATAAATATATAATAATTAACTAACGGCGTGACAGGGGAAACCCAATTCCGTGGCGCTTGGTAGGGAACAAAACAAACAACAAGCTACAAATAACCCCCACCGTCACCGGCAACGCCGTCAACATCTCCAACGCCTCTTCCGACGGCGACGGGTAGAAACAATTAATCACATTCTTATCAAACATCGCGACAGCCCCAAAAACCATAATGGACAAAAACGCATGAACGAAATCCACGAACCCAACCCGAAACTTGTCAGCCTCATGCGGAGGCAGGGTCTTACCCGACCCGTCAATGACCCATATACCACGGAACGTGGCAATGCCGTACCTGACCTTTCCCCTTTCGTCCCTAAAGCTGTCGGTAAAGCAGAGGACGAAACAGGAGGCTGCGCAGAGGGAAAGGAGGCCAAGCGTCGTCGTTTGGCTTACAAAGGATTTGCATTTGCCCTCGTGCGTGATTACGGGAGACAGGACCTGGAACGCGAGAACGGAACCTGTCGGGAGGAGGTTGGAGAGGTGTGCGGTTCCTTTGAACGCTTTTCGAACGGCTTTTTGTGCTGGCGTTTTTGGTGGCGGTTGGAAGTCTTCTAAGAGAGGTAAGAAAACTTCTTCTTCATCTTCGACGGGGGTTTTTCTTTCTTCTGTGCGGGTTTCCATATTGAATTGTTTATTTTGATGATTTTGTTTCTTCAAAATTTAACAATATATATCTTTGGTTATGTTATGTGGGTTTGATGATTTTAATTTGTTTCTCAAGATTTTTGTATGTATATATAGGTGAAGAGGGTGGAGAGAGGAGGGGGGGGGAAAGGGAAAGGAATGGTGGTGAAGTTACGCACAGAGAAAAATGAGGGTTTCTTGCTCATTTACAAATATTTAAGCTGGGTTTTGGAACCATATATAGGTTCAAGAGATTAATTAATTATATACGTTTAAAAGAGTTAATTAATGTAATTATTTCTTAAATATGGAGTTTTAATTAGAAGGTTTTATTTGGTCGTCAAAGAGAAATTTGCATGTGTAGGATTCTTGAACGTGTTGTTCTTGAATTAAGTACTCCCATTAAAAAACAAAAAATGAGTTGGGTTTTATGCTATAATTTTAGTGCAAAAGTACATGCAACATTCATATTTAATATTTAATATTTCATATCATTATCATTGCATCATGGTCCTTTTTTTACATGGTGAACAGTGTTGCAAACAAAAATGTGTGTTATGACTTATTGTGTTGGATTTAGGACTTAGACCCATTTAAATGTTTCGGCCTGAATTAATATTTGTTTGGCCCATTAAACAAGGTGCTTAGTAGCGTTCAGACTCCAGACCAATTCATTAATTGGCGGCCCATTTCAATGTGTGGGGTGACCTGAATGTAATAACGGGGTGGGCGATGGACCCAGTACTTTCTTTCTTATTTCTGCCGCTATGGATTGGGCTGTCAATGAGTCGAATTCGGTTCGCATCAAGGCCAACACATATCCGATTTCAAATTAATCGGTTCTTGTCCGAATTTGCTCGTATATTGATCTTTTTTATCCAACAAAATCTTCATTTTCAGAATTCATACCAGTAAAAAAAAATTCTTTCTGAAAATTAGTTTGTTAATGTTCAATTTTACTAAATTTAGCTCACATCTTCAAAATTGCTTGACTAATTATGAATAAATTATTAACTAATATTTTTTAAAACTAATGGTAAAATATTACTATTAATTTTATTTATTTTTAATATTATATTATGCATGCATATACATTTCCCATTTATTGTTGGATACGAATTAAATTGATTTAATCCATACTAGTTCCATGTATTTTTAATTACGGGTCTTCTTAATTGGATCATATCCATCTAACCCCTAATCGAATAATAATTCCAATAAATCGCGTCGGATTGAGATCGGAATCGCATTAAAATTCTTCCCATTGAAAGCCCTAACTACAGACAATATGATGTTGTTATTGTCATTTTTTTTAAAATCGGACCGGAGATCGAATCGATAGCCTTATTGATTACTGGTTGAATCAGTTTAACCGTTTTAATCACTGATTCAACCGGTGTGACGTCATTACGAAAAGAGGTTCAACTGGTTGATTATATGCTTGTATGAAGTGAAAAGAGGCAATTATATATTGGATTATGTTTTTTCAGTCCAAATATTTATGAATTTGATGAATTCAAGAAATCTCTTAGTAAATGTTTCTCTGACGGCTGGGCTTAGCACAAGTTGTTCAGATGTTTCTTAATTTGATTCTTCATTTGTTTAGTTGATCATAACAAATAATAATGATTAATGAAACAAAGAAGAAATGAAAACGTGAAACCATCTATTGTGGTATGTGATTAATATTACAATAGTTAGACATATGTTATGTATCTATCTGTAGGTAAAAGTTGGGTCAAAGTACATATAGATAAGGAAATAAGATGACAATCAAACGGAATTGGTCGAGTTTGGGTTGGTGAAAAACGTGTGAAGTTTGTGAAAAAATATGTTGATTCTTATTGAAAAAGCTTGTGATATCTGTTAATGGTGAGATGTATCATCTTATTAAGTGTGTTTTATTTACTTGATTCATTGTTGATTCAGGTATGTCTAAATTTAATCTCCCTAATCTATATATATATAAAAGTACGGGTTTGGCGAAGAGAATTTCTTCTATTTTTTGTGAAAACTAATATACCCCTATTTAAATTATATTATAGTATTTAACTTTATGGAAAAAAGGTAAAATAAAAGAATCCTAAAGTATAATTAGATAAGAAGTCTCCCCTACATCAACTTTATTATAATTATCTTTTAAGGTTTTACAACTCATTAAAATGTTAATAGTAAAAAAAAAATTTTAAAAACTATTACTCTATATTTCTTTGAAAAATTCTTTGGAAAGTTCTTAAAATGTTATCACTTACTAAAGATCCTCAAAAAAAAAAAAAAACCCCACAAAATTGCCTTAAGCCAAAAAGAGTCAAAACATAGAAATTATTAAATCGGTAAAATTGGGTAAAATTTGATTAAAAAATATATGATATAAAATGGTAAATCAATGAAAAAATGGGTTAGATAGAAGATAAAAATGCGAGCTAAAGCACAAAAAATAGTGCAATTGATAAATCAATGAAAAAATGGGTTAGATAGAAAAAAAAATGCGAGTTAAAGCAGAAACAATGGTGCAATTGATAAAAACAACAAGGTAAATCGACAAAAAAGGTTAAAAAAAAATGAATGGCATCTGCTAAACACGGGATAACAAACAGGAAATGGATCAAATCGATATAAGAACAAGAACAAAAAAAATGAGTAAATTGACAAAAAGGCTGAATATGTGAGAAAATATGTTAAATCAGCAAAAAATAAGTATATTCAAACTAAAATTGGGTTAAAACAGAGAGAATGGGTAAATTGATTAACAAATGTGATAAAATCGACTAAAATTGGGTTAAACTAGATAAAATTGATGGATTGATTAAGAAATGTGATGAACCACAAAAAACGAGTGAAATCAGTGAAAAAAGGGGCTAAAATAACAAAAAATAAATGATAAACTTGTGTAAAAGCAAGTAAAATCCATATTCCTTTGGAAAAATCTTAAGAAATTATCACTTATCAAAGTACCTCAAAAAAATTAAAGAACCTAAGAACAAAATGTCATATTTGGGTTAGTTAAATAAAAAAGTACTATTTAGTAACTAGAAAACTTATAATTGGTTTAAGCCAAATACATAGAAGGGTTAAAATAGGTAATAAACGAGTAAAAGTCGATTAAAAAATATATGATAAAAAATGGTAAAATAAATGGGAATATAGGTTAAATAGAAGAAAAACGAGTTAAGGAAAAAAATTATGATCGGCAGGAAATGGATAACTGGTAAAAAAATAAGTGATATTGGCTAAACATGAGATAACAGCAAAAAAAATAAAAAAAAAAATAAAAGAGGGGGATGAAATCGATAAAAGAACAAGAACACAAATGAGTTAAATTGATAAAAAATGAAGGTGAAATATGTGAGAAATTAAGTTAAATTAGCAAAAGAATAGATAAAATCAACTAAAATTGGGTAAAACCGGAGAGAATAGGTGAATTGATTAACAAATGAGATTAAACACAAAAACGGGTGAAATCGATCAAAGAACGGGTTAAAATAACAAAAAAGTGCAATCGATACTTCTTTGTACAATTCTTAAGAAATTATCAATTATCAAATAACCTATAAACCATTAAAGAACCTCGAAAAAATGCCCCATTTGTGTTGTATTTTAAAATAAAGTACTATTCAGTTAGCTGAAAAACTTATAATTGATTTAAGTCAAAACATATAAATGATTAAAACTGGTGAAAACAGGTAAAATTTGATTAAAAAAATAGATAATAAAAATGAAAAGAAAAAAATGGAAAAATGGGTTCGATCGAAGAAAAACGAGTTAAAGCAACAAAAAATGGTAAAATCGATCAAACAATGGGATAAACCGGCAAAACACGGTTAACCTGGTAAAAAAATGAATGATAGCAGCTAAACACGTGATAACAAAAAATGGATCAAATCGATAAAAGAACAACAACAAAAAAATCCGAGTTAAATTGAAAAAAATGTGAAATAGTCGTTAAAATAGGTTAAATCATAAAAAAAAAGCAAAATAAATAAAAAAAATTGGGTTAAACCGGAGAGAATGAGTGAATTGATTGACAAATGGGATAAACCACAAAAAATGGGTGAAATCGATGAAAGAACGTGTTAAATAACATAAAAAGAAATGGCAAACTCAATGTAAAAGTGGATGAAATTGATGAAAGAACATGTTAAAATAACCAAAAAATGGTAAACTTAGTGCAGAATTGGGTTAATCGACAAAACTGAGGAAAATTAATAAAAACGTGTTAAATTGGTAAAAAAACGTATTAGGCAAATAATCAAAAATGGTGAACTCAGTAAAAAAAACCTGGTGAAATCGATTAAAAAAAATGGATTAAACATGTGAAAACTTGTTTAGGTGGAAGAACATGTTTATATGGAAATATCAAGGTCAAGGAAGAAAAAAAATTAATGTTGTCCATTCGTTCAAATGTTAGTTTTAGAATTATAGTTATGTAGACATGTAGTTTTAGGTTAGAAATACTTAATAATTATCGTTTTTTTATTTTCAAGTTTTGATTTTAGGTATTTATGATAATAACTTTAAATTATTGGTAACAATATAGTAATAATATATAGTGATTTAGACAAAAAAATCATGTAGTATGTCATTAAGACCATAATATAATGAAAAATTATTATATGATTCAACTAACTTTGGATATTAGTTAATCACATGCGCGCAACGCATGTGTAATTTTCTAGTTTTTATAAATCTGATCAAATAACAAAATTTCAAAATAAAATAAAAAATTAGTTTTGGGGTATGATCGATCCAGAAAAGATTTGAATTCACATATACTCATGTAGGATGTGCATTTGTGGACTAATTCGCCAACACTAGTTAAGACTAACCCATTAGCGGCTTAACGAAGTTAATAAAAGGAAGTCTTACCCATGAAATTTATGGTGAGTGGTGTTGACAATTAAAAAAAAAAGTTACAAGTTAATTAATTCAGACGTGATTAACGCTCCTAATTGCAGGGATGAAACTTAAAAAGGAAGAAACATGACCAAAATCCAATCAAAATGTTGTAATAATAGAAGATTCCAATTGTAATCCGCAATCGTCGCACCCAAGCAAAAGTTCACACTTCACTTTAATTTCACACTTGAATAATATCCTTTTCAGAATTCTCAAAAGGAAATTAAATGGCACCTTTGACTATAGAAAACAAAACATATTCAATTAGTTATTTTTTAGGTAACCTCTACTTTAGACATCTTTATTGCTAGCTATCACATGCTTCTTTAGCAAATGTCATGATTTTCATGTATCATACCCGGCCCACATTTCATCCAATTCCTCAATCCCCGCCTAGAATACCAACATCTCAATCCTCATTCTTCACATATATATATATATGTATCAGGAGAACAAATCTTCATACCTAAAATAAACTAAAACAATAATACTCGTACTATTTTTTTTCTTTCTCTTGTGCAATGGCAACATTTGCCCATCAATTTTCTTTTTTTTTCATCACATTGCTTTTTATTTGTTTCCTAAGTGAAGCTAGGGAGAGCAAATTCTTCTCCAAATATGTTCACTTGAGCAAAAACACCAACACAAATTATGTGACAGTGCCTAGTACTCATCATGTCCCAAAAAAAGATTCGCCCATGTCATCTCATGTGTCCCCGGCTCCTGCCCCGACCCCTCTGACTAGCCCTATTAGCAATGCCCCGACACCCATGGGTTCCGATTATGGCTATGCTCCGGCCCCAATCGAGAGCGAGGATTCTTATTACGGCCTTTATGCCAAGGGTACTGCAGGTAGTTCTCTTTCCGAGAAGAACACTATTGTTGATGATGAAGAGGAAGAGGAAGAGGAAGAGGAAGAGGAATTTTCTAATGAAGATTGGAGTAACGAAAATCACGAGGAGCTCAATTATGAGAAATCTAATTCTAATTCTAATTCTAATACGTACCTTGATACTAATTCGAATAATTTGAGTGATGATAATGGTTATGAAACCTCAAATCATGAGGTCTATAACAACAATAATAACGGCTATGATACGAATGTTGGTTATACTAGTGAGCCACAAGGAATGAGTGATACGAGATTAGTACACAACGGTAAGTTTTATTACAATGTTGGAAACGAAAAATATGTTCCGAGTGAAGACGAGTTATCGAAGGGAAATAATGATGAGGGAGGCTATAATTATGGTAATTACAAGAAGTCCAAGTATGAGTTTGATTCCATGGAAGAATATGAGAAGCAAGAGGGATATCCGGATGTTCAACAACAGTTTCCTTGAGTATTAATTAATTAAGTGTATGTTTATATTGCTATTAATTAATATATCTATTAAAAAGAAGGAACTAGATGAAAGAGTTGAGAATTTTCCCAAAGAAGAAAAAAAAAAAAAATGGGAACCGGCTCAAAGGTGAAGATGTATACGTAGCCTTGTGTGTTTGCACAAATTTTTTGTTTGGCAAATCAAATTGATAATTTCTTTTTTGGTTGTGTGTTATTTATAGTAAAAGCAATTAACGTAAAATGTGATGTTTTGTGTGAGACATTTTGTCCACCTTTAAACTTTAGTTTAATTTTCTGAAAATCATTAGTCTTTTTTATCGATATCTATATATCTATGGTCTATACCATATTATGCTTTTTACTATTATTATTATTATTGTTGTTGTTATTACTATATTATTATTTTTTATTATAAAATAACGAATAATTGTTTGTGTTTGTTATTTTCTTTTATGAGGACATGATATTCTTGATTTAATGGTATGATCATGAGATTTGATGTAATGATATAATTTGTAAAACAAATCATGAAAAATAGTAATCTCATCTTAGCTTAAATTTCATTCTGCACCATAAAGTTGAAGACTTTTGGCAATTAATTGCATCCAAGAAGCACAAAAATTCGGGGTAAATGCAAAATACTCCTCTGTGTTATGATAAACCTGCAAGAAATTAACCTGTGAAATTTTTATTATGCCAAACTTCCTTGTGTTTTCAAAAACCCTGCAAAAAACACCCAATTTGTAAAAAATAGTTTGTTTTGGATCGACATATTTCAAGAAATTATTTTTAAAATACTTCAAGTTGGTCCCTACAACTTCACGTGATATATTTTAAAAATGATTTCTTGAAATATATCGATCCAAAATGACCTATTTTTTTACAAATTGGGTATTTTTTGTCGGGTTTTTTAAAACACAAGGAAGTTTGGCACAATAAAAAATTTACAGGGTAGTTTCTTGCAGATTTAGCATAACACAGGGGGTATCTTGCGTTTTCCCCCAAAAATTCCATTTCCCACCGTTAAATTGGCATTTCTTTTGCAAATCGCACCCCATACTAATTTCAAACAGGTTTGCAGTTAAAATATCTGTCTCGGCACTCCAAACACAAAAATACCCCCTATGCTTATTTTAATTATAAAAAACACCCTTGTGTATTTATTACCAAAGCCCCCTTGTGCTTTTTTCTTTATTAGCAAACCCCCCCTCCCACTCCTAAGTCAAAATGACAATTATATCCCTATTAAAGGATGCAAAAACACTCATATTCATTCATCTAACAAATTGGCAATAACCTCACTGTTCACTTAGAAAATTGACAATAACCTCCATATGATTTATTAAGGAATTTAAAATTATAACACCACAATCCCACACTGGTTGTCGAAAGAATTTTGACTAGTTCATTCCATTGTTGTATTTGTGGGGCTTTCCTGTTGTTACTGCGAGACACTAGGCCACTGAACGAGTATCATATTGTTTGTGATGAAAAATGATTCAAAAGATGGATTGACTTTTCATTTCAGTGGTATGTTTCGGTCAGTTATATATTAGAAACTTTTTGAAATTGTTTGGGAAACATTTGAAAAAATTGTGAATCAAGTAATAAACACGTTGAAATAGAAACTACTTTATATTTTTTTTTATATCAAAATTTTGATCCATGATTTAAAGTTTACATGTTGATAGCTTCCCTCTCCTATTTTGTTGTGCTTGTGGATAAGAGTGATTGAAAGAGTAGGGGTTGCTTTTGGCATGAATGTTAGTGAGATTTTAAGTATTAATTTTTTGCTACACCGTTGGATTTTGTTTTATCGACCCTGATTTGTTGAAATAGCTGAGGAAAATTGAAGTCCAATATGATGCCACTTATGTGGCCTGTAATAATCCATCAAAGAAGTTTCCACGTGGTTAAAGAGGTAAGCTTTTGAAGCAAACTTATTTTGATTGGGAACATACAATTTTCTTTATTCAATCTGCAGATTGCAATGGTGATGTGCAATGAACTTTTGGAATACAGATTTTGTATTAGGACATTTTGATTGAAATCTTATTCCTTCAGCTAGAGGATAGTATTACTACTTCTTGGATTCAATTTCTACTGCAACTAAGTCCTTAGTTTGTTGCTGACCGCATTTTCCTTCAGATATACCTTCCTCTGAACTTTGTTCTTTTCGATATCTAAGTAACACAAGACACAAGAATGCTGCACAAAATTAAAACAGACGACACATTATTACTTGAGCAATTTAATTTTCTACCATAATCTTAATAAGCTTCTTTTACCTGCCAAGACTCGAGTCCGAATGGATGTCAGATTCCAGAAGGCAGTCACTACTGATGCCGCCACTATTTTTTTGTGCGTGCAAGCTCCCCATGCCTCAAAGGCTCGAGATGTCACATATTCTACTGCTTAATCAAAATACGTATAAACAACTGCTTAGTCAAAATACATCATCTATTTAGTTCAACCGCATAGGAATTTACCAACCTTTGTTTGATAATTGAGCAGAGTACGCCGAATATAATTTTGGGGCCGTAAAGCTAATGAAAAAACCTGCATAATTCCACACATAATAAAATGAATCAAGAGATGATGTATAAAATTTCAGTATCATTATGAATTGGTTGGACTTACATAGTGCAGATAATCTCCATAGGGTAATAAGATGTCCATATTGGGCTCCAAGAAGAAAGAAAGGAACCACCTAAAATAGCCACAAGGGACATACATAGTTAGCAATTCAATCCATTTTCTCAATTCTTGAAATATAATTTAAAAAGAAAAAAAAAGAGAAGGCAGATTATGGATAACTAACTTTAAGGGTCATGGCTGGTTCTCCTGAAAAGACTTGTCTTGCTTTCGAAACAGCAAAGTTTGCAACTGGAAGTATTAGTTTGCCGAATTTCAAGATATCGTCTTCTGTCAACTTAAATTCAGTTTTAATCTCATTTGCATCCCTGTGAATTTAAGCAGCCGTTTTTTTAATTAAAAAATGAGAATCAAAATTCATAAACATTATTTCAAATAACTAGTTATACCTTGGGCGTAAGGCATTGGAGAAGAAAGACAATCCCAAGAACAAAAGTCCCACTTGAGATATACATGAGAAAATGCTACAAAACCATTAAAATAATTGGTGTTTTAACTAATATTTTCATAGCAAACATTAACTAACAAGAAGTATAAAATCAAATATTGAGAACTAAGAGCAAAACATACCTAAAGTTAACACCTTTGGTAAAACAAGAAGACAGAAAACAGAGAGAACCGAAACCAAACCAGAGGCTTGACTTTGAGACATCTCTCCACATAACCAAATCATTCATAAACTCCCCAATTCTTTCAAAATTGCACACCTCACCATCAATTGTTTCTAAATCAAAATCAACACCCACAAAGAGGGTACAATTAATTAATTAATAAAAATAAGCTCAAAATTAATCAATAAACAAGAAAATAAAAGAAAAAGATACATACTTGGTGACTGTGCTGAAGGGATAGAAATTGATTTGTCCTTTCTAGATCTACCGCTATTTCTCTTCTTTCTTGGCTTTACCAAAATTTCTTCTCCTATTCCAAATTCCTTCTCCTCCCTCGATTCTTGCTCCGACCTCCTCCTTGATCTACGGCTACTCCTTGGCGAAGAGTTCCGACTCTTGCGCATTTTTCTACCATTCTCGACTACTGCAGTATCATCAGCTATATCTAGAAACCTTTCAGCAAGGAGGTTTTTCGACCTCTTGAGAGTTGAAGGCGGAGGCGAAAGCAATAGAAGCTCGCGGAGAGGGGCGGTGTAAGGGGTCCTTGGAGAAAGAGTTGATATTTTTGGAGAAGAAGGGACTACTACTATGTCCAGTGATAATTGTGGGGTCGGTGGTTCAGTCTCTTCGTTGTAGTGGCGGAGTTTCGAGAGTCTTGAGGCTGATTTGGTTCGGGTTTGGGGCTCCAATTGGTGAGAGGGTGAGGAAGAATCCATTGTTTGATTGATAATGTTTTTGGTGCTTAGATTTTTCAAGGGTTTTGAGGTTTCTTGGATTTCCTTGATGTGATGATATACACAAGGATTTCTTGGGCATTAGCTTTTTTCTTAAATAAAAAAAATAAAAATAAAAAGCTTTAGTTTAGGCAAGGATAGCCGTTGGGGGAGTTACATTTTGAATTTAAGTGGGTCACCACTGCTCTAAGGTAATCAAGGAAAATTTGCGTTTTAGCTTGTGATTCCATATTCATCTCCTCACTAATTCTTGTCCTACTCTGTCTAATGTAATTTAATTTCACATTCCTTTATTACAAAGCTATATTAGTTTTAATAATTATTTATCATTAATAGACGATCAGTATTGTAACCTTAACTTAAAATGAAACCGTTGATAATTAATTATACATGAAATTTAATTTGAAATCACAAACAAGGGTAAAGCTTGTTTGAACAACACAATTAAAAGCCTTATTTTGGGATGGTCTCACTTACCGTACGTGACATTGTGAACTGTCACATTACTAATTAGACCATTTTTTGTTACTAAATTTCTAAAAATCTTGAAATTGATGTCTCAATAACGACAAAAAGACTTGATTTTATGTTACACGACCGTACTCAAGCCATCTATCATAATTGACCATCATATTGGCAAAGACGACATGATCCCACTTGCTAATGGTGGGCAACTAGTCAATGAAAATCACTGAATCGTGTACAATTATATAATATTTTATAAACACCATAAAAATGTACGTCATTCAATAATTACTAAATAAGCAGTTGAATGATAGGTGTTCAATCATCACAGAACAATGTGATGCACAAATTTTGTAAACGTGAACGACGAACTATCATTACTTCTTAGAATACTGCAAACAAAAAGCTTTTATTCGTGTGAGACCATCTTCAAGTGCACCCAGTTCTTACAACAAAGGTTAGTCGCAACCAATATCTCATTTTACCTGGTACAAAATAAGCAACCAATTCGGAAAAAAATTGCTTTTGTTTTGTTGTGTTCAAATCACATTTTACCTGGTAATACACAAGAACTGCTTCCTCATAGTCATTAGCTAGCTTAATAGAGAAATCACAAATCATCTTTCATGTCTTCCAGCAAATGTATAAAAAGAAAAAATACTAAACTCGTCTAATGAAAGAATTAACATAGATCAAATTCTAATGAATCCTCACCATTGTAGACTTAGACATTGCTCCTTCTGGTTCATGTGGGCAAGAAAGGGTAGGAGTCTAACTAGTTTTCGAATAACATACATCTGCATGCGGCTTTTCTAATAAGTAGAGAGACAGTTTTTGAAAAGAAATCCTTGGTTGATTTCTCAGGAATTTCAGGATGATTGAAGCTCATAGAAATTAAAAATAGATATATTTTCACCATAACTTAGCAGGAAACCAGTTCAATTATGTACACAACAGAACATAATTAGGGGGTCAAATAGCAAGTATTCTCACCCATTATTTAAATTTCTAGTGTTTAACAGAAACAAGAAAGGAAGAAGAAACACTAATTCTTCTTAGTCCGCCTTCCTGAAAGAAGAACGATTATTCTCCAATACCAGTTGGCGGATTGGTTCCAACAACATATTGTACCATTATTTAAATTTCTAGTGTTTAACAGAAACAAGAAAGGAAGAAGAAACACTAATTCTTCTTAGTCCGCCTTCCTGAAAGAAGAACGATTATTCTCCAATACCAGTTGGCGGATTGGTTCCAACAACATATTGTACCATTATTTAAATTTCTAGTGTTTAACAGAAACAAGAAAGGAAGAAGAAACACTAATTCTTCTTAGTCCGCCTTCCTGAAAGAAGAACGATTATTCTCCAATACCAGTTGGCGGATTGGTTCCAACAACATATTGTACCATTATTTAAATTTCTAGTGTTTAACAGAAACAAGAAAGGAAGAAGAAACACTAATTCTTCTTAGTCCGCCTTCCTGAAAGAAGAACGATTATTCTCCAATACCAGTTGGCGGATTGGTTCCAACAACATATTGTACAATTAAGTAACAATAGTCATTGTTTCTTGGCATGCCTTTGATAAAAAGACTTTATTCTCCTCAGGCCATCATCGAGTGATGATGGCTCGATGGCAAATGTTACCCGGAGCCAGTTCTTGAGTCCCACAGCAACACCTGCATTGAAAAACTTACTCGTGTTAAACAGAACAAAAATAGAGCCAGAATTTTCACTTATATAGAACCAAGTTGTGATATTTGAAAAATTATGCGTTATATTTTTACCTGGAAGAACTACCACGGATTCCTCTTTAGCCAGCTTTCTGCAGAAGTCTAAATCATCCTTAATGTCGTCCAAGAGGGGCAGATTGAGTTTTACCTGAGATGCAAAATCTCGTTTTGTTGCATATCATGCTAAGTACATAATATTTGCTATGGATATAACTAAATGATAAGCTATTACTTCTTACCATCACAAACATAGATCCTTCGGGTTTGCTTGGGCAAGTTAAGCAAGGTATTCCCTGTACTCGATCGGAGCATATTTCTGCTGATTCTCTAAGTGTGTTGACTATTTTGTCAAAGAAATCACTCGGAGTATTTTCAAAGATTTGCTCTACCGCCCCCTGGTCACACAAACCATATTGCGTTTATTTCCAAAAGTCATTGCAGGAAAACAAGGGATTGCAACATGATATATAATGTTATTTTTGATATTTCCTAGCACAAAGATTCTAGATTTCATAATATCAGAACTCCAAAAAGTGGAATGAGTTCATACAATTCGTTAAAGACGCTAGGGGACGGATACACTCAAAGCATGCGATTACCAAACAAATTCGGACTTATATTCATGACAAATTTCATGGTAATTCATCTATTAATCAATCTAATTTTCTCTGTATTTACTGATAGTTTATTCATTATCCCTGGCATAATAAACGTAGTCCACCACCCTACGGTTGCACACACACCGGAGTTCTATGAATGCTAAAAGTATTTGAAAAGACAAAACAAACAATGAAAAGAAGTGTGTTTAATTGCAATAAATAGGAAAAAATGAAGGACTTGGAATAAAAAAAACCTGAGTAAAGGTGGCCGGGTCAGAAGAAATATTCAGAAAACCCTTGATGCTAGCAACGACCTGAAGATATGAACTATATAACATAGCTGATAGGAATAAAATAACTATGCTTAAACTACTAAAATCGCAATTCGTATTTCAATTACGTGAAGTATGTCATGCTGAAAATACCAAATTAGCAAACAAAATACCCCTTGCTTGATAAGGATGCCATGTGGATCATTGGTGACCAACCATCCAAGTCTCCAACCAGGAACAATCCATCTCTTTGATATAGATCCAACTGTAACAACTGGAACAATTGATCCAAACACTCCCATTGGAACAAACGGGCTACTACCAAACGTAAGGTGGTCATACACTTCATCAGCAATCACTAATATTCCAAGCTTTCTAGCTGTCTCTGCAACCTAAAAAATCACATGAGCATT
Source organism: Penstemon newberryi var. newberryi (assembly GCA_030819805.1). Taxonomy (NCBI): domain Eukaryota; kingdom Viridiplantae; phylum Streptophyta; class Magnoliopsida; order Lamiales; family Plantaginaceae; genus Penstemon; species Penstemon newberryi. Next base: position 1,665,493 of record JAUALY010000003.1, on the reverse strand, counting down.
CCCCCAACAAAATGACTCATTAGTAATGTAACTTTGTGATCCTCTTTCAAAAATAGTCCTTTAACTATATTAAATACACATTTAGTCCTTTAACTTTCACCTAATTTCAATTTTAGCCGTATGCATGCATAACAAATTTTGTCCTTTAACTTTCAATAAGTTTAAATTTTAGTCTTGCAATTACAAATTCCATCCTCCAACTTTCAATTTTCGTCAGGCAATTACAAACTTTTTCTCTGATAATAGGACCAAATTTATAATTGCATGACGAAAACTGAAACCATATTGAAAGTAGAGGATGAAATTTGTTATGCATAGGACTAAACTTGAAATTTGGTGAAAGTTAAAGGATTAAATGAGCGTTTAGTATAGGTACATGACTATTTTGTCGTATTTCAATATCGGAATCCAACTAGAATAATGCAATAGGCACCTTCTTCAAGTGTTCGTACTTGAAAACATTTCCACAGGGATTGCCTGGATTGATGATAACCATAGCAACCGTGTTTTCATCTGAAAGACTTTCAACTGCATCCAAATCAACTTCCCAATCTTTTTCTGGAAGCAGATCAAAGTGCCGGGCTTCAAAATGAGAAAACCCAGTCCTAGCTTCGTAATAAGGAAAGCCTGGTCTTGGGAGCAAAATGTTTGCATTGGGACGATTAAGAACAGTTACAATGGCTTCTAATGCTTGGGTACATCCAATAGTCATGAAAACATCATCGGGAGATAGTTTGTAGGGAAGATCTTTAGAAAGGTATTCTGCTACGGCCCTGCTCAAAAACAAAGGTTTGCAGGTAAGCAAAACCCCCCTGTGCTATTTTCTTATTATCAAAAGAATCCCTCCCTCCCAAGTCGGAGTTCATATTTTCCAGGAGAAATGATAATTATACCGCTACCAAAAAATGCAAAAACATCCCATTAGCCTAAAAAGTGACAATAATGGGCCTATGGGTGTTTTTTTTTTTTTTTTTGCCAATTAGGCATAGCACATGGGATATCTTTGCATTTAGATCTCGAAAAAATTAATTACAGAGTTAACCAAACCATTCATCCCAAAACAGATTCGTAATCTGTATACATAGTACTTATAAGGCGCAAGTAGCCTCAGATGTTAAGCCAAAAAACCTCATTAAGATTAAAGGCCATATAACAACTTATGCACCCAAAATTCAGTTCAATCAAGACCTAGTGATGCACAGGAACCAAATGTCATGCCTAACAATAACGTTTATAATGAGCAATTGCAGTAAATACTAAATAGCTTAAAGGTAGAGACCCTTTCAATTTTTGATGTCCCCACTGCATTTTAAGAAACAAGAAGAACAAGTTCAGAGCAGGGTTCCATTCCATATTTCCATCCCTGCGTTTTAGTATTACTATTTACTATTAAGTAAAGTTTAGCATGCAATTCGGACGGAGAAAACAGCTTTACTTAATTATTACAAATCAGAATAATTCTTTTTTTATTAAACCTGCGGGCGGAGGGGATTCCGACGGTGGAGCCGTAGCCATTAAATTTGGCGGAGCGTATGGCGGCGCAGAGGGCGTCCTCGGCGAGAGTGGTGGTGCGAAAGGAAGGGAAGGAGGAGGGGTCGCCGTGGCCGAGCGGAATAACTGGTCTAGGGTCATCGCCGTTGAGATTTTCCATCACCATGTTGAGAACGCCCCTCACCGTCACTGCTGAGGCTTGACTCAGTTCTTCGTTTCCTTTGAAACGCCATTTCACCTCCATTAAGAGTGTTTGAAATTGTGAAGTGAAACAGTCCGTCCGATATATTATATAACAAAAACAAAGAAGATAAAACTGCGTTTGTGGTACCCACGTGACAGCAATTACAAGTTAGCAACCAAAAAAATTGGACTGTAGTACCTATTGTTATTGTTTTCTTTTCTTGAATAGAGAAGTGTTAATTACGGAATCTTAATTGTCTTGAATTTATGCAAGAATTGTTCAAATGGTTGGTGATTGGTTTTAACTTTTAATGTAGTAATAGGACTATTTTATATTAAAAGTAAATTATAGAGTAATGATTTTTTTGAGTTTATAGTAGTAACTTGTCAAAATTTATTTCTCATAGATATATAATAAAATATATTATGCATTCAAAAGAAGTAATAATCTAATATAAATAAATAATCATACATAATAAAAGTGTATATTTGCAGAAGAGACTTCAAAGAATAATTGTAAGTCAAATTATGTATGTTTAATAATTTGTGTGAATATTACGCATTATATGTCAAGAAAAAACAAATATATAATATCACCACCCCCTTTTATCCCTTAAAATGTACATTTTTAAATTACATGCAAATAAATTGAAAGTTACAACATAGGAGTAAAATTATCATTAATAAGGAACATCTTCGTGATGCACATTGCAGGGTTGTGAGCTTGTTTAGCAATTTATTTTGACAAAAAAGAATCTCAAACAACCAAATATATATTCAATTCCAGACACTAAAAGACACAAATTTTTCTCCCACTACCTTCAGGTTTCAACAATAAAATATGGGCAATTTTGGTTTTTTGTTGCATAATTATATGTTTAAGGGTTTTACCAAGACTTGCACAACTTAATCAAATCCGAGTATAACTAAACTAGGTTTTGCTCATAGTTACTATTTGGATTTATTCCAATAATGATGATGAATTACATTGTTGGGTGGATATATTGTCAATGGTAAATTGTTATGTGTAGATTTCACATAAAAATGGAGGAGTTATGGTCGGTAAAATCGATTAGCACTCTTACTTAATGGAACTTAAAATGCACTGAAGAAGATCGTAAGAATTCATCGGAGTTGATTCCACCAAAGACTCTTCGATGTCTAAGTTAATTCAATTCAAGTAACACATAAGTAATTGAGTAGTAATGAATTTGTATCTAATTAATACCATAAAAAAGGAGTAAATATGAGGTAAAATACATGATCTCGGGTTGAGATGCTCTATTTACAAAGTTGACTTGGAAGTTCGATTATTTCTAAGGTTGGGGGTATTCAATTTTGTCTTATGATAATGTTGTCGCTTATCTAGAATATTGCGTTGACAGATCATCGATGATCAAACACACTACAAAAAAATTAAATTTTAGTGATAAAATTTTATGTGACAATGTTAAAGTTGTCACTTCTTATATATATTAAGTGACAAGAACTCAAATATTGTCACTAAAATGATTTTCATTAACATACGAGTGACAAGATCGTAAAAAAGTTGTCACTATTGACATTTAGCGATACTCCAAAAGTGACAACTAAAAAGTTGTCACTAAACCATAGTGACAATATTTATTGTCACTAGGTTGCCACTAAAAGGGTAACACTAATTGTCAATAGTGACAACTTAAGTCACCATATATTTGTCATTAATAGTTATTAGTGACAACTTAAAAACATATTTTGTCACTATTGCACTTGTCACCCTTATTATTATGATAAAATTAATATTTTTATCACTAAATGCATATAAAGAGTAACAACTTTCACATTATCACTTAGTTTTTTGTCACTTAAGCTTAATTTTCTGTAGTGACAATTGAGTTAGAATATGTTATCGGAATATCTACTTAATTTCTTGATTAATTTTTGGGACTTAGAAAGCTATATAGTTCAACTTGGGGCCGTAGTCTAGCTTGTTTGAGTTACTTGGTTTATCTGATCAAATAGATTTCACAATTAGTTGTAGGGTCTTCCTCACGACTAGTTTGGCATGATTTGTTGGAGACGTAAATACTATGTTATGAATATGAAGGGAAAATTATTGCCTAGATCAGGTCTTTTATAGACCATACACAAAATCTTGCAAATATGTTTGGTGGATGCACTAATTTTGTTCATGGTCTATGAAAGACCTGGTCTAGACAAGAATTTTCCTGTTATATTGGATATGTTAGTACTTCTATAAATAATTAATAATTAATAATTTATCATGCCACATTTATTTTTTATTTGTGAAATTTGGAAACTCATTTATAATCTTATCCTAAGAAAGTTATTTTATTTATTTTAATATAATTATGTGCATAGCACGGGAATATGCTATTACTTCTATAAGGTATGATATATCAAATAATTAAGTTTAAGAAAAATGCGATTTGATCACAATTAAATCACACTTGATCTATGTTATGAATATGAATGTAGTATATATCAAAATACAAGAAAAACTAGGAGTAATCATTCAATACATAAAACTTAAACAATGAAGGTTCTACTTGTGGAAATTCTTACTCAAACCGAGTTTGCCGACACTCATTCAATTACAAAACTAAGTGTATTAGACATGTCTTGTAATTAAAGGGCATTAAACAATCACAAAGCAAGTTTATTGTACTTGCCATATGATTGGTGTTGCGAATTTTACACAAGTGCGCGTGCCGCTCAAGTAATGAAGTAAAAGTAGAGTATCGTACCCACAATGACTTGAAACTAATTACTAACCATTCACTACTTTAATTTCAATTCTAATTGAACATTTCAAGAAAAAATGATTATTTGAGTAATATCTATTAAACTAAAAATTAACTAAAATATAATGAAGACAAGTAAACACTGAAGTGAATATGAATGAGAAGAGGTTAGAGTTGTACTTCACCAATATTATGCTCGTTGCGTTTATCAAATTCCCAATTTTAACTAATGACTCACATTCGTTATCATAGGGATCACTTTTATACTTTCGAATCACTATGCAATTGACTAACTAATCATATTCCTAAGTTGGCCTAAAAAAGAACATGCATGAATTTCGTTACATAATCTGGATTTGAATGTGCTATATATATCTTCATTCTAATAAAGAATTCGCACTCTAATATCTCTTCTATTCCTAATATCCCATTCCCGGATTCAATCAAAAAAAATAAACAATTGAAAAGGTGGTCAATAAATTCAAAAGCATAGAGCAAGAAATTAGATAAACGAATAACGGCAACCACTATAATAAAAGAACAAACCGAATCAAACATCAAACATCAATTACATAACATAGATCCGTGAAGCCCTACAGGAAAAGAAATTAGTTTATAACCAAAAAAAAGTTAAAAACAAGATTAAAATAGTTCATGAGTTGTTTGTCAAATCACAATAATAAAACCAAATTTGAATTGCCTTTTTCTTCTCTTCCTCGTCCAAAACCACACGTCAACAGAACCGCTCTACTCTTTTTCTCAATTTATTAGTTTCATTAATTGTTTTTTTATTCCTCACGTCCGTTTTCCATGTTTTCCTTTTGTGTTACAAATTCCTCTATTTGGGTCAATTAGGTTGGGCCTAAGAGATCAGCCCAAGATTATGATCAAACGTTAGTTGACTTTTAAAATCAACCCAATTAGATGATCATCACCAAATTCAAAAAGTCCCAAATTTCTCGTGTTTATATGCCGCACGCAACTAAACTCCCCCCGGGTTTGATTTTTGCTTTCTTTTTTTTCTTCACTTCAATCCAACTACTCCCCTCAAGAAAAATATATCTAATCTATGTCATAATCGTATAAAATCCAAAATTTTTGAATTAGTCAGTGACCCGACTAAAACTAATAAAATCACAACTATAATTTTATACGATTCATAAACACTTCACCTTATAAGGCCCAAATTTATTTAAAGGATATGGCGATTAAATAAATATACTCTTACGACGAGATATGGAATATAATGGCACGGTTAAAATTATGATAGTACTCATCTTCCTAATCCTAATCACAATAACTAATTAGTAACTCATATCATATTAGAGCATTCCAAGAAGTGCTTACTAGTATGATCATTAGAAGAACATTGTCTAATGTCGAGGATGATCCAAAATCATTTTGATTGCTCGTCTAAGAGATACGATCTTTAGTTCTGGAACTGAATCAATACCTTGAATCACATAAAAACTTCCAGATTTATATAAATTAAAGGAAGCTTAATCAAAACGATATGATTTTTTCTTCTAATAATCAGTCGGAAAAGGGTCGAGAAAAAGAAAAATAATACAGTATATGAGATGCAGAAGGCAATTGAGATGATTTTTTCGGTCTCACACAGCTGGAAATAATTTTGGGCTTCTATAAGTCTATTTATAATAACGCCCATAAGTTATCCGCCTAGCTTATAATATATATAGAGACTTGGAGTGATTATTAAGCCCAAGAAAGTGTTGTATAATCGTTTTAGTGGGACGAATTAACTCCCTTTCTGCCCTTGCAGGCATAGAGTAATCTACTTATATATATATATATCTACTTATATATATATTTGAGATCAGTCTCTTAACTGTCATGTGATAATTTTGACCAAATACTATTTTTTCAGAATTTAGAATTATTTTTATATCAGCAAATCAAATTTTCGGCTGATGCATATTCAAATTTTAAAACTTTTGATAACCAACTCAAAACATATCCAACTTCCCACCTTTCTAGCACTTATCCTCTCTTCCACTATCTCCTCATTTCCAGATTACATTTTCTCTAATTTTATTCTTTGTTTGCAGAACGTTGCCTCTTTCTCTTTACCTAATCTTTTCCTCAATAATCTTTAAGCATTCGAAAATTAGAAGGTAGAACTCCAAACTGAAAAAAAGGTGAAAATTGATTTTATAATTGTGTTTGTAAGTTATGTACTGCAATATGTTTTGTGATTTACTGCTTTTGAATGTAAGTTTTGTAAATTTATAGTTGAAATGTAGGGTCTGCAATGAGTTTCTCCATATATTTATTCCGTTGCTTATCAATAATTTTGCAGGTTCATTTCCTTTGAAGTGTAAATGGCTTTACACCACTTCCCAAACTTTCATTTTTACGCAGCCAATAAGAGTTGGTGCTTAATTGCAGGTTTCTATATTTTATACCATGTCTCAAATCTTTTAATCTAATTTTATGGATGTTGATGCATATACTATTCAAGATTTCTTCTAAATTTTTGCAATTTGAATTTGTACAGAGGTTATAGATATTGCATGTAGTTGGTGTTGGTGTTGGTGAAATTCCATTTTGACATTGGTTTTGCTCTGGGTGAATGGTTACATTTTTGGGAAAATAGGTTGTTTTATGAAATCCAATTGCAGATAGTTTATTCACAGATTACAGATGCAAAATATCTTTCCATATCTTTATTTTGTTCCTAGGCAAGCAATAGATTTCTATTCTTTTTTTGTTTTTGTTATTCAATTTTGGCTTCTTCCAGTTCAAGTCTTAATGCAGTGAGTTGTTCTTCTCACAACCATGTTTTTATGTCTTCCTATTTTCAGTTAATATTTTTCTTCGAATGGCCTATTTGTCAACACAACAACGTTTAGAGTCTACCTTTTTTCATTAAGGTAGTCTAAATTGTTCAAGTAACTTTAAGACAATTTGTTTGAGGTACACAGTGTATAAATCTTATTTTTAGATTCCACGTTTAGAACATAACTAATGAATTTAAAGGTTTCATTTGCTTACGACAGTTTGAGTAACTCGATTGGCATTGCCAAATATCTTATAAGTTATGTATATCTTTGTAGACTTTAGTACTATTAATAACCATTCAACTTTTATCTTGGTGCTTAAATGATTATCAAGGGAAAAGTGTGTTTCTCTAGATTGGAAAATCAGTTTACTTCTTATTGAAATTTTATTGTGATTAATGCATTTATTCTCTTGATGCAGTTCACTCTTCACATCTACAGCAGTTCTTAGTCTTTCTAAAGGCAGCATGCAAGGATAAGTGTTGCTTAAGGTAATCCCCATGTTCAAAGCTTCCTAAGTAATTATTTGATTGTTTTCTTTGTTTCCTTCGATTGTTATAGTTCATGATGACTATATTGAAATCAATATCTTCTCATTCATTGTCGTTTTTGTACTTTTTTTCTAGACATACGACTGCATTTTCAAGAAAATAAAACTGACACAAGTTGCGTGTTGGCAAAATGGAATGTTTAAACTGAAGAGATTTCTCAATTTCAACTTTTAACCTTTCGACGAAATCTCACAACTATTATCTACAACAACTACCAGATCGGGTATGCAAAAAATATTGTTAATATGAAAAAAAACTTGCTAAATGCAGCTATTGTTATGGCTTAAAAATTATTTACCTTTTTTCCTACAATAAGAATGAGTATTTGGTTTTAGTCCTTCACACATTCTTGAGAATTTTGTCAAGTTTGATGTTATTTAATGTTCTGTTTCTTGAAGGTGTATTTGCTTCGTAACATATTACTTTGTCAAAAATCTGAATGAGACAAAGGACATAAAGTTACTTTATATGAAAAAAGTTGATTAAATATTGCATGGAATGGAAAATTTTATGTCTTGAAGGTTAGATGAAATTTGTTGGTCAGTTAAATCATATTGGTCATGTTTGGCTGCACATTGGTTTTTGTTATAGTACATGCCTTAGGTTGCTTGCTACATATAATTTGAACTATCATGCTACAGATTTAAAAGCTCTTGACAGCGTTGAGGGGATTCAAGAATCCAAACAGGTTGCTGGTACGAACTACACATAAACAACTGAGGGCGAATGAGGAGATTGTACAATATGAAGTGATGAATAAGGATTTGTTCACTGCAAATGGTGGTGAAATATGTGAACATGAAATTGTTGGAAGGCTTGGATGACATGGATGAATTCTCAAGAATAACTGATATTTCTGCAAACACAAACGTGGAAGAGAATTTCTAAGGGCAAGATGCCAAAAAGTGGACTGAAAAAAGAAGGAAAGAGGCAATGGTTTTGAAGTTGTTCAAAAAATAAAAAGCTATGTTGATCATGTTTAACCATCGAGATACTTTTAAACCTATGCCACCAAGGTTGTGAACATGTTTATTTGTTTATACTTTTTTAATCTACTGCCATAGTGTTTATTATGTGAAACATATTTCATTCTTATCATTCTTTCATCGAGATAATGTTGTTGGATTATTCTATAAGAAACACATCACTTAGTTCTATCTTTTCTTTTATCTAGCTTAAGTTTACATTCATCTTGGTTTGATTATTGAATTAGTAGAGCTCAAACGAGCTTTTATTGCGCCGAACACGAAGCGGTTCCGAGTGGTTTGATATTTATATGCATTTATCAGTTATGTGTTTATCAAGGTGAACTTTGATTGAGGTCTAAAAATTATCAAACATCAAGTTTAAATGAACTGTTGTCGAACGAGTATCAATTAGCTTGATATAAGTTTGATCTCCAATAATAAACTAAATTTATTTTATAAGGTGCACACACCCCACCCTTAATTATGTCCTTTTATGAGTGTATATTTCTATTTTTTCTTTATCAACTTTTTTCATATTCAAATGGAAGGAACATAGTAGAATAAAATTGAAAACTTGCCTATTTTAAAGTCCTGAAATAAGGATCTTCACTATTTAATTTAGGTAAATGCATTTTTTCTAGATATATTGCAATATAATAAGTGCAAAATTTTACTTTTGCCAATTCTTATAAATATATTTCAAAACTTTCAGTAATAAAATGTAAGGTTTTAATAGAAAATCTAATTATATAAAATATTATTTTAACAATTAGTGTAATTATGTGCATGACACGAGATTATATTAGTTTAATATAACCCGTGCATAGCACGGGGCGTATATTTCATCTATTTCACACCATCTTCTTTTCTTATCTCACACCACTAAAGAAAATCCAATTTTCTTAAAATATGCTCCCTTCATTTGAAATTTTAGAAGTTCAATGCAATTTTTTTTCTTCTTCTGATTACCCCTCTCATATTAATTGTTCTACATACCTCCTTATTAAGATAATCTCTAGCAGTCAGCATAAAAAAACATCAAATCACTCTTTAATGTCTGCTATAATGTTTTGATACCTACATAAAAAAAAATTACTCCAGCAGTAGGCATAAAAAATGGAGCATCATTTTAAAATAATTTATTTCAATTAAGTTAACTTCATTTTAAATTTAAGTAAAGAAAATTAAATTAAAAATAATTAAGTTAAAAAATGTTAAATATTTGTACCATGCGTAGGTTATTCGAGGTATGAACATAAATACTTTTCTATGAGTTTTAATTTTACTTGTGATTCTAGAAGTTGTGTGTTTTAATTAAAATTTTGTGGTGAATTTTATAGTTGATATTTTTTTTTACCGTTGCACAATTTGAAACCTTCCTTTTGGCAGTTGGGACATTAGAAGTGGTTGTAGGTTAGACAGAAAAACAAATATTACTCCTACAACTCAGAAAGGATATTTTAGGGTCTATTTCGATGGGTTTTGGCTCGGTTTCGCGGGTCTCGGTTTAAAAAAAATGGTTTGGATGATTTCGATGAAACCTTTGAAACCTCATTTGGATAGGTTTTGGCTGTTGGATTTTGTGGTTTGAATAAATTGAAACTCCACTTGGATTGTGTTTGGATGTTGGGGTTTAAGGGAAAAAGTAGATGGTATGTGTCAAATCAATGTCTTTTTTAGTGAAATTTGTGGAAAAAAGTAGGTGGTAGGTGTCAAATCAATGTTTTATAGGTTTGAATGTGAGTTTCTGAATAGGTTTTTGATGGTTTTATGGGTTTGACGAAAACTCATTTGAAAGGGCATCCACATACACCCTTAAGATTTTTATCTTCAAACAAATAGTGGCTATTTATTAGGTTTGTTAATTTTTGTATCACTACACAAAATAACAAATAATATGAATTTCTTTATGAAGATTATTTTGGCGTATGAAGTTATAATTTTAACACCACTTCTCAATCATACTTACAAAAGTTCACCTTTTCTTTATTTTATGTTTCACCCAAACTACATATGAAAAGTTCCACAAAAAATAGTGATTGGAGGATATATAGAAGAGAAAGGGAAAGGTGCGGCAGGTTGTTAGGAAGACGCGTAGGGGGGAGCAGAGGGACACGTGTTGACGGCCGTGTACCTAATGTAAAGACGGCCAATTAGTTTAGTTTATTTTTTCTGGAACTAGTTTTTTTTTTTTTTTTTTTTTTTTTTCTTATACATAGCGGCAGTAAAGTAAAGAGGAGTATAATACAAGTACAGTACTGCAGTGCCGTATTTCACACTTGTTTTGAAAAAATGTTTGCTTTGAACGGGTCCAACTTCACTTTCATCATTTACATGATTTATGGATTGCCCACCGCTTACTCCAATCAACTTACCTTTCTCCTTTTCTTTTATTTGTACAATTGTACTGTACATGATGATATTTCATTTCAACTGTTTTTCTAAAATTAAAACGGCTTTTGAAATCAACTTCTTTTTTTGAATTTTCAAGTGAATTTCTTGATGTTGGGTTGAAGCCAAACTCAATTTTTCCTTGCCAAAACATCTAAAATCATCTCAAAACCAGGGCTTCACTGATGACAAAAAAAAAAAAAAAAGTCATATTAATGAGAATCTCGGTTCTAGATTTTACAATAATTGAATGGATGATTTTCCTCTTGAAAGAGTAAAAATAATTTTACCAATTTGCAGCCAAAAGATGAATTTAAGAAATTTTGATTCTGAATATGCTTTTTAGTAAATGTAGAGAAAAAACTGGGGATCTTATCTTTAAATTGGGAGGGATAATTCTGGGATAAAATAAAATAACAAGAGACAATAATGTCCAAGTGGAGTTTCAACTTATTCAAACCTATAATTTTTGGTGTACTTTTTGATAAATTTAATAGGAGTAAAAGCTAAAGTTTGTGTTGCAAACACTCCAAAAATGTTTTTTTTTTTATGCCCAGAATCTAAAAAGTGCTTATAATAAGTGTTTGAAAACACCACCTTAATTCAATCCTGCAACTTCATCAAATGAGTTTTGCCCCAACGTAATATAAGTATTTATAATTAGTTAATAGTTCTATGTAGTATTTATTAATTTGAATTTTTTGTTATTTAAGGACTTTGGACACATTTGCACTAGTCGTCAATTTTTGGATGGAAATAATCACGTGTTCAATGTTGCAGCTTCGCCAAATGAGTTTTGCACCAACGTAATATAAATATTTATAATTAGTTAATAGTTGTATATAGTATTTACGGGAGAGTTAGATTTTCTAATTTCGATATATATATGAATCAACTTAATAAACCAAGACCTATTAACGCACATTATGTTAGGCGAAGAAGGACCCCGACAGCGTTTCATTGATACTTAAGAACTAAGATATTAATCGACCATATACGCCTAGGGATCACTGCACCCCCAGCCCTTGAAGTGCTCCGGCCCAGATTAAACAGCCTAAGTGAATAATTACTTCATCCCATAAAAATATTATGGAAACTTTCCAATTTTTGGAGAATTTAGAAGATCAAGTTCATCCAACTACTACGAAAGTGCATTTACGGCTTATGCTTACGATTTTGGATTGAAGTAGAATTATTCTAATTTTAAATGAAAATCGCTATGTTTTGATCTTTCTATTTTCTCATAATGAAATATTGTTTCACAATTAATATTATCGTATCGTTACTAAACAAAAGAACGGTAATTTTGGAAAGTTATTTATGTAGAAAGAGAATTATGATTGGTTTTTTTTTTTTTTATCTACTAGACTGTGTATCTACAGCTCGGACCGAAGAGTGCAAAAGGTATAGGTCCTTCCCAGTGTGGTGTCTCCAGTAGGATTCGAACTTGAGTCTCGCCTCTGGGGATCGCAAGTCACTACCACTTGACTCAATCACCTTGGGTTATGATTGGTTTTCTAAACTAACACAAAAAAAATTAAAAAAAATGTTACGTGTAGAAAAATTTGTGTGTACAAGAAAGTAATATGTCAATTTTACATGCATAAGAGTAATAATTGATCAAGCTATCCTATTTTTTGCAAAATTTTAGATCAGAATTGATCATACATTTTTTTATTTGGTTATTCAAATTAAACTGACGTGGATATATAACGACAGAGTTAAATCCTCTAATTCTTAGAACTGAATCCACAAAAAGTCCAGACCTAGAATCATAAACGAGTAACAAATTAGACGGAGGGACCCTGACGATGTTCCTTTGATGCATAAGATATTAATCAGGCAAAGAGCTTAAAACATTCGAAAACAATTAGGTTGGTGAATGTTATGTAAATTACTAAAATAGTTTGTGTCTATGAAATTTGAATTGAGTAAAATATCAATTACTTTTTTCTTCAGCAATCTCTCACAACTAAATATTTTGTGGTAATTTTATACTCCGACTCAAATAATTAAGTTGTAAAAATCTCAATAATAATTAAACTAATGCAATCAAGAATGTCCCGTATTATGGTTGACATATTCGATCAAGACCAATCGATCAGAACCAATTAGGCTCGGTCCAGTAGAGCTCGATCAAGCCCAGTCCATCGAATCAGTTGGATTTGGCCAACATCGGACACTCTCAAGTTTCATTTGCTCAATTAAGTGATCGGTCGACTTGAACCAGATGGACTTGACAAAGCTTGATCGAACACAATTATATTTGTTCCCATTCGACCAAAATCATTGATCGCTTGATGATCTCATTTAAACTAGTGTTATATCACAACGACGTGCTCATGAATACGATCGATACTCCACTCCTTTAAACACACGAGCATGTGTAGACTAGACCCATAATCATGATTTCATCAACAACCATGCAGAGGACGTCCACTCATAGCTAGACGCACAATCGTCCAATTACTTTACTATTTGATCAAACCATGCAGAGGACGTCCACTCATAGCTGAACAAGCTAGTCATATCAACCTGCATGAATAACCCACCTATAAATAGAAGTGCATTTATTTTCAACCACACACTTTAATTACGTAAGATCGGACATCATAACTCGAGAATTGTTTGCCCGTCTTAGCTCAACTACTTTCAGGTATTATTTGGACCGACATTCCTTAAATGAACTTCTAGGAGCGTAGATCGGTTCTCACGTTTATCTTTAAGATTCTTTAAGTCAATCAAAGAATTTCGTACTGATTTGAACCTGAACACGTAAGCAAACGATTTTATCCAGATCAATCTGGAATCATAAGTGCTCATTAAATTAGACGAAGGGGACCCTGACGAATTTCCATTGATGCTTAATTATATATTAACCAAGCAAAGAGCTTAAAACATTCGAGAATATTGAAGAAATAATTAATTGAGATATACCGTATAAAGTGAAGGGTATCTAATAATTTTATATGTTGAGTAAAATATCAAGAAATTAAGTAGTAATATAAATATTAAAAATTTGAGTAAATAAGAAAAAAGATTAATTTTGTTATTACAAACAATGTGTATTAGGATGTCGAAACATTACGAAATAATGAGAGGATAATAAAATATTAATAATATTAATAGATTACTTAGACCACCCAGAAACAACGGCAGTATAAAATGATACTTGCCGGCAGATAAAGAACGTCTTAAGCGCGGCCGTCTTGTCTCGTGCCCACGTAACAACCCCATGGGTCCCACGCACTCAACAATTACAATAATCCAATTTTCACACACACAACACAATAGCTTTTGGGCGGCGCCCCCTCTTCCCAGTCAAACCCTTGGTTGACTGCACCCACACAAATCCCAAACCCTTGTCCTATATAAACCACCCCCCCCTCCCAAAATAAAATCACAACACAACCCTCATTTCATTCTCCTCCTCATTACCCACTCCTGTTAGTTAATGGCAATGAAGGATAAGGCAAATGGAGGAAGCGGTGGCGGTGGTAACTCTAACTCAAATGGGAAGCCTAAGGAAAATGAGGTTCACTTCAGGGGTGTCCGAAAGAGGCCATGGGGCCGTTACGCCGCCGAAATCCGAGACCCAGGCAAGAAAAGCCGCGTCTGGCTCGGCACTTTCGACACCGCCGAGGAAGCGGCGCGTGCTTACGACACCGCCGCCCTCGAGTTCCGTGGCCCCAAGGCGAAGACCAATTTTCCCATCCCCTCCGCCGCCGCCGACAACAGCCCTAGCCAAACTAGCACCGTTGAGTCCTCCAATGCGGATCTCAACTCCAACGCCCCGTTCGAGCTCGACCTCACGCGCCGCCTTGGTGCCGCCCCCGTAGCCGAGGCCGCCGCCGTGTTTCCTTTTTTCGGGAGGCGGCAGCAGCAGCCTATGGCCGTGTTTCCGAACGGCCAGCAGGTTTGTTTCATTAACATGTTTGGGAAGGTTCCGACGACTTCCCATCTGAATCTGGCGTTTCCATATGGCGGCGCGTTTCAGAGTGAGTCGGGTTCTTCGTCCGTTGTGGATGAGAACCAATTTGATGGGTCTAATGTGAAGAGAGGCCTAAATCTTGATCTTAATCTGCCTCCTCCGATGGATCCTTAGAGAGAGGAAGTGACATTTAATTTTGTAAATACAGTGGAGGGCCCACCCTTTTTTTTAACAGCTAAAGAATTAACTGTAATTTTTCTAGTTGTTTTTAATTAGTATTTGCAGACGGCAATTAGGGTGGTTCAATTTTTTGGGGTAAAAAAAATCAACAAATTTATGTTATTTTTGGAAAATTAGTTGTATTGCCTTGCATCAGAAAATGAGAAATGAATTAAGGCTTCGTTAATTGTTGAATATGACTGTATTTTTCTTTTTCTATTTCTTAAAAAATTTATTAGTTCATATTCCAATAGCAGACTTGCAGCATCCTCTGTTTTATTTTTGAGAATGAAATTGATGCTGTCAGGAGAAAATGTGCAAAAAATTGGGGCTCCTGAAAAAGTAAGGAGCTTTAATTCCTGATTAAGAGATGGACGGCGTAGATTCTGTACTGAAAGAGAAATTCAATTGTGTCAAGTTGATAAATTAATAAATTATTGGATAAATCCTCAAGAAAATAAAGTACTGGATAAAATAATTATTACTTCTAAAAAGTAGCTAAGTACGTGGATTATTCATTCATGTTGCAATTAATAATTCTTCACCAATAGAAACATTAGGTAATGAAATTCCAAACGGACATCATACTGTGTGTTTTCTGGGGCAGCGCTTTTAGATTTATAATAGTACATTAAACAGCTAAAGTGAACAATTACTCATCCCAGAAGAAAAATAAAGTCAAAAACTTTATAGAAAATTTGTTACGAGAAGCAAATTCATCCAACTGCATCTAAGGACATTTACGGCATATGCTTTACAATTTTGGATCTGAAGTCGAATTATTTCCAATAATAAATGAAAATCATTATGTTTAGATCTTTTTATTTTTTCACTAAAAAAAATTGTTTGGGAATTATAACATCTAATCGATACCAAACAAAATAATGGTAATTTTGGAAATCTTTTCATGTAGAAAGAACATTGTGGTTGATTTTTTAACCAAATTAAATTTACGTTTAGAAGATTTTAACTAACATACAAAAAATGATATGACGATCAGATTACACGTGTAAGAGTGCTAGTACTCTATTCGAAAACAAACAAAATAAATAATAAAAATAAATTGATCATGTTTTTCACAAATTTTAGAACATGATGACTGATAATAGACAATATTTCTAAATGTACTTTGAAATAATAATTGATAATTAATAGTAATATCGTATCGTTGTACTTGTATGAGAAAATAATCATTATATTACATTTATATCTTAACGAAGTCTTGTTTAAATTGTGGATTGAAATTTTTGTAATCTTTCTTTGAAACTTTGGAATAATAAAATTATTGAGTGACGAAAAATATTAAATTAATAAATGAAGAAAAAGCAATCAAATTATTAAAATGCTTTAAGAAAGATTAAATAATTAGTGGACAAAGGTAAGTGGTCAAGAAAGTGAAAGGAAATAGAAAAATATATGTAGAGAGACGGACACCGATGGCGAGACATGCATGATGCATCTCACGCGCCAGCATCATATAAATCGTTGTGGAGCCCACAATACCTATCCGAATTCCGTGTTGACGGGGTACATGTCCTGCTCAAGGTGGACGGCACGTGATACCTTTTAAATTGCCACCCACTTATTATTTAGATTCCTCTTAATTAGTAATTTTTTCATTTTCCCCTAAAGGCATTTTCACTTTTAGTATATTGTTTACACATTAATATTCTTACTCAAATCGAATCATAGAGTACTATCCAAATGTATCACATTTATTTTTAATTAGATAAACATGGTCATGACTCATATCTAACATCTAATCTTTATTCAAATCGATAAGTTGACACAATATGAGTAGGGTAAAAAATATGATTTTCCATCTCAATATAAAGTTTCATTTAAAAAAGATCACATATTAATGAGTTATCACTGTAGCAGTTTCATTTAATTTAATTTTATAAAATTACTTTCAAAATTATAAGCATTTGTGCTAAAGCCATTAATTAGTTGTTAGCATTTAGTACAAGTAAAAAGCGTAACTTTCTTTTAGATGAATAACTCTTGTCTAAGTAAATTAATTAAGGTATATGCAAATATAGAATGACTGTTGGCGTGATTGAAAAAGGAAAATGATTATATCACAGCCTCAAACTTCACAGCCCATTGTACAGCCCATTTTTTATTTTTTTGAAGGTAAATGTGTTATCTATTACTTGTTTAACAGGTTTCTTCAAATAATCTTTTAATCTATTAACAACCCACTCAACTTTCAAAAATTACAAAAGAGCACATAAATTATACAATATTACTCATATAAAAAATAATTCATTACTTTCCAAATGATAATTTATCATTTATCAATATTTGTACATAAAATATCTTAAAAATTACAATAAAAATATAAACTCATAATTTAAAAGCACTTGCAATGCCTATAATTTAGAGTTTATTACATAATGTTTAATTTAGGGTTTGATTTAGAGTTTAGGGTTTAGGTTTAGGGTTTTAGGGTTTAGTGTTAGGGTTTAGGGTTTAGGGTTTTAGGGTTTTATTTTAAAATAATATTTTCAAGTTTTTCTTGGTAAAAGTCGTAGATATGGTTTGAAATTGATGAATTATTTTATAAATAGGGTTTATTTTTGTTTGATCATTAATTATGGGTTTTTTTTGCAATTTTTTATTATGGGCTGTGATGTTGGGCTGTGATAATTGACTGTGATGCTAGCATAGTCCATTGAAAAAATAAATAAACAATTTGAAATTTGATTTGAGTTTAATGAGATAAGATTTTCGATGATGTTTGTTATACATAAAACTAAGTTTACTTGTAATATTTAGAGACTAAGTTTAATTTCGATAAAATTAAAAGTTACTTTACTCCACTCCCTTGGTTGTGTGTGACGTCGGGTAGAGGATGGGGTGGTTTTAATTATTTTTATAATTTTGACAAGTTGGGGTGGTTTTAATTAGTGAATGGATAATTTCTTAGTAGGGAGCCGGGAAGCGTGTGGGGTAACAGAAAGCCAGTGGGACCCACTGTACATATGTAGAGGAGAGGAGAGGAGAGGAGAGGACCTTCAATTCAATTGTATGTCGCCGCGCCACCTGGTACGTACTGCTGCATTCGGTGGGGTCCAGTTCTTTTCCTCTTTTCGTCGGCGGAATTTGTGGGAGTAGACTTTTTTTCTCCTTCTTCCCATATTCCTTAGCCATGCGGCAGTTTCTCATGCCATCATTATTATATTTATATATGCAAACAAATTAGATATGGATTGGTATAATTATTTGTGGAGTAGACTTTAGTTAAGATTTTTTTCTGATATCACCAAATCTGTTTATTCATAAAATATATGCTGTTAAGCTTGTTATTTAATTTTCTTAAAAGTTATCTTTAATTATGGGAGAAAGCTAGTAGCAAATTTGCATCTTTATAATAGATTTTGTCATTTTTTTTTTGCTTTATTTCTTGAGTTATGCATATTTTAGCTCAATTTGACTCGGTAATTCTTAAATAATTAAGTTGAACAAATCCCACACAAAATTGACCAAATTCATATCAATAAACCTTTTTTCTTTTTTCTTTTTTCTTTTTTTTTTAAGATGGGACTCATATCAATAAGCTTAAGGTGAAAAAATATGTTATTAGGGAAAAATTCTCGTTAATTTTCTAGTAAATATGGTCAACTCGGATAATATAGAATAGAAAAAACTGCTTACATTGTCCAGTTTGAATTTGTCAAATCTTGAAAAAGATCACTTAACTAGAAATCCACAAGTAATATACAAAATATCGTAGTTTTTATTAACATTGAAAGAGTAACTAAATAAATTTATTTTGTAATTCAATTACGGTTTACAAGTTAGATTTTCAGATATTCACATTTTGTAATCTTTTAAAATAGATGTGGTAGCTTTTTGGTCTGAGATAGATAAGAGGAAAAAGGAATCAGGAATGGAGACATGAAAACACGTGGGGGCGGCGAGCGAGTATCTGCGCGTCAGCTGTGTAAGCATGAACACCAACTAATTATTATTAATACAGTTATAATAAAAAAAGAAAAATACTCTCATGTGCAGTGTAGGTTATAGCAACGGCGACGTGCCCTAAATGGAGGGCAAAAAGAAAAAGGCCAACGCCGCCTTGGGCTGGCAGCTCGGCTCGTCACCTTGGGTCCCACAGGCCCCACACACACCCACTGCCTGCTTGGAAGTTGTGCTAAATATTGGACACGTCTCACGTGCATAGCAGCCGTGTCTGTCCCAAACTAACAAAGGCGGCTAATACTACCCAATTTATTCATTTTTCTATGTTTTTTTAATTGGGTGGGGGAAATTGTTTCTAGTCAAGATTAATAATGATGTGTGCCTTCCTTAATATGCTCTTTATCGATAAATTCCTACAATGACGATGCTTTAAAGAGCATGTCCTAAAGATAATTAGGTGTACTGATTACATTAATATAAGCTACTCAGACTACCCAGTCAAATGTCAAATGGTATATATATTTAATCTTGCACAATAAGATTGAAAGTTTTTCTTTTAATTCTTCATTGGAGTTTGTATATTGTTCTATAAAATTATATATACCAAGTATTATTTGACATTTGACTGACTAGTCTAACTATGTTAAATTGGCAACTTAAATGAAGTTTTAACTAAAATGAATTGCAAATCCAGAGTGTATATATTTAATTTAGCGGCATTAATTATCAATTAATCAAACATACATATTGAAATTAACTGCTGCATCCCAGAGTGTATTATTATTAAGAGCATGCCAAAATTCAGACGTGTAACTTTCATCTAATATATTATTCCTTATAAGGATCGATGGCAGTTTGAACAGTAGTAATGATTTTTGTTTCCCTTTTATTTTGCCCCTTTTAATTATTAAACGTTGTCGTTTGCTCTATTTGTTCCTCTCATTGTGTCTTGGCCTATTTTCTTTTCTTCATTTTGTTTGCCCTATATTTTCATGGTCCGTCTCTTCTGGTGGGTCCCTTTGTTTTAATCTTTTTTTTTCTTTTCAATCCATCGTTTATAAAACGACGACGTTTTCCTCCAAATTGAAATTTCATATCCTTTTATTTTTAGCGGCTGATTAACTTCTTACCTGGCCCACAAAAACCTTCTCTGTATCCTTTCTTTCTTCTTCTTACTAATCACTCTTTCTACTTTTGTTCTCCTTCTTCCACGGTTGCTTCGGGTTTCCCAATGTTTGTGATCAGTGCATCCAAGTTTCAAGGTTGCTTTCCGCTTTCTTTTCGAATGTTTCTTTATTGGGATTTCTTTAATCATTCAATTGAATTACAATGGTTTAGTTTATTCAATTGAATTGAAAACACATGTTGGCGGAGATGCGGCCAGAGAGAGTGAGAGAAGGGCTTTCGCCGTCGTGGTGGTGTGCCGGACCGACGCAGTGATACCGCGTACACCAATTTCTCTTTTTTTTTTTTTTTCCCATAATAATTCTTTCTTATGCTTTTTCTATCATTTTGCAGGCTTCAAATTAAATAGTTTGTTATGCTTTTCCAATCATGATAGGATTTTTACTGGATTCAAATTTGTCGTGGGTTTCAATTTTTTTTTTAGTTTAGAGTCAGAAAGGGATTTTTTCTTCTTCTCATTGGTTTACAAGTTCTGAAGGAAATAAATTGTTTCGGAATTCATAACTTTAACACTGGGGATTGATTTAGGACGACGGTGGTGCCGCGGTTGTGGTGGTGGTGGTGATTTCTTCTTCTTCAATGTTTATTCTCCTTTCTCTCGTCTTTTCTTCAATCTGGTGGTTGTTCTTAGTCATATGAAATATTTTATAAAAAGGATTTTTTTATGTTGATAGAATCATGAAAATGATTTAATTAAATGGAACATTTCTTAGAGTGTATCCAAATGAAACAAGAACTAATGAGAAGGCCGATAACCTTTTCTGATCGCAGGAATGGGATATTCAAGAAGGTTGATGAGCTCTCAGTAATGATTAATCAAATATCTTTACTTGATGGACTATTGTTAAAATTAGCTGAAAATTGTGTTTGTTCGAATTCTTTGGTAGTTTATATGACTGTGGCAGCAGAGAAGCTTTGCTTCAATTCTTTAACCATAGCATGTGTATTTTAAGAAGGATTGATTTGAGGTTGTCTCTTGATCTTGAAAACACTCATTTGATTGCTTTATTTGAAAATTTTAATAACAGAAATTTGGTGAGTTTAAAATTTCGAATTTGTTGTCCTTCTTACATGGATTCTGAAGGTTTTACATGGGTAATTCAGTCAATCGTATATCTGCGTAGAAAGTTCTACAGAAATTATAGTATGTATTGTTTCTATTTTCTGAATCTGCGATTTAATGTGTTTAGGTAAGTTATTTAGTTACTGACATTATTCCTCGGGTGGAAAAATTTGGAATTAATTTCTTCAAGAGACAGTAGGTGGCGCTTGCACATGGATTCATTAGAACAATCACATCCCATCGAGGTAATGAAACTTAAAAAGCACTACATAGCATATTATATGTTGGTTATATTTTTTTTAATCAATTAATCAATCTATTATTCTGCACGTAGAAATACCACAAGCTTGACCAGCCCTTGATATTTCAATGCAATCATCTATAAAAAGGGGTCCTCGGTGACCCGGATGTTACAAAATTATCTTGGTGATGAAGTATTCCAGGTATGAGATTCCTACAATCATGTTTCTTGTGACATTGTACTTAATCCTATACTATTACATAGCTAAATTCTATAATGAAATTCATGGTTTTAAAATATATTAAAAAGAAGAATAATAAACCTATGCTCGTCTATGATCTTGCCTCATTTTTATTAAGCGAGGAGTCTTTAGCTTCATACATGAAGATTTATACGTTTAAAAACACCAAGACTGAAGATTTGTGGAGTGTTCTCTCCAAAACATTTGGAGTTGAAGTCAACAACATTATAGATTTATGGAATTCAAAGGCTTGATGCCATTCAATGTCTTTGCTTTACTTGATAGATACATATAGGATGGAACTATGTCATCAAGACTTATTCATGTATGATATGAATCTCATTTCTATTTTGTCACTCTTCAAATTGACTTTACATGGTAAATATGTGTTTGATTACAGGTATGCTACGGAGCTTCAAGAATCTTAAGAGAAGCCATTACAGAATTGGCATCTGATTTGAAGCAATTTTTTATCAGCTTACTTATATCACTACATAGTAATTATTCCATATATATGTAAAATTTCTTATAGATTTCCATTCAACAGTTCTTGACTTTGTTTCTAACATTCTCTTGATTGAAATTTGCAGAAAACTAAGATAGGAGGCTAAAACAGGCGAAAGCCAATGAATTGCATTAATGAGAGAATAAGTCTTATTGACATTACCTATTTTTGGACATACTCAAACTAATGAAGAATCTATAAAGCATTTTCGACTATTTGTCGACATGATATAGGTAAAATTTAACACTCCTGTCATGTCCTTATAACTGACCTCTTTTGACCATTCTTTTTGAACTCTGAACATTTCAACACTCATGTAGCGGTGATGAGGAATGTGAGTAGTACAGAGAGAGTGGATTGTAATTGCTCATACAAATATATAGAAAGTCGATGCAGTGCAGGAAAAGACTAGGATTTTGCATATGATTTAGTTAAAATCTAATACATTGTAACTTTATGAGCAATTTTTTTGTAAAACTCAAAATTCATCGCTTTGGTTGATATTTTCAGGATGCGTGGCCTCTTGACCTGATCCTAACTGCAAAGGTTCTAGACTTCATTTTGTCTGGTTCGCCTGCTTAGAATTGATTCTGCCTGTCTGGGGCAATTGTTAACTTTTCTCCTTTCGTATAAGCTATTAAGTGAAAGATAATCAAAGACATTTTGAGGCATAAATGAGTTTGTCCTTTAAAATTGATTCTGCATCAGTTTTTTTCCTCAAATTAGGAAGGAGTTGATATATAAATGATATGGTGGTATAGATATAAACTTTAATTTCAACTGAAATAGAATAAAAGTAATACATTACATCATATTATAGTTAAATACATTGCATAAATTATTTTTGTTCCTTCTGGCACCAGTGCACAACCCTCATTTTCCACTCCTAGGATGCCAACGTGAATTCATATTCCATTATTTGCTGTTTTGTTCACCTTTTGCTTGAGATGTAAACTATTTGCTACTTCAAACACATTTTCTAACTGACCTCTCATTCAGCAAAGGTTAGTTTTGATATGCGAATTGTTAAGATGTGTGCTTCTTATATATACATATATTTTTTTTTAAAAATATGATGGAATATTTTATGTACTTCATATCTGAATTGTTGATTTGAATGAAAGTTGTTTGAATCAAAGAAACTGGTGTCACTGGCCTTTCAAAGGAAGACCATTTTTTAAGTGGTTTTGGTTGGTAGTTTTGCGATAAGTAGTGGACGGACGATGCGCTCTACACGGATACGTCAGGGTGTGGAAGAGGGTGACTCAGTTATTCGTAAGCGTTTGCGTAGTGATTTGGTAATTGGATCTGCTTCTTAAGCTGTGGTTCTAAATGTTGATAGTGAATGTCATGTTGTTTCTAAAAATACTGCTTCTTCGGTTGTGCCCCCGGATTTCAACTGTAAGTTGATTTATTTGGCTTTATTATGTTTCTTTTTATTGTTGTATTTTATTTTTTTTGGTTAATTTTTTTTTGGTTTTTTGTCCATGTGTTGTAGCTGATGAAGATGCTGCTAGGCTGGCCCGTAATTATAAGGCCAGGCAGCGGTATGCTTCTATGAGTTCTGAGAGCAAAGAAGCGTTGTTGAGTAAGCGTCGTGCTCAACATGCATCGCGGAGGTATATGGATTGTCCTTCGGTTTGTACCGGTGCTGATTATTTACCTTCTCATGTTGTTCCAGCTGGTACAACATCTTCTTTGTTGTATGAAGGTTCACCAGTATCTTCTTTGGGTATTCCTCATGCTCCTAACGTGTCCTGTGCTTTGCCTGTGTCTTCTTCTCACTGTTCATCTTCCAGTGGTATTTTTATTTAGCAAATGAGTGTTTTCAAGATCAAGAGACAACCTCAAATCAATCCTTTTTAAAATACACATGCTATGGTTAAAGAATTGAAGCAAAGCTTCTCTGCTGCCACAGTCATATAAACTACCTAAGAATTCGAACAAACACAATTTTCAGCTAATTTTAACAATAGTCCATCAAGTAAAGATATTTGATTAATCATTACCGAGAGCTCATCAACCTTCTTGAATATCCCATTCCTGCGATCAGAAAAGGTTATCGGCCTTCTCATTAGTTCTTATTTCATTTGGATACACTCTAAGAAATTTACATATTGGGTATGATAACAGTTGTATTTGTGGCTGAGAGGCCCGTGATGTGGATCTGAACAGTCGAATTGTGACGTTTGAGCTATTATCAATACTATCCATAACAGTGTGAATATTTATATGTTATTGATTCTTTATCTTACATATTTCCTACTGAAAGCCAAGGAAAATACAAAGACACAGGGGAAGATTGAACTCTTTAATTTATTTTATTATCATTTGCATTAAAGTCTCGACATTTGGTTGCAGTATTATACCAGGAGCCGCAAATAGATCTGCATCTTCTGTAAAATCAATTACCTTTATTATCTATTTAGCTGTCGAATTTTTCACAATAAAGATTGATGCAGAGCCATTGTACACATAACACATATATTTGATTTATATACATGTTGATAATGAAAGAGCACAACAAAGGGAAACCAAAAAAATAAAAGAAAGGTAGAAATAAACAGCAGCAACATGAAATAGATACAAGATAACAATACAACTCCTACAACATAAACGAACTTGTATTATCTACTCATGAAAGCAATCAGAATACAAACATCTCAGAAAAACAACACGAACACTGGGCACCAGACACCGCGCCTTGCGCGGTGCAGCCTGCCTAGTTATTCCTTATAAGGCTCGATGGCGGTTTGAACAGTAATCTTAATTTTTCTTTCCCTTTTTGTTTTTCAGTTTTAATCACAAAACGGCAGGGTTTTGATTACTTTCCCCGGATTTGTACATGCTTGAATTTTAATTTTTGTTTTTTTTTGGGCTGTAAAATGATGGTCCGGCTTTGGTTGTGGGTCCCTCTGTGTTTTTCTTTTTTCTATATAAGGCTCGATGGCGGTTTGAACAGTAATCTTAATTTTTCTTTCCCTTTTTGTTTTTCAGTTTTAATCACAAAACGGCAGGGTTTTGATTACTTTCCCCGGATTTGTACATGCTTGAATTTTAATTTTTGTTTTTTTTTGGGCTGTAAAATGATGGTCCGGCTTTGGTTGTGGGTCCCTCTGTGTTTTTCTTTTTTCTATTTTATTTTTTTTCCTGCCATCCTACGTATATGAAACGACGTCGTTTCTTTTGTTTCTATTTCTTTTATCCTTACTTTTTGCGGCTAATTGGTTTCTAATTTATTTTTCCTTTAATTTTTGCGGCTAATGTAGACTTCTCCTTTACGTTTGCTTTCATCTCTAACCGACTTAGAAAATCCAAACCTTGTTCTGCATATTCACACTTACCTTCACTTTTCCTTTGAAAACTTCAAAATATATGCTTCAAGCCTTCAACATAGCATATATTTTTTGGTTGTATAAGAAAGGATACACAAATAACAATACCAGGTTTTCATTTGGATGTGTTCTAGGTCTATGTTCATTTTTCTCTGTCCATTGCTTTTGTGAGAAGGTCTTGGTTTTCTTTTAGCTTTTTTCATTCCCATTCTATTTGCAGCCAGGTTCGGTGTTCATTTTCTATAGAGGTTTCTTATTTTCTCCTTCTTTTTATTTCTTATAGTTTATTATAGTTACCAATATCGTTGCGCCTCTTTTAATTGTTTATAGAAATTTTTGATTTTGTGTGGACTTCTTTGTTAATTTTTTTTTTTGGTCTGCTTCGTTCTGTGCAAAGAGGTCTTTGTTTTTTTTCTTCTAATTATTTATAGAGCTCATATCCTATATTTGGGATTCTGTGGAATATGGCTATGTTATTTGCTTGGATATGTTTGCTTACATTTGAATTGATTGGCGATGTTGAATTTCATGAATTAATTGAAAATATGGTATGAGTGCATAATTTTGGTATCTTGGAGGGATGTTGTGTGGTTATTACTCCATTTGCTGTTTTTTGTGTTGTTAGAGTATTGGATGTAATTTATACTAGCGCAAAAAATTGTTATCTTAAATTTTTGTTTGTTCATATCATGATTTACAAATAAGTAGTTCGTTTTCTTTGTGGAGTTTCAATTGTTTCATGTCATTTTTATAATATTTTCCATGTTCTCCTGGTATTGTAAGCTTATATCCGTGTTTCATGTTATTGTGTTTGGTCTAATTGGTGGGTAGGACAAAACAAATATGAAAATTCATCAGTAGCTGCTTGAATATGCCAACTTTATTTCATGTGATTCCTTCTGATGTACAGGTGAACCTTTTCAGGCAAATTCGATTAGGCCGCTTAGGCACGGGGACTTAAAGCAGCACCCGGTTCATACACATTTATTTTGTTCTTCTCAAGATATTGACCAGTTATGATTTATTTCTTGCGTGTACATCAATATTTTGAGTTGTATTAGTTCTCAATGTGTCCTAGTGGTATGGTTAAAAAACATGTGGCGGTGTATTTATTTTACCAATATTCACCGCAGCTTGCATGTGTGACTTTCCCATACCACTTTTAAGGTTTCACATATCCTCCTACTTTAGACTTGTATCAGTAAAAAAGCCATGTCATCTTCCCCAGCTTCAGAAATTGTAGGAACTGCACCATAGGAAACCAAGAAGCTCACTGCTCCCTACAGTTCTTGGAAGTCCCTCATCACCGCATACATTGTTCCCGGCTCAGGAAACTTCATCGCTGACTTTTCAGCAGACTCCCAGAGCTCGCTATTTTAGATAGAATCTCGTCCCACATATTCTGGGCAACTGGAAAATGCTTATAATATTTTAGATGAATTCAATTGCTACAGTGTTTGGGAAGGCTTGCGGCTCTATATATACTTGACCCTTTGATAAATCATTGAACTTTTTTGGGGTTTACCTAAGCTCAGAAGTGTTAGCAATTTTATATGTATTAGTTGGATTTATAGACACTGTTGTATATGCGGATAGGGTTGGATCCAATTATTGAAATTAAATCAATTTTTGATATTTAGGAGGCTGACTTGTTTGATCTCCTTAATAGTATATATTTTTTCTTTTCTATTTGGTGCAAAAGGCATTTATTTGTTGTACTTAGTGTTTAGTAAATCTGTTGGGTGTTGCAGAAGACCTGTGCTTGTAAAAGAAGCTGTGAGTGAAGGGGGCAAACCAACTGATATACCTCCGAAGATTTTGCGGCGAGGAGAATATGGAAGTGGAGGTTTCAGCATTCTAGGAGACACCATTGTCTTCTCAAATTACAAGGATCAAAGACTCTACAAGCAATCAATTTCATGTACAGGTCCATTTCTTCCTATGTCTTCCATTAGGATTATAATAGACTATTTTAATTGGAATTTGAGTTGCAGTACGTTAATGCTCAGATGATATCTAAATTTTAATTTATGCCAACCAGTGAATGTTTCTGTTGCTTAATTGATTATACTATCAATTGAAAAAAAAAAATACTCTCTCAGAACTCTTGAACAAGTTCCAATTATTCTGCAAATTTAGTTTATGATATGAGCAGCCTTATGCAATTTCTATAACATTATATGTGTCTAGCGGATTCAGCTTCAAAGCCACTCACGCTTACAACCTGTTCATTTATTTTCAATTGTTCAATATCATATTTTCTTTCTCTCTCTTTTAACATATTCCCAAAAGATTAGTCTTGTAAAACATTCTCTCTTATTTGTTCCTTCTACCTAATGCCAATTCTGCACATATTGTGAAGATTCTGATACTTGGTTCGTTTCATTTATTCAAAATTTTGACAGGTTGAAATTCACCACATATCATTAAGATCCATATTTGTATGATGGTAAGCTCTTTTTATTGATTCAAAGTAATTCAGTCCATGAAAGACCTACAACTGTATTTTGGAAATTAAGTCACATGATTTTGTTTGTATACGACGTAGATTTATGTAATTATGCATACATAGGTATAATTATGAACCCTTTGATGTCAAATTTTTTCATTAACATGTGTTGTGCAGGTTTAATCTTCTATCCAATGAGCACCCGTATCCTAGAACATATGATGCTTTGTGTTGGATGAGTGAATTTTCAAGTTTGTCAAGTTCACACTTTTTAAATGACGCAACAAGGTCAATTTTTATCTTGTGATGTAACTGTTGGATTTTATTTCTCCGAATAGAACATGACCAAATGGAGTTACTATTTGTAGAAAGATCGCACATGTAAATCTACCGAAGGCTTCTTGTGATTAATTTTTAAGATTCAACATATTACATGTCTTGAACTCCAAGATATATTCATTAGCCAAGGAAAGACAACCCATTTTCACCATTTAAAATTAAATATATTCGCGCTCTACAGCCTCCTTGAATTACATGCATGCCGTGAAACTTTATTTGCAAACAAATTAGGCATGTTGAAAATGTTATTTTTATCGACTATCAGATGCTATCATTTTATTTCCTTTAATCATTTTGGCCAAGAAATTTACATACTTCTTTTTTATTTTTATGTTTGGTTTGAACCATTCAGTTTGATGAGTTGTCCCGGCGAAGTTATTTTGTCCTAATGCATCAAGATTTAGACAAGTTTCTATTTGCCAACATTTGAATGGTCGTTGTCTGAGTAGTGTTACTTTTATATTTGGCAGAAGTGTCAAGGGTATAGACAAAATACTTTAAATATTCAAAATATTGGATGTCATGTCTTAATTAGTGATCTTGAATTATAATACAACAACATATTCACCAAGTGACTTTATACAGGTCCAATTATTTGACAGTAAGCATTATCTTAAAGCCTTCGGAACCAGAGATGTATGGGAGGATTTTGGATAGAGTAGTGATGTTCTTCATTCTGCCAAACTGATGTCAAATGTTGCAGTAATTTTCTCCAAATCTGGAGCTATCCTATGGGTAGATTTTTGGGTATATTCATAATTGTCTGTACTGCTATTTCAGATATTTATGTTCTAATATATATATGCATTGAACTAAAGCTGATTACGGTGCTTATTATCGTGATATCTCTTTTCTAAAGCATCAATGAGTTGAATCACTATATCAAGTTCTCTAAATCTATTTTTCAGAATTCTATTTTAAATATCAGATGAAGTTTTACACGAATCTATGCATCATGAGTTGGCCTAATTATGATAGTATTTTGTTCCATTATGCCTCAAATCTGCCAAAAATCATGTGCACTTCAGTAATTGCTTTAGTGTTTCTTTTGAACTTTTTGGCTTAAAAACTTTAAGTTTTATATATGTAGGCATATAGACTTGCTTCATGTTTATTTCAGGTCGTGGACTATTGTTGCTCTAAATTCAAAGTAAAAGATTTAATTTTCTATATTGAACAATTAAGAAGAGTGAACATGTGAGCTCAAGCATTTGTCTCATGTATCTTTCCTTATTTTGAAGTTTGAAGTTTGAAGTTTAAAGCGGCTGATGTAGAGTAATAAACTGAATATCACAGACGCCATTATCAGACGATTACATAGTTGATTGATTTAGAATCACCGTAGATTACAATCATTAGTAAAACATTAATCTGTTGAGCATTGTTCTAACTCTTATAATGTTTATGCTATTATGTGCTTGGTTTTGGAAACTAAATCAATCACCCAGTTGGCAGAAAATATTGGTCGAATGATTTATGAGTTATTGTACATCATATATTTTGTATGTATAATGAACTTCTGCTATGTTATTTAATTATTTGTTTACTTTGGCAAAATCAATGTTGTTTGCCTAGAAATTGCTCAGAACTTGCAACTCCGACATCAGGATTCTTCGTATATCTGTTCCGAAATGTGTTGTGATTTCTCTATATGACAACATAATATATGTAGTTTAATTTTTGGATTATGTACTTTCAATGCTTCATTCTATTTTTATGGACCCTAATAGTAAGGCAGTATTGAGGAGCTTTTATTTGACTTGCGGTAAGCTAAACTAGGCACCAAATGAAATGCCTTGTGAAAATCTTGACATCTTAGATAAAGTAAAAGGCAAAAAAGGGTCTCGGTCTTTGGTTCTATATTTTTAATGTTTTGGTCTAGCGTGTGAGATCAATACTCAACCTCCATTAACAGAATATGTCTCAATTTATGCAGGTACCGTGCCCCTGAATTTCTGCTTCTGTCTCCTACATATGGCCCCCCAGTTGGTGAGTTGATGATGTAAACAGCTGCTGTTATTTTTTTCACATGATTCTTTGCCTTGATATTTTTAAACGTAATTTCTTTCAGATATGTGGGCAATGGGTGCTAAAATGGTTGAATTATTCTGTCTTTTTCATCCTTTGTTTCCGGTTCAAGGTATAATGTATCCTCCTTAAAAGGCAAGATGATTCCTTTCTTTTTATTTTGAATCAAGTTTTGATATCTGCCTGAACTTTTCTTTTCTCTTTTATATACTATCCTCATTTTGCCAAGACCTGAACTTTTCTTGTTTGAATTATCTTAGCACTTGTTTTTATGGCATTCTCGAATTTTACAATTTGCAACATAAATATACTTGTACTACGAAAATCATAAAAGCAACAAAGACATACATAAACAACGGGCACCAAACACCGCGCCTTGCGCGGTGCTGCCCACCTAGTATATATATATATATATATACTAGGCTGAGTGCTCCACGCTAATGCGTGGAGTTCGTTGCCCAGACTTGTTGGATTTGCTTTGGTGAGTAAATATGGGTATATTGTGCAAGGATGAAGTGAAAGTTGAGGTATATTTGGTTTACTTAATTTATGAAGTTTATGTTATCATGTGTTTTAAGTTCAGTGAGTAATTAAAATTTATAGTTCTTGGCGGCATTTGGATGATTTTATTGTGTTTTTAGATTGTTTGGATTAAGATATATGTGTATTTATTTGAATAATTTTTTTTGGAGTTATTTTAAGTAGTGGGAATATTTTTAAATGTTTTGAAAACTGAGGTTGTAGATTTGTGACGCTTTGACTTGGGTTTTTTTTCAATGACATTTTTTGTAATGTATATTTTTTAAAAGACAAAATGAATAATATTTTTTTAAAACAAGAAATTATTTTTTGGTAACACTGAAATTGCAAGATTTCATATTATTGGGACCACGTATGAATTTCATTTGATATTACTAATTATCAACCATTAGTTTGAAGAAAAAAAATAACACAAAAAATATTTTAACAACTCTTATCTAAAAAAATTGCCTGCTTTCTTGTATACATAATCTCAAGAACTAACCAGATTGCTTGTACAGAGCGTACTCAGGGGACTAAGTAGCAGTGAGTTCCTACAATTGTGCCAATTTGAAATTTTTAACTTTTGCTCTCATATTAGAATGTAACAATATGTTTGTTGGCTTAATGTCTCTATGATATATAGAAGACTTACATATTGCATTGCCTATGTTAAAAAAATATGCTCGTATTTTGGGCCCAAGTTGATGTCGTATTTAAACCTATTTATTATGGGTATAAATATTTCTCCAAATTTCCATTTGGCATGTAATTATAAAGCAAGTACTTTCGGTTTTTCTTTTCTTTGTAGTTACATTCATCAACATATCAACCTTTGGTGTGGGACATCATTTCTATGATTTAAAGTTGAGGGAATTTGTTTTTTTGGAACCATAGGATAAATCAATTGAAAAAAAGAATGACCCTTATAAAAATTTAATGAAGCAATTTACTCCGTTCAGCCGTGTAATGTAACTCATCTGCTAAAATTGAGAGTATGAAAAATACTACGTAACATAGGGGGATAATTTGCCACATTAGTCGTAGTACAGGGGGCTAAAATATCACATTATCATAATAAAAGGAGATAAAGTATCGACTATAAAAATATCAAGTAGGCGTTTTGAAACTTTTATAAAATTACAGGAAATAAAGTGCTCTTTTTTTAAATCACAAGGGGGTGAATTGAACATTATGCATTTCGTAAGGGATATATTGCCATTAACATTGGAGAAAAATTGATCTTGTAACCAAAGTCGCAATGAAAATCTATCTTGTGGTACCAAATTTGCATTTTCATATCCTATAGTACCAAAGTTGCTAGTAGTCTATCCTATGGTAAAAAACAAACAATATTCACAATTTTGACAAAACTCATAATTCCTTTAAAAATCTGTATTTATAATATTATTCACAGTAATCATGGTTTTATTTGATAAAATTGACATCTCCCAATCAAGTTCTTTTTTGAGAACTCATATGTTCTCTCAAGTTAGTGAATGTTAAATCCCTCTTTATTATCTATGATTCCATTAATTGGAGATAGATTTATTCACTGGAAACATGGAAATGGGCTAATGAGACACACACCTTGTTGAGATTCACTGAGGTTCCCTACCAAAATAAAATATGAATCATTTACAGCACAAATCATGAGACACCTCACAATGCCACCCATTCACATCTCAAACATATTCCAGCATATATATACCAAACATAATAGAATATATGAGGTCTGACGAAAAAATATACCTTTCTAAAATATGACATTTCTGGGAACTTGTATTAAAGTAGAGATCCACTTTGATATGAAGGTAAATAGGTAAGAGCCAATAGGCCTTCTTGAACAGCCCAGTATTCGTTCTTCTTGAACAGCCCAGTATTCGTTTCATGCGAACCTTGCCTCTCAACATTTTCCTACACAAAGTATATAGAATTAATACACATCAAAATCAGTTCACCCAAAAAATTATCGTTAATAAAAGGGATTTGTTGTAATAAATTTTGAAAGAATGGAATGTGCCAACGATGTCCATCTGTGATTTGTTCAACAGTGCTAAAGTTGGGGTAAAGTGGGAGGGGAATAGGAAGAGATGGATAATGAAGGAGGAAAGGGTGGGGGTTAATGAACAGAGGATGCTTTAATTTATTTTTTTATTTTTAATAGAGTTGATATCTCAAATTCAAATTTCACAAACATAGCATGAGACTTTTCATTGCGCAATTCCTTCACTATCCATAAACTTATTTTCGAATTCGAGTAAATAAGTCTACAACTCCCACATAGCAAATAAAATAAAACAACAATGGGGAAATATAACATAATAAATTTAAACCAAATAAGAACAAATACAGCATGATTGAGCCCTATAAGTAGTCCAGAGCATATTAAATTTGCATCACTGCCATTGTATTCATAGTATACACAAGCACATATTCACATTCAAAGAAGTAGGAAAAACAAAACAAACCTAGAAGAGCCAATGAAATTGACAAACACCAGCAGGAATTCCTACAGCAGAAATACACAACACCACCATTACATTTTATTTAGGAGAACAATTGATTGTTCAAGCAGGTACAGAGAAGAACGAGAAAAGAAACCTCACCAGAATAAATACAAGCAAACTGATGACGTAAAAAGCAGGGACGCGGGAATGTCACGAAGCTACTGTCACATACATAGGCTGCCATAGTAATCCCATTCAAACCATAATCAAGTCCAAAATAATCCCTCTGAAGCAATAGGCAAAGAAAACTTCCCAACCTCAACCCGAAGCAAAGCACAAGTCAGAAGAAGTTGCCACCTTAACAATTCCTAATAAGGAGATTGCACAAGCAGGCTGGGCGACACCCGTACAGAAAATCACATGGCCACAATCGCAACAGAGATGGAGTCAACTAAATCCAGTAGGGTATATATTATTTAAACAATCTCACTAACCAATTGAGCAATTAAACAGAGAAAAAACAAAAGAGGAGCATCAACCTGCAAATTCAGAAGTTATAAGCTTAGAATACATGATTGTGAGCAACATGACTAAACTAATGAAATTATTTAGGGAAAACCAATTACAATAGGAAAATGAAAATTAAATCACCCTAATTTTCCCAACACACAGACAGAACCAAAAGGAAATAAAGTTAAAAATGGCAGACAGAAAAAAAATTGAACAAATACACAATACGAATTAATGAGCACTGTTCACGGAAGAGTTACCCTGTTTTCACACTCTCAGTCCATCTGTCTTCCTGTCTCTCACTGCTCGTATCACTTCCTCTCACCTCTGATTGCATTTTTTCTCAAATTTGGCTGCAAAATAATCATGTCGAAACTCTCAGCTCTTGAAATTTTGTACGACAAATGAGAGTACAAAATCATGAAATAGAATAGAATCATACTTGAAATCAGAAAAAGCATAAGAAATATTCATTTGGGGAAAAAAGAAAAAAAATGGTGTACACCGTCACTGCGGCAGAAGTCGATCCAGCACGCAGAGTTTAAACGGTGTCGTTTTGGTGGGTGGGGGATTAAAAAAAAAAGGAAAAAGAAAAAGCCTGCACTGTTCACACCGCCCTTGGCTTCTTATAGATTTTAATATATAAAAAGCTAAATACATAAAAAGCTTAATATATGTCTGATTGAGAAACACAGAAAAATTAATAAAAACTAAAAAGCATAATAGATTCACAAAGCAGCCAAATAATATTATATATGCATCACTCCACATTCAGCACATAAGGTCCTTCACATCATCATGTTTTGTTATTTACAGTTTTGGATTTAACTATCTATAACATGAACGTTGTAATTCTTTTCCCTGTTATTTCACCAGCTTCTAATTTCTTCCGTTTTTTCTTGTGGCCCCTGCTGCTTCTTATTTTCTTATGCTGCTTCGAATTTCTTCTTCCTTAATTGTTCTATTGGTTGGTTCGGTTTCATTATTTTTGCTGCTTCCTTGCCTCTCTTATTTATCTTCTTTCCTAATTTTTTCAATTGATGTTCTTTAGTTCTTTTGACTTCAGCTGCTTCAGGAAATTCCCCTACTATGTATATTAATTGCGGCAGCTTTGGAAGTTATTTAGGGATTAGGATGTTTTTAATTGGATTTCAAGCTTGGGAATCTCCTTTGCTATTCTAGCCACATCCTCTGTTCTTCAATTTCGCCGGCAGCTTTGCGAGTTATTTGGGGATTAGGATGTTTTTAATTGGATTTCAAGCTCGGGATCTCCTTTGCTCTTCTACGCAGATGCTCTATTCTTAAATTTCGGCTGGTATTTTAATCGGTTAACTTTGTCGTTTCTTGTTTTCTGTCAAGTTTATCACTACCAATTCTATTTTACCTGTTGGGTGTTTTATGGCTTGGATAGGATTACTATGGGAGCCTATGTATATGACAGTTGTTTATCTCTAAATTTTGGCTGCTTTGCACATGATGATTTTTCCTATATTTATCCTCATTATCAGTTGCTCTTGCTTTATTGCTTTCACTAAAAAAATATTTGTTCTTCTAGGTGTTCTTCTGACTAAATAATAGTAATGTATTTTGGGAATTGATTTCTCCTCTGCCTGTGAACTTTTAATGATCTTCTTGTTCATATTCATATGCTGTAAGAATATATGTTTGCTTTTGTCACTTAGGTGTTCTGTTTTAGCTTGGTTATCCTAATTCGTAATTGTTTTCTCTTTTTCGTTTTGATCTTATGGATATATAACTGTCTAAGCTAGCACGGGACATCTAATAAATAAACACCGAAATCAGAATATCATACAAGTAGATCTTCAGTACCATTTTGACATTCAGGAAACTACAAGACAATTGAAACCTGAAATTCAAGCGGAGGAAGAATAAGCAGGAGTAACAGAAAATAAATCCGCCAATGAAACAGTAGCATTGGAGGCAGATGCAATAGCAGACCCGCACGGGTGTTCCAGAAAGAGGCATTTTATTTTTTAGCCAACACCCATATGCATAGAACGCCGGCGATACTTCTCACGAGCCAAAACAAGTAATCTATTTTTCCACATCCATATTAGCATAACGAGTACGAGACTTTTAAATGTGCAATTCATTTGCAATTTTCTCATTATCCATGAAACTTATTTTCGAATGACTAAGTAAGTCTATGATTCCCACAGCAAATAAAAGAAACCAACAATAGGAAAATAAAACACATAAAATTCAAAACAAATAAGGACATAAAAATCATGAATGATGTAGTAAAGAGGCAAACATATGCCGAAGTACAATTACAGCACAAGACCATTACAATCAGTTAGGAAATAAATACACAAGCCAATACTCACATTAAAAAAAATACAAAACAAAACTAACTAACTTGAAAAAGATGAAGAAAATCACAAACACCACCAGTAACTCATACAACACAAATATACAACAACATCATTAGAGAAACCATAAAATAGGAACACATTCAAAATAAATTTTGACACCGGAAGAATGCAGCCTAAGACAGAAATTACAAAAATAATACAGACTCCACAGTAAAATTTGGATTGAAAGTCCTTGTTTTGTATGCAAATTCAGATTGAAATATGCAAGGAAAGTAGTATCTTTAAGGGAATGTGAAATTACATTTTTGGAAAATTAAAAATTCCCCACTAGGGACATATATTCTTTTAATTAAGATATAGGCAATTAAGTTCTCAGCACACCAAGCACAGACAGAAGTACAACAAATACGAAAGGGAAATTCAGTTATAAACACACATTATATCCTTGAGTCAGAAATACACACACAGTAGCAGGATTTATTAAGAAAACCAATGCATAATAAGGTTTTGGTAAAACATGAACAAAGTAGAATGAAAAAAGAGACCTCACCAGAATAAATATGGGAAAACTGATGATGTGCAAAGCAGGGGCTTGAAAGTGTGTCGAAGCTACCGTCAGATACATAGGCTGCCATAGTAATCCCATTCAAGCCATAATAAAACCCAAAATAATCCCTCCGAAGCAAGAGTGAAGAAGAAATTCCCAACCCCAACCCGAAGCACATTACAAATAAGAAGAAATTACCGCCTCAACCATACCTAATAAGCAACCTACACAACCAAGCTGTGCGACAACCACAGAGAAGAGGAACTAAAAATCACATGGCCCCAATCATGACAATAGCAATTTGTAGAAATCGAATTTCACAGGTGCCGCAAATTTCAGTAGCAAATATATTATTTAAACAAACCCACTGACCAATTGAGCAATTAAAACTGAGAAGGAAAAAAAAGAGGAGCAAGGAATTGGAAGCAACATAAGAAATTAGAAGCAGGAGGGGCCACAAGAAAAAACGGAAGAAAAGGGAAGCAGGTGAAAATAAAGAGAAAGTAATTTCAGGTGGTAGAGTAAATCTAGGAGAAAACAAATAAACGACATAGTATAGGAATATAAACGGCTTCGTTTTACTGGATGGGGGATTAAAAAAAAATGGAAAAGAAAAGGCAGGCACTGTTCACACCGCCCATAGCTTCTTATATTATCACTAGGGAAATGCACCGCGCAAGGCGCGGTGCTGTGTGCCTATTTCATGCTTGCTATTTATGTGTTAATATCTTATGATCCGGTTGAATTGTTCTATAAGAGGTGCAAGTTAAGGAATTTTAAACGAGCAAAAGCCAAAAACACCCTCTATGCTTTGTCTAACTTTCAAAAAATTCTCTGTGTTATTTTAACCCCCAAAAACCCCCATGTGTTTGATTTTAAATACCACACTCAACCCAAGTATAATTTTATTTTTGACTTTTGGTGGAATGACAAGATTACCCTTATGTGTGGTTTTTTTTTTTTAAATATTTATTTATTCTTTTGAAAAATTAAGTATATACTACTTGGGTCGAGTTTGGTATTTAAAACCAAACACGGGGGGGTTTTGGGGATTTAAAATGACACATGGGTTTTTTTTTTTTGAGTTAGACAAAGTATAGGGGATGTTTTTGTCTTTCGATGTCCGGGGTAAAATTGTCATATCAAAAGCAAAATGTGAACAAATACTTGCAATTTTGGCGTTTGAAACACACTCTCTTTTATAGGGGGTGTATTTGACACTTACTTGAGATCACAGGGGGGTTTTTGGGAGTTAAAATAACACAGGGGGTTTTTGGGGAGTTAGACAAAGCATAGGGGGTGTTTTTGTCTTTCGCTCAATTTTAAACATAAGTGGGTTGAGAATGATGTAGTTTGAGCAACAATAATGAATTCAATACCTTAAGGGTAATAGTACTGAATTCAATATCTCAGAGATAGTTTGAGTAACTTCCTAAATATAAAGGATGGTATGTGTAATTACACTAAATCTAGAGTATTTAACTTTTGAGTAATTCTTCCTATGTATTAAACTAAAATTAAATTTTAATAACCATTGTTACTAAAATTTTTGAACTAAAACAGCACACATCAACAAAAAGATTAAGAATCATAATTCAATTAGATTACACTTGTTGAACAAAAATTTCAAATCATATATGCTTCATATGTACTCATACAAAGCCAATGAAATATCCCAGAAGGTTGAATTAGTTGTCTTCCCAAAACAAAATAAAACAGAGAACCTTTGTTATAAGCTTTTTATCAGTTCAATTCTTGGTTCTGCCTCACATAAGTCACAACTCTGTCAACACCACCACCATGAGAAAAAGTATGAAAGCTAAAGGGAGATTCCATCACGACGAGGAAACCATGTAACAGTGATGTTGCATAAAAATGTGTCAAGGATAAAGGTGTAAATTTTGGCCCTCGGTCTATAACAACATCATAACAATAAAATAAGGTCTGAACACAATATCGAGAGAAAAACCATATAGTAATTGTATTAGTGAATTCATTCCCTTTGTTTGGTAATAGACGATCTATTTATAGGTACATACAAGGGTACAATAGTCTTTTTAGGAAAGACGTTACAGACGTTAGAAGATTTAAATGATAAAGTCGTTACAAATCTCTTATTTATATTAACTTAGTGTAGAGCTGTGTAATCTCTTAATTGCCCTTGGGTACAAAATTTGCACACATCATATTGTACTTGTAGTACCAAACTATATGTCGATTTTCACTTGTGGTACCATAAAAATCGAGGCCGGCACATTTGGTACCACAATTTGATAAATCAATCACTTTTGGTACCACCGTTAAAAATGGACGTTAACTGATAACGTAACAGTTAAGTTTTATTGCAAAATTGATACCATTACTTATATTGACTTACAATTATACCCCATAACATTTTAGGTTGTCAAAATAACCCCACATCTTCAAATAATACTTTAATATAAATTTGACAAAATATCAATTAAATCTAAAATTTATATAATAATATTAATATATTTAATATTTATTAAAAAATAAAGTTAAATATTATTAACAAAATAATTATAATAGTAAAAAAAAAAAAAAACTTAATCCATCCCCTACCCCACCCCTCCCCAACCCCATCCCCATCCCCATCCCCGTAACACCACAAGTGAGAATCAGTATATAGTTTGGTACCACAAGTGCAATTCTCTCTATTGAAAAGTAATTTTGGGATTTTTTTTCTTTTCATTTTTTGTATTTCTAAATCATCCCTTTTGTTTTCGACCCACATGTTAAGATGTATTTATGTTTGCTCGAGGAAAAGATCATTTGTTTTATTCTTCATTCTTTCTTTTGTGAACCTAAACTGTGATGAGAAAGAGAAATTAGAAAATCTGACTTGAAAGTTCAAATTATTCAACATTATAAAAGTCAACAGTATAAATGAAATGACTTTAATATCTAGGAACTGATCAAAGCTATCACGTCCCTTGAAGTCTCACGAGAAAAGGGTCATGCTTCCTCTTGTTGCTACTTATCAGTTATGTTCAAAACAAACCATACACCTAAAAACAGAAAAATAACCGAAAAGCACCTAAACTCAAACTCTATTAATTACATTCTCCACTTTTTCCCCATGATTCTTCAATTCTCCCCCTTCACCAGAATAATAATTTTTTACGAGAATTTATTGTTACAATTTTTTATATTTATTTTTCCCATATATATTAAGCAACAAGGTTAAAATTTCTTCCAAATTGTCATAAGTGTAAAAAGGTTCTAGTGACAAAGTCAGAACATTGTTCAATATATAACTAAACTCAATTCTGTATGTACAAACCATATATACAAGCAAAAAGAGGCATTAATGAAGGCTACCTACAGAGACGTCGTAATTGCCAAGAAGATAAACAAAATTATAAGTGGGTTGACCTTTAAAAAAAGAAAGCCCAAAAAAATCCAATTTAAATACGAGTGAATAGATTCGTACAATGTACGCCAATACGAAAATATATAAGTACACGATCAACACAGACAAACCCCAAAAAATAAACAAAATTTTCCTAAAATCTGCAGCACCGAGGATCGGGGAGCAATACTCCAGTCAATTCAGTGGTACCACAAAGACCATCAATTCAGAGGCTAGACACCCGTACTTGAAGTAGCCTAATAATTCAGCTCATCATAAAAAATATATATGTAAGTCTCAAATGTAAGAATCTGTAATATGATTCAATGCATAAGAAAGAAAATGCAATATGGTTAAACACATGACAATAAAACACAAGGCATTCGAGCAGATTAATAGTAATGTAATTAGATATGAGAATAATGATTAATGCGTGGTCCAACCTGGTCGTCTACAAAGATCACCATTACTACAATAGAAAAACAACAAAAGAGAAAGTAGAAAGAAGAATCAGGAATAAGTCAATATTGGAAAAACATTGCGACTTACCAAACATTTCATGATCCGAAATCACAGCAAGAGGAAGAACATATAGCCAACCTTTTTCGGTGTTGCTTAGAAATACGAACACAATCCAGACACATAGTCTTTCATTACACAAACTACACGGGGGCCATAATAGCAAAGAAGAGGTAAGCATTTATAAGAAATGATTAATTAAAAAAAAATCTAAGAAACATATAAATTTGAGATGGTACACAAGACATAATTCATACATATTGGCTCCGTCATATGTCGAGGAGAAGTAGTGTATGTAAAATTGATGGACACCTAGGGAAATGATGCAAAAAGGAACGGCAACAGCCGGAGGAAACATAGTCCTAGTACAAAGATCGTTATAATTTAAAATAAAATGCAAAGAGACCCAAAAAACAAGAAACACAAACAAATGCTTAAAAGTAACGGAGAACCCCCCAATAAAATATGCTTGATTTCTCCCACATAGATAAACATTGTAATGCATTTTGCATACAACTTATGATTTTAAGAAAGAAAAAAAACCAAGAGTAAGAATATAGAGAGCCTTGTTGGCCGTTCTACCGCTCTCCAAGATTTCATATTTTTACACATAGCCAAAGAACAGGAAAACCAGAATAAGGAAGCACAACTACACAAATATCAAAGTCGCATAATAACCAAAATGCTTTAATCCAGAAATATACATGCAAAAAGGAAATAAGTGACTTCGATAATGCTTTAATCCAGAAATATACCTGCAATAAGGAAATAAGCGACTTCGATATGCATAACTCGTGTGAGAACCCGAGAAAAGCTTATTTCAAGTAGACAAAGTAATCATGAAATGGTCATCATGGTTTCATAGTAGCCGACTTGTAAACCAATCTGATAGAACGCCACATGCTGGTGAGAAATCACATCTATGCAGTCACCAAAAGGAAATTAACATATCATGTTAAACGAATCCCATGAAAGCAATAACAATATAATCTCACTTAAAAGTGAAATGCCAGAAGATTTCAAGAATTTGACGGAAAAGATTCTTACATTTATAGCGACGCCAAAAGCTACCACATAAGAAGCAGAGTAAAATGAAGCCATAGCATACAACGTCGCACATAAATTATAATAACATGCTTAAGCATATAGCATACAAGATAACATGGTTAAAAAAGAATAACTGTTAGTAATAGCTTCGTAGAAGATGAGAATGAAAATTTGAATGCCACAACTTTAACCCTCGTGACTGACTTCTACTTTGAATCAATTATTTAGATCTACTCAAAATCTAGTGCAAAATCCGGATCACCCAACCGATGATTCCGGTAGTGTTTTGATAAAAAAAACTTGCGACAGAAATGACGTACTTAACTACACAATTATAACAATGTTAAACTGAAGAGCGATTTTTATAGCTTTAGAGACAACCCAATACACCCATCCTTGATAAAGTTCTTGAGAGATAAAAATGCATGTAAGAAGAGCATACAAGTTAGACAAATACAAACATCAACGGTAGCACCTAATTTAATATGCGAACATTTAAAAAAAATCAGTTCTCAGGTAAGACCCGAACGGCTCAATATGTGAACATTTTAAAAAACAAAAATAAACACGAAAAGAAGAACTAAAAGATATGCTTAAACCGAATGTGCTCGAACTAACAAACATGGTTCAAGTTTTGTTGAGGCAATCTTTCAAGTAAAAGAAATATTATAAAAGTGAACTAAAAAACACATCAAATATATTATGAAATAGGCTCAATGAGCTACCAATCGAGCAGAAGATAGAGTTGCAATAATTTAAGAAGTAACACAAACTATAAATTGAACGATTAAAAGGCAAAATATAATTATGAAAGCAATAACTTTCTGAATAGCACCCCTCCATATGTTGAAAAACATAATACCACTCCTCTGGAATACAACCTCATCCTTATCATATAAACCTTGGCTAACTAAAGAAACATTGGTCAATTAAGTAAACAAAACGTAGAAAGAAAAAAAAAGTACAAACTTTTCGCTTGCCTGTAAAATAGTACGCTCCAACCTTCTAACCGCGTCAGAAAAATTAAATGGAGGTCAACTTAGGAGAAATGAGACACCAAATGTCCGATTAAATGAAACTGCAAATCTCATATTTCTTTGGAACCTTTCAAACTTCAATGGAACTTATGGAAGTGAATGTAAATAAGAAATACACAAATCTCGGCACGACAAACGAATAATCCACAAGCAAGCAGAACACTGTAGCCTATACATGAAACCTGCAATAAAAATTCATAAATTAATAAGTATAAAAGATAACAAATGATATTTCTCACAAGCACAAAAACAACAAAAAATCATTGATACATATACAAGAAAAAAGTTAAAAATAGATAAATAGCAATTATTCCTTTTTGTCAAAATAAAAAATTTAAAACAACCATATCGCAGGGAAAATCATACCGAGGATATCTGAGGGCTACATATATATCCAATTCAACAAAATAGAGCAAAATTACACAATCCATCAAAACTGCATCAAGATAGCAACAAAATTGTTCAATTCGAAACGCTGTCAAGATAGAAGCAAAATTACCCAATTAAAACACTCACCTGTCAAAATGCATGAGACACAGTAGCACCAACAATGGCTGCAAGAACTCTTAAAAGGATATTAGAATCAAAATTAACCAACTTGTGAAAACGACATTGAAATGGATACGCGGTTACTCAAATAGTCAAAGAGATGACTCACCCATCGAATGTAAGAAAAAGACTGTTGCAACACTAACATTACGAACCCTGCTAAATCAAAATCAGAGAAACAACTCAATATCTTGGTATCAGTGTGTTCTAAAATAGAAGGAAAATTATCCATTGCAGCAAAAATAGTAAAAAAAACAAAATATGTATCTAGATAAACATATCAAAGAAGCTAAATCGAGAAAATTTGAAGAAATGAATAAATCTATAAATTTAAATTCTAATTAGAACACAATAGGAAGCATCAACATGTCATTAAACAAAGCAAATGAACAAATAACACACTTCCGGAGATGGTGT
This sequence comes from Penstemon newberryi var. newberryi, assembly GCA_030819805.1. Taxonomy (NCBI): domain Eukaryota; kingdom Viridiplantae; phylum Streptophyta; class Magnoliopsida; order Lamiales; family Plantaginaceae; genus Penstemon; species Penstemon newberryi. The sequence goes on along the minus strand of JAUALY010000003.1, from coordinate 1,621,597 downwards.
GAAGCTTTACCCGGACCTGAGTGCACCTCCATTTCTTATTGTTCTTCTACAACAATTAGCAGAAATAGGGAACATAAAACAGAAATAGGCACACACAAAACAAATATTTGATCCAAAAACCATGAATTCACTTTTTCTACAATATAAGATTACAACATAGCCCTGCAAAAATATTACGTTCTCAAAATAGATTTAAGTTGTAAAGCCAAAATGTAATTTATGGAATGAAGGCGCACCTCTGTCTTGAAATTAACTCCCCAAAACAACATAGAACGGTTGAAATAAATGAACTTAAAGAAGAAAGGGATGGGCAAGTTGAGGCGGATGAACTGATTAGACAGTAAACAATTCGATTTTTATGTCAGACAAAGTTTTCTCAGTAAACCCCTATAGACGGAGTAAAGAAGCAAGAAAATTCAATTTAAAAAAGGGGGATTTGGATAAAACCTATGATGCACGGATACTTCAAAAAATTATAAAATGTCGAGTCGGATACTTTTCGGATACGATACTCCTCGGATATACTCGTGGGATACGTATTCGACACTCCACGTGGCGAGTCGGTAAATATAATTAAAAAGAAAAATTGGACACTCGTATCGGATACTTATTTAGACGTATCCAACACATTTCATATTCTGATATTTGCTAAAGTCACCACAATTGGTAAGAACAATGTAAGACGTCAAACCACTATTTGTATTATATACACTACAATACAAGATAAAATGTCCATAACGGGACATGTTTTATATAGCATAATAAAACAATGAACATGATGTACAATTAATAGTATTAAATTACTAAACATATGCAATTTAGTACTTATGAAACTTAACTTGATCTATTTCAATATGTATGAATATATAAATATATTATTTTACTTATTTCAATATGCATAAATATATAAATATATATTTTTTAGATTCGTATCCATGTCGTATCGTATCCAGTAAATTTTTAAAAATCCGTGTCGCCGTATCCGTATCATGTCGTATTCGTATCGCCGTATCCGTATCCGTGCAACATAGGATAAAACAATAAAAGAAAGGAGGAGAATTTTGGAAAGTTGTATATTATAACTATAACCGGATTCATGTACAGAGCAGACAGGATAACTGGAGCCTATTTTGATGGATTGGCAGCAAGGACACTACGTATAACCGATTCAATGAATTTCAGGTATGCCAAAACAAACACTCAATTACTGGTGTCAGAAGAAGTTGTTGGTGATGGGAAAGATAACATTTTTTTTATGATGGCGGGGGAGATAATGTGAACAAGGAGGAAAATAGAAGAAAAGGATGGCAGTGGGGGCCCCAGGGAAGGCGGACCACGATCAATATGGGTGAAATTTAAATGGAAAAGAAATTCTTGGAAAGCTCAATTTGAGGGAAAAATACCCCAAACGGCGTCGTTTAGGGATTAAATGGGCAGAAAAAAAAAGGAAATAAAATAAGGGCAACTGTTCCCACTAGCCGTACGATCTTATTTAGAGTAATATATATATAGGGAACTTTCATCTAATTAGATGGTCAAAATTAATCATTAGTTTAGCGTTAGAATAAATTAATTGCTAGCTCAATCCATATCCATGAAATAATCGGTTCGTAATTAAAAACAATCCAGTATATTCTCACGTGTTTCTAAGGCTCAGGCTGCAACAAAGTACGGTCCATTTCTTTCATGCATTAAAAAAAGTAATATTCTCTTAAATATCATGAAATCAGAAATTCTATTGAATTATAATTAAATTATAATAAAAATAATCATAAAACACTAGTATTAACTACAAGAAAAATACACAAAGTGAGAGTTGAACTTATGACTTCAGTCTTACCAATGAGATTGGAATTAATTAGTACTTGATGAATTATTTCGAATTCGTCAACACGTCAAATTATCAATTAACCGATTTGTGTTGTTTCAATAAAATGTTTTAATTTCAAAGACCTTAATTCAAATCTAATTATTTAAAGGTAATCCTAGCAATCCAGCTCTCCAAGTCTCAATGGATCGACCATGCCCAAAGCATTATAGTCCAGAGGTCAGGCTGGAGACTGGAGTCCCTTTCGGCCTTCTTTCAGTTGGACCACGAATGGCCCATAAATAATACAGATAATTTTCATTTATCCAAATCAGGCCCAGTCAATCAACAAACCCAATGGACCACTTTTCATTCTACTTAATTAAAACTAGTATATGCCATGTGTTATGCACGGAAATCTATTTTTAAAATAATTTAGACAACATATTAGAAATATGAATTACCATTGTTAAAATGTCGAACTTGAAAATCACCTTAAAAAGTAACCGAAAAAACATTCGATGTTAAATATTTAGAAAATGGGTAAAGGACCGGGTTTAATGTCCAAAAATGTTTTACTTTGAAATTTTGATAAAAGAATATGCTTATTCTATATACCTTATGCTAAGGGCACATTTTTCATTTTATCAGTTCGACATGGAAAAATGAATATGAAAGAATGGAAATTTATTACTCAAAAAGTGCACACTTACAATGGAATTTTGATTAGCCAGATATAATGGAGGCTTAAGTACTATAGAGGATGATAATTCATGCAGGTGTTGATTTATATTGGAAAACGGAATAAATGGAATTTGGGGGAAAAATACTTTTGATACCAAACTTTAGTAAAAAAAAAAAAAAACACATTTCATACCATGATTCACACCTTCTTGACATATTTAGTTTTCTTGATCAATTTTCGGACGAAATTCAGCACGTGCCGTTCAGTTAACAATGGTGGGTCTTTAAAACCCTTTCCCTCCCATTTTCAACTTAACGGGCACGTGCTGAATTCCGTCCGATAATTGATGGCAAAACTAAATATGTCAAGATGGTGTGAACCATTGTATGAAATGTGTTTTTTGGACTAAAGTTTGGTATCAAAATTGTTTTTCCCTCAATGAAATTTTGTAGGAGGCCTTAAATATGATTAAAAAATTGGGAATCACACGTACAATTAAATTATGCTAATCAAGTGTCTAGATAAACCAATTTCATGAGTCATTAGATAAGATTTAATGAAGAAAAAGACACCCAACGATTCAAGTGAATAAAAATATGCATATCAAATTTAGGCGAAGTGACAACTTTACAAAACATAGATATTTTTCGTAAGTGAATATACCTGCATCCAAATATGTAACCAAGATGTTTAGTTAATTGCAATTACACACATCTGCATTTTAGAAAACTTTACAAAACATAGATATTATTCGCTGTTAGGAAGGAGATCGATCACTAAAGAGATTACCTGTAACGCATACGTCTATATATAACTAACTGCATAAATTTTAAAGTTTATGCAATATGAAACATCAGTAAATTAATGCCTCAACCCAAGGGAAAGAAAAAAAAAAAAGAAAAAAAAAATCGTGTAATAAACGAAAAAGGGGGCATTTAGATTAACCATGGCACTCGGTCTTGCAGATAAAACACCCAAATGAAACAATTAACGCTTATCTGTTTCTTTTGTTATTTTCAATTTTCAATAATAAACAAAATTCTAAATTCTAAGAAAATAGAATTCAGTCAAAATTTGTAATTCACAGTTAAAAGACTTATAAGTAGATAGATTCGTGACTTTTCTTAAGTAAAAAAATTCATGGCTTTTCTTGTTGGGCTTTGTTATTTCATTTTCCAATTTTTCGGGTGAACTTTTAATTTTTCATTTATTTAATTAAGCGGATGAAAAGTAATTCTTAAGATAACTTATGATAATAAAAATTAATTTGCTGAGTGCCAAAACTTTTTATAGTGTTCCTCAAAAATAAAAATAAAAAAAGTTTTATAGTGTCCTACCTAGGTTGCACAGTCACTGATGCTTCAAAATTATACACCGTGCAGTATTGGATATGTACTGGATACTAAAATAATTAGATATTCACTCGATACTTATCAACATGCCAAAAATAAAAAAATAAAAAAATAAAAAATAAAAGGATACCATATCGGATACACCGGATGGCATATTGGCACGCCTAGAATACTTAAAAGCATGTATTTCTACGAAATAATGTCTAAATTATATATATTATAAGAGTGATATTCATGAAACACTTGAAATGTTTTAAAAGGTCAAAGACTTTGCATATGATGTTAAAGTTTTGGATTTATCTGAACACTTAAATGAGAGGGGGGAAACATTGTTGATTTCAAAAATGGAATAAAAGTGAATTAACTTTACATAACATTTTTTTTCATTATACATTTTTACACAATTTTTTTTTTAAATATATATACACGTATTTTAACCGTATCGTGTTTTATAAATTTTAAAAATCCACATCATTGTGTCCTTATCGTACCATTCATATCGCGTAGCCATATATATCCGTATCCGTGCAACCTCCTACCTCTACCATTTAAGTGCCATCCTAAATTAGTAGTCCTTCCTTCAGGTAGTTTCCCTCGGAAGAAACACACAATATATCACAAATAAATATTTTATAAATATTATAGTATTATATTATACAATCTGAATCGAGGGTCTGAATCTGGCGTACCCATATCATCATAAATATTATGTAGAATCTTTTTATAAGGGCTTTCTTTTCTTAATATTTAAATGTATTAAGAAACTATTAATAATTAATTAGTTTCTTGTAGTACTTTTACAATTTAAAAAAAGAAAAAGAAAAAAGCTACTAAGCCAATTCCTAAACAATAAAATATATCGAAAGACAGAGTAAAATATGCGTAACAAGTAATATTATTTGCAATCCCTCAAAACTCAAGAATGGTAATATTACCCGCAGTTCTTTCAATCTTGAGAACCCAATCGAAGAAATATTGGATACGTCTTAAACTTATAAGATGACCAATAACAAGTTGATTTTGATTTAAATTAGGGCCGCTTTAACTCCACTCTTTCATAATGGATTTTGGAATAATTACTTATATAATAATTGCTTGTGCTATAACTGATTTAAAGTTTTATTTCACTTTTCAAACTTCATCTGAAAATTACAGATTTATCCATAGTACTATAGAATAATACTTGGAACAATTCATTTGCTCTGAAATTGAAAAGTTAGATGTATCATGCACTATTGTTTGCTTTTTATGCCATCTTCAACCGAAGAGGCATGAGAGGAGCCGTCGGCCGTCTCCAGCCGGCGGGGGATGGGGTGGGGGGGCAGGGACTGGGCAAGTAGGCGGTGGTTGATCCACTGTCTGCTTGCCCGCGGGCAAGATGCCCGTCCAGTCCAATGGTGGCCGCCACCTGTTGACTCCTTTTTTTTATTTTTTTATTTGGTAAACTTTATTTTTAAATAATGCGAAAGATTTAATAACATTTTATTTTAAATTTTGTGTAAGATTTAATAACGTGATTTCAAAATTTAAACTAAAGTCCTAAAATTCATACAAATAGAACCTAATTAGAATTCAGTTTAATGACATTGCAGTTTAAAAATTGTTAGTTTTAGTTTTTAAATCTTAAATTTGTCTATGATTGTACAATTTAGTCAAATTTGAAAAATACGAAATATCTAGTATGAATATAAAAAAAATACGACTTAATTAGAATTTGTTCATCACAACTAAATTTAAAAATACATCTTAATTAATTAAGACACAACTTAAATAAAAATAAAACTTAAGTAAAAATATTTAAGCATCTTAACGAAGATGATGCATACGAACAAACACATATCATTATTATTGTTATTAAGAGATTACCCTTTGGAGGCGAGGGGGGTGAGAAAGGGAAGGGGATGCCCTTCGGTGCCCTTAGCTTTGCGTTTTTGTAATCCTAATATGATAATTCAAGATTTTTAAAAAATAAAATAAAATCATGAGATACAATAAAATGAATTATTAACTAACGATTAATAACACTAGTATAAAACAAGATAGATACCCTTGAACTCAGATTAACCCAAGTTTTTTTCTTTTTTGATCACATTTAGTAATTTATTGCATTGCGGGATACAATTACACATAAGATTATATTGCAAGATTTTTGTAGTCACACTAACTTGTCACAATTTTTGTCACATTTTGTAATTTATTGCATTTGCCAATTACATATATCAGACAAGATTTTTTACATTATTCTTCAAGTCAAGCTAATTTAATTTTATTTCAGTTTACTGTCTCGTCAATAATTTAATGCAATTGTCGAATACAATAGAAGATTTTATTGCAAGAATCTTGAAATTATATTTATTTTTATTGACTACCACTTTTGAATTTTTTTGAATATGTATATTATTTGTAGATCGATTTGTGTGTAATTTAAATTAAAACTTGTTGAACCTGACTCACATCACAATCAAATCAAAATCCAACTTAATCTTAAACCAATAAAAGATTAACCAAGGTTGAACTTATTTGCCACTCCTACTTCATAATACCTTAAATTTAATTCATATCTTATATTTATCACGAAAAATGCAAAACCACTTGAGAGAGATTAAAGAAAAAAAAAAAAAATTCCAGAACGACGACGTGCAGCCCGAATAGAATCTGGATTCTAGCCGTTATCACAAACATTCCCATTAGTCACTACTACTCCTCCCTTTCAAAAAAATTCGACCGTTAGACAAAATCCGAACGTTAATATCCCTTCCTCCTTTCAGACACACATATCTCACTCTAAACCACATCACAAATTCTTTCAAGACCAAAATTTCGCACTCTTTCTCATCATCTCTAAATTCCTATACCCATTTGTGTGACAAACAATAGAATCAATCAATTTGGAATGGAGGAACCACTGGGTAATAATTTCTTCATGATCGACGAAGCTTATGAATTCTCGGCCCCCCGATTTTATGATTTCATCAACGTAGAGACCGATGAAGATACACGAAAGGCAGAGCTCTGGTTTGACGGTGCTTGCCCTTATGCCCCTTCTCGTAAGTTCTTATAGTACTGGATTCTTGACTTTCTTGGATTTTTTTTTCTTTCAACAAATTGGTTGATTCATCTGATATAACTGTTTTGTTAAACATGAGTTTCGTGTATTCTCTTGAATAATCATATGGGTTTGAGAAATTTGGTTTCTTGAAGGGCTTATGATATGGGTTTGAATAATTATCTTATAATCCTGTGTTTTGTGGTTTTTCTTGAATAATCAGGAGGGTTTGCGAAATTTGGTTTCTTGTTAATTAAGGGCTTAAATAATCATGAGGGTTCAGAAACTTGGTTTCTTTTTAACTTAGGGCTTTAATTGATGGCTGTATGTTGTGTAATTTTACAAATATATTGTGGAATTCATTGGCTCATACCCGGAATTCTTGAATTTTTATGCTCAAGTTATAGGACATATTTTTATGCTTCTTGATTTTCAAATAATCAATTTTAAGATCATAAGATGATTTTCCTCCGTTTCTATCTAGTTAATGTTGAAGAATATTGATTTTAATCTTCAAGATTTGGAATATGGTATCTTCTTTTCCTATTTTCAGATAAATAAAATGGAATTCCACAAAAAAGGTTTAAAGAATGGAATTAGTCTCACTCGAAAATTAGGTTGCTTTGACCCCAATTTCCTTCTTTCTTGACCACACATGAACATGGTCTTTTGTCTAGGAAATGTATGATTTTCTCTTGTAGAAAAATTTAGGTTAATTAATTGATTTGAAGCTACTATATGGCATGGTAATATAGACAATTGATGAATGAAGAGAATGGTGTTGTATTGTCCTTGTTTTTGGCGACTTTATCATTTACCATTTGATTTGAATTGAATTGAATGTTGAGTATTGTCCTTGTGTTTGTTGCCTTTTTTATGTTGCTTCTGGTTTGAATTGGAGATTTCATGTTTACCCATTTTTGGTTTGCAGCATTTATGCCAAAAATTAAAGCTACCAGATCAATTCAACTTCAAACCCTCTTGAATTTTGGTGAAGATGATGAAATCCACAAGGTGAGAAATAATAATCTTTTCCTTTGATATTTACCAATAATTAAATAATAAAATTGAATAGTATATACGAATGAGTTCTGTTACACACTTTTTCGTGTCATATATTTATGTCACGTTTTCAATTTAAAATTTGTGCGAGTCCACATATATATTTGTCAATAAATGTACACGAAAAACGTGTGATATTATCTTCTTACATCATACATTCTTTGAAGGCTTTTATATGTGAAATTAAATGTCGAGTATTTGTCACAGGCTCAGGGGTCATCAGAAGCAGCTACCGTACCCAATTCTGCAGAAGAACCAACAAATCAAACAAAGTCAGTTGCTTTGCATTTCATAGACTTTTAATTAATTATTTTTCTTTGTTCTTTTTGCTCCTGTTTTCATTTATATGTAAGAAAACGACCTCAATTTTTCAATGCATAACAGACCTCAGTCAGAGATAATTTCAGCAGAAACTGAAGAAGTAAAAACAAATATGAGGCCTCAAGTAGAGCTCATTCCAGCTGAAACCAAGGAAAATGTTAGTAAAGTAATAAATTATACTCGATACATTCCACAACTTCATTTTGATGTTTCTTTTTTCCCTACTTAGAGTCTACTTCTCATGATATTTTTGCCAATAATGCAGAATTTAGAAGTTAAGAAGACATCGGATGTTGAAGAAGGCAAAGCTTCATCTTCTCTCCCTGTTGAAGCTGCTAAGCAAGGTCAGTCACATAGAATTAAAGAAAATGCTAAGCAATTTATCTTTGCTCGTATTTTGTCTTATACTTAGAGTTGTTTCTTAATATTTATATTAGGTCCAGAAGTTTGCACTCCAGCCCCATCAAAGCCGACTGAAAAGAAGAAGGCTACAGCACAAAAGATAGCTAGCATGCTTCGCAACCCTTCAGCAATGAACTCAAAGAATAAGTTGCAAAAATCACAAGTCAACAATAGTACCAAGCCCGCTAGTGTTAGAAGGTATATTATCTGTATATTTGTGTAATAATGCAATCATATGTAATTGCTAGTTCTTCACATGCTAACTCAAATCTTGGATTTGATACCCTCAGAGACACAAATGCGAAGAACATTATTGGAACTCCCAACTTTGCGCACGATAACCAAGCCATTAAAAGGCAAAAATTGGAAGGAGGAAAAACTCGACAGGTACAATTTTTTTACTTCCTTAGTGTCATGCATCTAAGTCTTTGTATAACCCTCTCTTTTTCTTTCTTTTTAGATTCTTACGGTCAATAAGCCTTCAAATCTGCCTCACAAAACTAAAAATGGCATCATGAGCTCTAGTTCAAGCTATGTCTGCTCATCAAATGCTAAATCTTGTAAAGAAGATAGAAAGGTAATTCTTTTAAAGAACTATTATGTAAAATTCTCTTTTGTCGAGTTATATTAAGTTGTTGACTTTTTTATTCATTGTGAAGATGTACGTACGAGAACCAGCAGCACCATTTGTTTCCATGGCTGAAATGATGAAAAAGTTCCAATCGAGCACAAGAGATAGTTCTCTTTCACTGGTAATCAATTGTAGATTTTTTATAAATTGATACCAACTAACATTCTTTCACTTTTATTATTAAACTTTTAATAAAATATTCAGAGTAATGCTGCTGGAGCAATGCAGAGGAAGCCTAAGCTGCTTACACTAACAAGGCCAAAGACACCTGAATTTGAAACATCTCAAAGAGCTCGTCCTGTTAAGATAAAAAGTTCAGCTGAGCTTGAGGAAGAAATGATGGCTAAAATTCCCAAGTTCAAGGCTCGTCCATTAAACAAAAAGGTATAGTTCAAATCTGTTTTCAAAATTCCCAGTTAATTTAATCTGTTTTCAAAAAGGTATAAGTTTATGATTATTTTGTTTGTAATAGATTTTGGAGGCACCAGCTTTACCTTCATTACCAAGAAGTACGCCGCAGCCTCCCGAATTTAAGGTAAATAAATCACGTAATAGCGGAAATCTGAAAAACCAAACTTTTTATTAAAGTATTATTTTTAGATGATAGACAATATCTCGATTTCGACAGGAATTTCATTTGGAAACAATGTCAAGGGCCAACCACAATGCAGAAACATCTACCATAGCATCTATGGAATCGACTCAAACACAGGTAAGCCTTTTTTTTTTTTTTTTTTCAGATTTAGATCTTGATTTATGAATGGGAACTTAGTCATTTTTTGTTATGACAGAACTATCAATGGAGACCTGACCATCTTACGGCACCAAGATCACCCGTTCTTCACACATCTCTTCGTGCACGTCCTCCTAGAATTAAAAGTTCCGAGGAGCTAGAAAAAGAGACACTTGAAAATATTCCTCAGTTCAAGGCCAGACCATTAAATAGAAAGGTAGTTCATCTTGTCTCATTCACTACTAAAGAGTTGCACTGTATAGAAACTTATTTAATATAGGACCAAAGAAGAAACTTATTTAATATTTATATTGTGCAGATATTTGAGAGCAAAGGAGAAATGGGAATTTCCTCCAACATGAAGAAGCAGGTCACAGTTCCTCAAGAATTTCACTTTGCCATAGATAAAAGAATTCCTCCACCATCAACTGCTGTCTTAGATTTATTCGATAAGGTATATATAGAATGAAATTTATCTGATCATATATTATGGTTTTTCACTAGTTAATTGTTGTCTTATTCACCTTTTTTCTTCCTACATTTAGCTTTCGATAAATTCAGAACCTCATCGAGAGAAGCCTTTGCAAAGAAACACTACACCTGATCCATTCCATCTCCACACCGAGGTATGATGTAATAAAAATTAACTTCCATTTATTCACCGAGCTTTACTGTTTTTAACTTTTTTATTACACTTCCATTCATTAGGAAAGAGGAGCAGAGAAAGAGAAGAGATTGTTTGAGGAACTAATGCAGAAACAGTTGGAAGAGGAAAAGGCTAGGATTCCTAAAGCACATCCATATCCTTATACTACCGACTATCCTGTGGTATGCACGTGCATATACTCACTCTAGACACATTTGATTTTTTTTTTTTTGACATTTGCATAATATTATCGCCCTTGTGCAGTTTCCACCAAAGCCAGAGCCGAAGCCATGCACAAAACCTGAACCTTTTCAATTAGAAAGTCTTTTGAGGCATGAAGAAGAGATGCAGAGAGAAATGGAAGAAAAGAGAAGGACGGAAATGGAAGAAGCCCAGATGAGAATATTTAAAGCTCAACCAGTCTTGAAAGAGTACGAAGATGTTTCTGTTTTTAATATTTCATATTATTTTATCGAATTGCTACTGAGTCATAAATGACATATTTAACCTTTTGCTTCAGGGATCCTATTCCTGTACCTGAGATAGAAAGAAAGCCCCTCACAGAAGTTCAAGAATTCAATCTACATGTCGATCACAGAGCTGCTGATCGAGCCGAGTTTGATAAGAAGGTTAACCACATTTTCCTTCATATATGAACTGATTTTGTCTGAACTTTGACCTCATTCATAGTAACTTACAAAGACTCTTTTCCCACATAGATTAAGGAGAAAGAAATGATGTACAAGAGGTATCGAGATGAGGCAGAATCTGCAAAAATGGTAAGCGTGTATATAAAACATACTAATCAACCAACCTCTGAGAAATTCGTTCTACCCCGTGGAAAATGATTTGACACTATTTGTAATCCCGTTTATTTATTTCAGATGGAGGAGGAAAAGGCATTGAAGCAGTTACGAAGGACACTAGTTCCTCATGCAAGACCGGTTCCCAAGTTTGATCATCCTTTCTTACCACAAAAGTATGTTTTTACTTTTGCTACATTATTTTGGTGTACTAAGATGAATTGTCTTTGGGGCTGTTTTTTGATACATTGTGTTTTTGTCTTTTTGGTACAGGTCTGATAAAGGAGTTACAAAAGCCAAGTCCCCAAAACTGCATATAAACCGTAGAAAAGAGAAGCGAAGAATAGTTTTCCCGGCAGCAGCTTCCAGTGCAGCCGCGTCTCATATGAGGTGATTGTTATCCAATGGTGGTGGGGTGTAGAGTAGGAGGATAAATGTTCAAGTACTCTTGAATTATGTTGACCTCTATGTTCTTTCTTATTCTAAATCCGGAAAAAACAACAATTTGTATTTTTAACACAGTGTATGATTTTTTTTTTTTTGCATATGTATTTTGTACTGTTAATATGAAATTATTATAATGCATATGACTTCCAGTAAAAACAAGTTTTTCTGCTTCAGAAAATTGGGATTTTTTTAAGTCATGGTTAGGGCCTGTTCATTAGATGAAAATCGAACCGAACCGAAATTTCGGTTGTTGGGTCCTCAAATGACATAAATTTAAAATCCGTATCCATAGACATAAAATTTAAGGATCCATAAAACCAGACAAAAAATATTAACTATTTAAATATTTGAAGCCTATAATTCGATTTTCGATTCATTAGTTTTTTTTGTGCAGACTAAAATACCCCTATTTAAATTGTAAAGTGATATTTAATTATGGTAAATATATAAAAGACTAAAAGTAATTGAAGAGGTATAATTAGACATAAAGTCTTAATATATTTATCTCCAACATAAACTCCTAAAATTTATAAATTCTCTCTTACATCAATTTTTGTAATTTTAATATTCTTCTCTTATAATAGATAAAAAACGAACCATAAGATAATACTGTTATTTTAAATAACCCCTAAAATATATATAAAAAATGTTGTATTTTAGCATCAATAATTATTTAAGTAAGAAAATATTAATTTAAGGATTTAGTACCACGTGACTCATAAAAACTCTAAATATAAATATTTAAAATGAAATTCTCTTAAATATCATTATGTTAAAAAACAAAATTAGAATTGAATCGTATCTTCCTATGAAAGAATGAACAATAATACTTTTGACTTAGCTAATTACGTAATTTTATTTTGGCTAGAATAGAAAAATAGAAAAAATATTCAATATAATCAAGACATGCATAACCTTAAATTTTCTTGGGATTCCTTTTGTGAAAAACGGGTAAAATTTGTGGAAAAGAAATCGATAAAAAAATTCTATGAAATCATTAAAAATGAGTGAAATCGATGAGAATTCGGTGAAGTTAATTAGTGACAATTTCGGTGAAACCGGTAAACAAAATAGTGTCCCTGGAATTAATAAATAAATGTGAAATCGATGAAAATTCGTGAAAATGATGAAATCGGTGAAACGACAACATCAGAGCAAATGAAATCGATGAAAACAATGAATAAAGTCGGTGAAAGCGTGTCAAATCAATGAAAATTCAGGTGAAATTGGTGAAAAGAACATGTGAAATCAGTGAATTTTTTTGCAAAATAGGTGAAAACGTGTTAATATGATAAAAACGTGTGAAATCAGTAAATAAAAATTAATCGACAAGATAAGGTGAAACTGGTAGAAAAATAGTTCAAAATAGGAAAAAAAAAAAACAAAAGGACAAAACCGTAAAAACAGTGAAAATAAGTTATAACTTATAAAAATGGGTAAAACAGTAAGAGAAATTAAACTGGTAAAAATGAATAAAATTGCATAAAAAAGGTTAAACCGGTGAAAATGAATTAAACTAATGAATTAACTAGGTGAAAACGGGTTAATTTGCTCTATTTTATGACATAATAAAATTAATTTTACTTTATTTTACAAAAAATACCCATGAAATTAACTAGACACGTACAACGTACGTGCACTTTCCTAGTACCCATAAAACCATCAAAAACATATTCAGAAAGTCACACTCAAACTTTTCATACCTATAAAATATTGATTTGATACTTACCACCTACTTTTTCCCCTAAATCTCACCAAAAAGACATTGATTTGACATCTACTCCTATTTTTTCCCCTAAACCCCAACATCCAAACTCAATCCAAGTGGGGTTTCAACTTATTCATACCACAAAACCCAACATCCAAATGAGGTCTAAAATATTTCATCGAAACCACCCAATCCATTTTTTTTTTTAATCATGACCCGCGAAACCGAACAAAAATCCATTCAAATAGACCCTATAAAGCTTTTTTGGGTAGCACTTGGGCGGGCGGACCTAAAAAGGTTCGATATGTCCCTCATATAATTTCTAGGAAGCTAGCTAGCTAGCTAGATGCCAACAAAATACTCCTAGAAAAGTAAATGGGACACTAATTGTAAATTAAATGTGTCATAATTGTTAATCATCACTAATAAGGTCCAACTTTTTTAAACATATAAATATATATATACATGTGTTTTTCTTTCAAAACCATCGTCCATACACTACAAGCAACGTAGCATATGAAAGAACCTAAAAAATATAGTAGTAAATAGAGAATTACACGAGTAGTCTCAAGTTTAATATTCCAAACTCTTGAAATTATACGAGCCAAAAGTCAATAAAGCACAACAAGGAGTGTCATGTCACAATAATTATTTATTATTGCTCGATCCACATAACATGATACTTGATTTGCTTCTACATATTTATCATAATTCATAACATAGCCGATCGAGGAGGATGACAGAAGAGAGGGAGCATCACAAATTGCAATTCGGAATATATTTGATCATCTTCATCTAACATGGAAATGTTTATAATTATTTGCATTTTCTTGTACTGTGATTTGAATTCCTTTAACTCGGCCCGTGGTGGTGGATCCATCGGCTGCTTGAGAATTATCAGGTGGGTTTTTTCTTCGTCTTTCATTGTGACCGGCCAAACGCCTTCTGCAGCTTCGTTTGGCTTCATCAAACTCCGATACCTCGTGAAATCTGTACCAAAACTCATCATCACAGGACAAATATATATATATATATATAGTTTTCATTAATAGTATGAAATATAAATATATATATAGTCGATTTGATTATTATCAGTAATTAACACGAGATATTTAATTATGAGCGGGTATCTATTACTAGTTAGGTGTCACATCTTTTACCTCTGTCTTTCTTTAATCATTAACCAGAATTTATATTTAAATACAGTTCATAAAGCTTCCGCGCGAGTAGGTTATAATTAATAGTATAATTTTCACAGGATCAGCTGCTGACATATATAAGATATATAAAATAATTTTCCGGGAAGATAGATCGTGATAGAGACGCATGATTTACTATTTTTAGAATGGAATTCATATTAGGGTAAATTGCCAAATAAAGAAATAATACTATATAGTTGAAGTAAAATTAATAAAGAATCATATACGTACAGATACGATTGGGTTCTGCACCACTTAAAACTTGATTAGTCCAATAATTAATTAATCGTTTAACTCCGATAAATTATTGCCGTCTCACCGGATAACTTAATTTGTATATATTACCTTTTGATAATAGACAAAATTGGTCAAATCCTCCAAATGAACATGCATGTGGTAATCAATCATACATATTTTAGTTAATTGTGAACCACAAATCCATATTAAAAAGATAGACCAGGATTAGGATCATGAGCTAAACTAATGGATGATCAAGATTTCACAGAGTAGTCAAACTATATGTAACATCAATTTAATATGACCATGAAAATATGACAATTTAATGCTCGAAATCACATAATAACTACATACACTGAAAAAAAATCAAGTCCATGTCACAACATAAAATATAATAATTATTACTAAAACAATATATATATATATATATGTCCATTTCTTGTTTGATTAATTATACTGTGGTTAGTTAATGCCATGGACTAAATCCTTTAACATTTTTGTTTTATTTTACAATTTTTTTAATCATTTCTCTATAAGTATAAAAAATTCCTAAAAAGATTCTAATACTTAAGTGACTGAAATTAACATATACCAGAAAAACAAAATTTTAATCTAGTGTCACCTGCTACATTGCTGGCAAAACCTCTGCCGGATTCCGGCCACCACCACGACCTGCGCCTTGGCGTGGTGCTCGCAGACCTTATGCCGGCGGTGGTACGGTTTAGCATCACTAAGATCAGTGGAGCACTTCTCAGCCTGGCAGCTCTTCATTGAACTTACACCGCCACCGGAAGAATTCTTTTTCATGGAAGCGCCACCGCTCGCCGCCCTCTTCTTCTTGTCATCCTCAGTCCTCATAAGCTCATCATCTTCTGATAATTCAGTTACACTGTCAACCCCTTTCATCTTATCCTTCATGGGCTTATTATTCAGTACTAGAGCTTCCATAAATTTTTTTTTTTTTTTTTTTTGGTGATCAAGATATAATTAAGAGAGTTATATAGCTAGGATTTGAAGATATTGGGTGGTGGGGTGAAGAGAATTTTGAGAGGAAAGATGTAAAGGTGGAGAGGGATGTCTGAGGACCACATTAGTCTCCATTCTTTTTGTGTACGTACATACGTGTTTAATTGTTGGTATCTATATGTATGTATGTACGTATATTGGGGATGAGAGCAATGGGAAGAACAAGGTATACTAATACTATATCTTTATTTCACGTGTTTATGTGGGGAAATCATACCGGGCCTGTTTGTTTGACGTTTGAGAAAGTAGTTTGGGAGAGTAGTGGAGGTTTGTGAAATAATCTCGATTTGCGTAATGTTGTTTGTTTGGGTTTTGAGGGAGTGGTTTGAGAAATAAAGTATGTGTAGGTTTTTTTGGAAGAATTAAGTTGTAAGTGTAATATGTGTAAGACTTTATGTCAAATATGTTTGTTATGTGAGATAAATTGTGTAAGAGATATGTTACTTTATGTCAAATCAAAGTAGAATTTGTATATGTTTTGTTTAGAGATAAGAAAATTGTTGTTTGTTTGGATTTTGAGAGAGTAGTTTGAGAAAATTAATTGATAAAAAGTTTATTTCGGAAATAGAAAACATGTTTGTTTGGCATTTCCCAAACTCGAAAAAATTCTGGGAAACGCCAAACAAACAGGCCCAACAAATTTGTGATGGAGTATAATTGTATATATGTACCTAATTATCGCTTAATAAATGGGGTTTTGGCAAGTCATCAATGTTATATGTTTAATGACATGAAAATAGACATATATATTATCTTCTCCGTGATTTACATTGATGGTATTATGTATTTTCTTGTAGAGGTGTTGCACACACGCCATATAATGTGATTCATGAGACTTCATCTTAATGCGAAAATTCACATTGACAATATATTCCCTTTACTTTACCTTCATATGATATGCATAATAGACAATTTACCTCATGTGATATTATCTAATGAGCACTTCAGACCTTTTCGATATATACTGTCTAAAGTACACTTTATCACTGTAAAATCCAAGATAGAAGAATTGTGCTTATTCCAAAATATATATGTTTCTATTCCAAAAGTCATGGATGCTAACTATGATAGCATATATGTTAAGAACATTACTACACAAATATAAAGAGGGAATTACGCTTTTCATACCAAATTTATGCCTACTTTATATATTTCATACTAAACTTTTTAAAAAGGCACATTTCATACCAAAATTGGATAACATTTTTCACATTTTATTAGGCCGTTAGTTTTTGTACGGACGTTAAGTCACCATTTTCAATTCTTCAGGGGGTATTTACAATTGGTAGGGGGGCATTTGCAATTATTTCACCATCTTCAAAATTTATCTCTCATAATTCTGCATTTCCAACACTGAGTTTAAGACAATCAGAAAAAATAAAATTGGGAGATTAACTTACGGTCTTTTTTTCGTAGTATTTGCATAGGATTTGAGTTTAAGACAATCAGAAAAAATAAAATTGGATGAAGCAATGGAGAAGATGATGAATAGTAACCTAAATTTTAAAAACTGGGGGTTTCTTCAATACTTGATGAAAACGAATGAGGTTGGTGGAAAAAGAACCGCCACGCCAAGGGGAATGAAAGGCAGTAGGTATGAGAGATGGTGGTTCGACCTCCTCCGCCGGACGGCGGCAGAGCAAAAATCGAAAACGCTGAAATTCATGGATTTGAAATACATGTAACGAGGTGGATCTGAAACAAGGAAATAGTATATGAGATTTGTAGAGGAGGTCAAGACGAAGCTATAACCACCAGGAGGAGGTTTAATTGTGACCGGAGTAGCTGAAAAGTTGAAACATGTGTGCTGGTGGTGGAGATGGTGAACCTGGAAGATAATTGCAAATGCCCCCTGATCAATTGCAAATAACCCTAAAGAGTTGAAAGTGGTGACTCGTGACCTTTCCGTCCAAAAATTAACGGTCGAATGAAATGTGAAATTGTCCACTTTTTATGTGAATGCGATTGTTTGAAATATTTGATATGAAATGTATAAAGTAAGCAAAAATTTGGTATGACAAGTACAATTCCCTAAAAATATAAAACAATTCAATTAAAAGCTATTTTTATTATTAATCAACATGCTCTCTTGTCTTTATAGTTTTTTCTTCTCTTTTTCTAGCACAAAGTTTTAATTATCTGTATATTTTTCTCTAAAAAATTGTAGTTTAGTTTAGAGCATTGTAAAAATCGTATAAACCATCTTAAAATGTTCAATAAAAAAGCAGGACCCTTCTTTTTAGCAGAGAGAATCACATGCATCATGCCTTTGTTACGGCATGCAATTTATAAGCAAAGTGAGCCGGATTAATTGTTCCAAAGAGATGATGAAAATAAAATAAAATAAAATTGAATATAAGTTATATTCTATTCTATATATGTCACATACGACCCAAGGTGGTTGGGCCAAGTGGTAGTGACTTGCGACCCCCAGAGACGAGACTCAAGTTCGAATCCTACTGGAGACATCACACTGGGGAGGACCTATACCCTTTGCACTCTTCGGTCCGAGCTGTAAATACACAGTTTAGTAGATCAAAAAAAATATGTCACATACGCATACGCATTGTCGCGACAAAATATATATTAATGCATGACGGAGTCTTTTGTCTTTTCTTTTCTCCAGAATATATCATCACCTAAGGTCTAACTTAATTAATCTCATTTTAGACACTGTGAAGCATATATATATATATATCAAGTGAGCATTTTGATCCCAATAAAAATTTGAACATAAATAATTCTCCAGGTTGTAGGGGATTAATATTTTTCATTAGACTCAATCCCGCTAGTGGTTTGATTATTGATTAAGAAAAAGATTTAGAAATAAACGACAAAGAAAATTAATTTTCTTTAATAAAATTTGTTACAAGATATCAACAAAGAGATTTTACTTGCAACTAGCACAAGGGTGGCATCACGAATTCATAAATTCGAAATGGAAAAAAAAAATAAAAGAGAGAGAGAAGGGAAAAAACAAGGGGGGGGAAAAAAGTAGGATCAAAGTATGCTAATTCCCGTGAGTGGGGTGGTCCCCTACATAGTTAAAATAAAGGAAATTAAAGGTGTTAGGTTGCATTATATATTTATTTTTATTTTTCCTTAATTTGTATGGTACGATTCTGCATTTATATATGAGTTCCGATTCAGTACAAAATGTACAATTAAGCCATTTCGGTTTGATTTGAAATTTCATGTTCAATTTTTTTTCTTAAATTATTGTATGGTGATTCAATCAAAAATCGAAACGTGTTATTTTTTTCCATGCAGTGAGAAGAATTATGTGTTTTGTCCTTTGAAAGAGCTGGGTAAAGTACGATTCGTAATACAGTACGTGGTGGGGATAGAGATTGCACTACTGTGTCTAGCTAGCAAGATGAAACGTACCAATTAATATTGAGGTACTTTGGTGTTTCTAATGTTAAAGTCTTTCACACACTTGTTATTATGGGTCCGAGATTGTACTTTTTTAACATTCACATGTATATGGTACGCACTAGTTTGTTAGATCGAGGTTCAATTATGTTTCACATATTTAATTCTTTTCCATACTTTTTTCGTTTTTGAATGTGTTGATTTGAGATATCCAATTGAAAGGTGTTGCTTCAAGTATATGTAAAGCATAAAAAATGGGACGGATATTAATTTTTGATTAGGTAATGAATCTTAAATTGGATTACTATTTCATTAATTGTCTAGTGCCCCAATTAGACCTTGCCTCAATGATAAAAGTATTTTGATTGAGGTGTAGATTATTTGATTTCTCCTCTGAACCAGAATCTGCGGAAGCTGCTGTTGTTGTCCGAGGTTTGGAATTTGGCATTAATAGGGGTTGGAGAAACATCATTCTTGAAGGGGACTGTAACACGGTTATTGATGGCATCCAGGGACATATTAGTCATCTCAAATTTTATCATTTCGGGCACATCTTTGAGGAAATCAAGACATTGTCTTATACCTTAGGCCATCTCCAGTGACTTCAGTCCAGCTTTCCCTTCCCCTTCCCCCTTTTCACCCCTTCCCCTTTTCCTTCTCATTTATACAGTCATCTGCAGTGAATCAATCTTCCCATTCCAATTAATTTCAATATTCATTCTTCCCCACTCTCACTTAATAATAATTAATAATAAATAGTAATATTAATAATGGATAATAATACGCAAACCGATTTGGGAATAATAAAAAATACATTTAAGATTGACATGATTTGGGAATAATAAAAATAATTTAAGATTGACATTAGTAATAAGAAATAAAATTGGTACACAATAATACAACAATTAAAATTAACATTACCTTTTTCAAAATAATACCCAAATTTAAGGATTTTTTTAAATAAAAATGTTTTTTATTAAATAAAAACAAATTAAATTAAATTAAATTTAAGTTTATTATATAAGAGCTACATTTTTAAAACTAAAATTCACTTTTTTAAAACAATACACAAATTTAAGGATTTTTTAAAAATAAAAAGATTTTTTATTAAATTAAAACAAAATAAATTAAAATTGAGTTTATTAAATAAGTTTTTTTAAACTAAAATTAACTTTTTACAAATAATACACAAATTAACTAAAACTAAAATTAAATAAGAGTTACATTTCATTTAATAAGATATTTTAAGGAATTTAAAAAAAAAAGGTTTTTATTTAATAAAATACAATTTCAGAAATAAAAAAAAAATAAAAAATAAAAAGTGAACAACAGGTGGCCGATAAGTGTCAGCCACCTGCTGCTAGGCGGCCGAGTGCGTTAAGTGGCTGGATCGATGTGTGAGGCGAGGCAATTGCCTTGCCTCGCCCTCGAGGCGCCCTTTTTCCCCTCCAGGGGAAATTACCTTGACCATTCCTCTAATTATTTTACTTCACATTTTTTACCCCCTAAATCCAACTTCCCCCTCCCCTTGCCTCATAGGAGATGGCCTTAGATTCTTTTTGTTGTTCTCATGTATTTAGAGAAAACAATCATGTTGCTCATGCATTAGCTAAGGTACCGCATTTGTTGAGCTTCCGAATTATATTCAGGACTTTGTATTTATTGATATGAATCATTAATGCTATCTATACCTCCGGGCTTTCTCAAACAAAAAAAATTAGACCTTGCCTCAATGATAAAGCTGAGAGCTCAAGACTTCAAAATTTTGAGTTCAATTTGATACTAATTTGTAGTTATATGCAGGGGCGGATCCCTTTGGAGACTGGGGGGGCCCATGGTCCCCCCAGAAAAATTAATACTATGTATATTTTTATATGTATATTAAGATATGATGATGCTATTGGCCGAGAGGTTGGGGCTTTGCTTAGGACTTTGGAGGTATCATGTTCAATTCCCCCTTTGTCCAAATGATTTTTTTTTTATTTTCTCCTTTATGGATATTCAAATTTATTTTGTAGACTATGTGGTTATATATTTTATAAAAAATTAATTTCTTATGAAAATTATAGTCATATATTTATAAAAAAATTCAATAGGTATGTCGTCAGTGGAAGATTTCCTTAATTTAAGAAAAAATGTCACCATCATTTGATTAATGTTAACAAATTGAAATTACTATGATCGTATGATATGATTATATATATTCCGACATAATTCTTGTGATACTCACAACTTTACGGTAGTGTTTTTAATGCATGATAAAATATAAATTTTTCGTTTATACTTATTTATCTTTTAAGATAAATATACATTATAAATCATTCTAAAATACCTGAAATATTAAACTTTAGTACTTTTAGTTTTTGCCGTTTTACCAAAACCTCAAAAAATTTATCACTTTGCTATAAAAAAATCTTGCCCCCCAATAAATATCGTCTAGGTCCGCCCCTGGTTATATGTTCATCGTGATTTGATTAGTTCATTATGACTTAGTAGTGTAATATGGATATTAGAATATTATGATATGATTCACCACTTCTTTAAAATAATAAAATGAATTTTATGTTGCGAGAATCTTGATTTGTTTCATTTTGAAATAAATAATTTGATAGGGCATGATAGATTGGTAACACCTAACTTATTAGGCAGATTATATACAAACTAAATGCATTTTGAAAATCGAAACACCTAAATATCTTACCAAATAGAAGCCGAATAAGCTACATATTTCTACATGTCACAATTCAAACTCTTTTATTTCTTAATTAGTTTCAATAATTTTCTAACAATGGATAAATTTATTCATCTATTTATTGAGTTTTAAATAAACTCCATTGTATATGTACGTAGGTAGTATTACTGATTGGATTCAAGCTAAAAGGCGGCCAGAAGATAAGCCTTGTCCAGAAGCTTGATGTACATAAAGAAAATTCACTTTGACATTGACACCACACCATACAGTACCTACTAGTTTTTCCCATCTTACCTAAGGCATCTCCAATGGTGGGGAGGGCTCGGGGCTCCGGAGCCCCGGGGCTGCCCCTGCTCCCACCGCGAGCCCTGCCTGGTCGTCTTCAATGGCAGAACTTCGGAATGGAATTAATTCCATTTTCTTCCTTTGCCCACTCTCACCTATAATTCTAGTTTTAATTTTATTTTTAATATTAATATTAATAATACTAATAATTATCTTATTAATATAATTAAATTATTAATTATATTTAAATATTAAAATTAAAATTGATACATAATAGGAAATACAACAAACAAGAAAGGAAATACAAGAAATAGGATTAAATAAACGACAAACACACGGAAATATAACATTTTACTGATTTCTCCCCTGAAACCAGTCGGTTCCTTCATCATGTTAACTTGCATAATACTTCACAATATGATTGTGGAGGACGAACGTGACGAATACAATGACGATGACTCTGACAATGATGATACTGACATTAGCACGTCTCGTAGAGCACGTGCTAAAATTTATCCATGTGACGGAGTAACGTTGGAAAATCCAGTACCAAGAAAACAAACGTTGAATAACTATATGATGCGTCATGAAGCAATTCGCTCCAAAGAAACCAACCGTAGACTTCAAAAAGACTTAATAGCCCATGTTTATGCAAAATACGGTTAACAATGAATGTAATTGTTTGAATTTACTTATCTTGTTAATTTTAGTATGTATTTAAATATTTTATTATTTAAGTATTAATCTAAATTATTTGTATAAGTGTTTAATTTTATTTTAACTAATTCGGTATTTTTTAAAATATATAGCCACCACCAATATTGTAGTTAAATGATTAAATTTTTAATTACAATAAAAGATATTAAAATAAATTGTTGAATTTATTTATTAATAAATAAATTTAATTACAATTCTAATAAATTATTAATGATTTTTATTTTAATTTTTTTTATTATATTAAATAATTCAATTAAAAATTGGTGACTGTATATTTATTAAATACTAGTAAATATACAATAAATATACTAACAAATTTTATTAAATAATTCAATTCTACAAATTTAATTTACTTTAGGAGGGAAATTTAATTTTATATTTATTTTTTCCTATCTAAAAATATTAAATAAATAATTTTTAATAAAGAAATAAAAAAAAAAAAGGGAACCAAACTTAAAGAGGGGCGCGTGAGATGTCCTCATTAATCCCACGTGGGAACGAGCCGCGGCCAGGGCTCTGCGGAGCTCCGGCCCCGGCCCGTTCCCCACCCGGCCCCTGAGCCCCCACCGCTGGAGACGGCTTCTCCACCCAGCCCCGTTCCTTCGATCCTCGGCCCGAGTTGTATGAGGCAAAAACTGGTCCCACATACGATTTAGAGGTTCCTTATTCTAGAATCTAGATCTAGTTGAAAGTTGAATTCAATTTATTAGATCATATATACATATTGCGAATTTGCAACTATAAACATAAATGACGAATTTATTAAAAATACTAAAAATTGCTATTTTAAGTTAGAATATATAAAACTTCCTATCATTGTAAAAATAAAAATAAATAAATAATTCTTCTTTTACAATTTACTATTTTTTTTAAATCGATTTTCTTTTGAAAATGAAAGCAACCGAACCAAAAAAAAAATTAAAAAATGATTGTTAAACATAGATGTTCTATTTTTCCCACTGCTCAGATTTCAAAAATTCAAAGAGCTTTCTCTTTCGCCTTTCACTTCAAACAGAGAGAAAGGGGACATGCGCGTCATTTCCAGAAATCCTGAGGGTACCTCAAACCCTTCCTCTACCACTGAAGATTCTCTGTTACCTTGGCTCAGGTAACTTCTATTAGTCTATACTACTACTCTCTCATATTCACAGTTTTTTCACACATAATAACTGTTCCACTTTTCCTGTGATTTCAAGGTCAATTCACACAGCATTGCAAAGTCAAAATTCAAGTCAATCCAACAATTACACGGATTTAGATGAGCTTTTATCGCAATGTATCAGTGCCTTCAAGTTCGATCCGCGGTATCGAGATGACATCAGATTTCTGAAGATTTGGTTCCTCTATGTAAGTGTTTAATTTTATGGATTGCGTTTATAATACTTTTTGGTCTATGGTATCAGCTAAATTTGTGTTTAATTTATGATTTTTGGGCTTTTTTTTTCCTTTGCTTTTCAACTGATTACGTTTATGATTGTGCGGGTCATGTATACTTTTAAGTTAGGGTTATGCTCTAGTTCGTGATTTTGTGGTTCATGATCTTTTTTATTTTTTATTATTAGGTTTTATGATAATGGAGTGTTTACAATATCTTAGAATAAGTGCTTCTCAGTTTCTGGAAAAAAAAGTAACTTCTTGAGTGTTTACAGCTGCTGCTTTCACCTCTGTCTATCCATAATTTAGGAAAAAGAGTGAGAATTAGGAACTGGTTAGGGCTGCTTTTTCAAATGCATATTTTTTTTTTTGGTTTCCCAAGGGTTTAATCCCTTTAACTATTGCAACTTTACAAAAAATTGCAAGCACTAACCCCCACACCCCTCTTCTGTTAACTTATTGAAAAGAAAGCCAATTTTCAAACATTCACTAAGTGGTGGATTATGTTGGGTAATTTTTTCAAATTTCGCTTTTCAGTCTTGATGTTGCGGATAGTCTTTGTTCTTTCTGTTAAGTGATATATTTTAAATGATTCCTCTCTCTAACAGCTTAAGCTTTTAGATGAGTTGGTCATTCAATATGGTATCAGAGCTCAGTCCAAAAGAAGATCCTGTGTTCGAATCCCTTCGCCACCCATTTCTAAATTCCACGTGTTAGGCTTGAGTAATGAATACCCCCTACACGTGAGGGGGCGTGTTAAGTGATATATATTAAATGATTCCTCTATCTAACATCTTAAGCTTTTAGATGAGTTGGTCATTCAATACTTGCTTTCATTTTTTTTGCTTTAAATGTTTGTTTTTTGATGTATGATTGACAGATGGATGGTAGTTCGGATTATGAAAGTGTTTTTAAAGAAATGGAGGAGTTCAGGATTTGTAGACAAAAAGCTCTGCTTTACGAATCATTCTCATTATTCCTTGAAGTAAAAGGCAGGCTAATTGATGCTAGTATGATATATCATCTTGGTATTTCAAGGTTCTCCATCATCTATTACTTATGGATATTCTTTAATTTAGTGATATAAGTTGATCTTTTTTTTTTTTCCTTTTTAAATCAAGGTTAATTGAGATCTGGGATGTTTCTGCATTTCAGAAATGCTGAGCCATTGGGGAGATTGAAAAAAGCGCAGGTGTTATTTCTTGAGAGAATATCTGAAATTAATGGTTCATTTCAGAAGGTATGATGGAATTTGTTGTTTTTTTATCAGACTTACAAATACGGAGTATTAGAGAAGGAAGGGTCTGGGGAATATTTATTTTTAACAATTAACAAAGTTTTATTGTTTTAGCTTTCTAGAGGAATAAGCTTAAAGTCTTTTTGTGGATTGATATACTTAGTAAACTTGACCAATTCAAGAATAACGATATTCGAGTTGGTAAACAAGAATGTTAATATTTCAAGTCGAAGATTGAACATTCTATCATTTTATGGACATTATACAGCTCACCTTATTTCAATTCAGTTTGGCCTTTAAGATAGATATCTTAAATCTAAACTTTCTCATATTAATGCTCCCCCAGTTATCATCTTCTCGGTTACTCTGTGAACTTGGATCTATGAATGAAGCAATACCGTTGCTTTAAATTTACTGGATAATGTAACTTTGATGCCTTCACATATACTGTAAACTGCATGGTTGCACATATTGCAACATTGAGAATAACAAATTTTATATTGATTGTATTCAGAGCTGAGAAAAAAGTACAGGTAAAATCATCTAACTCATCGTTTGAAGTTGTTTAGGGTATATATATCTGGCGATATAAGTGCATAATATACAAATGTAAATGCTCTGAGATTTATATTTGCTTGAAATTTGCTGGGTCAAGATTTAGCCTTAACCTTAGATTCTTATTTATTTCTACTGCTCATTATCATCAATATGAAATATGGCACCTTTTTTTGATAGATGATATAAGTAGTAGTTTTTTTTAGAATAGACTTGTATGATCAATATTATGTGCTTTTCTTTTCCTTAAATCTCTTTAAATTATATTATATTGTTCCTTTTTTGCGGTTATATATAGTATAGTTTATGAACCTTGTTCGGTTTTGCATAAATATATATATGATTCATGTTTGCTTGCAACTTTTGTATAGATAAAATATGGCATTTCTGCAGAGAATGCCGAAGAATTTGTTAATCCATGGTCTGTGTCAACCCTAAAAAGCCTATTGCAGAAGATGAATTCTGAAGTTGTACAGTTTGAGGTGAATCATTTTGGCTATTTAATAAATTACTTGTGGGATTCTTTATCAAGTTTTGTGATAGAGATAACATGTATTTTTTCAGGGATATCATCCAAGTAACAGAGCATATCCTGGAAAAGTGGCATTATCCTCCCTGCTGAAATCAGCGAGGAACAAAACCATTGATATAGGTATATTGATTATGTTGGCACCCCTATGCACTAAAAAACCTTCAAGCTCTGTGAATCTTATAGTCCTCACTAGCTATAGGCTATAGCCGGCACGTAACTTACAGCAAAGTGGCATGCTCATGCAATGCAGTAATACAAATACTATTATTCTATTAATGCCTCAATATTTTGTTTGTATTATCCACTATGAAGATGGCAAAGTAGTTACTTGACAAAGTGCAAATACTATTATTCTTTTAATGCCTAAATATTCGTAGTTACTTGGTTTGATATTAAAGTGGCAAAGTACAAGGGAGGTGGGCTTGATTAGGGGGCATACTTGGAATGAGTAAACAAGGACTACTGGCTACTGCTGCCTTACATTAGAGATGAAGGCCTGAACCTAACCCACAAGTCATTTTTAAAGTTTTTACGCAGCTTTATGAGGTTTAAGTTGTTTTTCGTATAAGTTGATGTCTCCTAAATTCTCTGCTATAGCTAAAGCTCAGAATGATGAGTAGCAAGCTACACTCGTTGATCTCTCTTTAGAGCAAAACCCTCATTAGAACATATAGCCAGTATAAGTATACTATTGGAGAATGAGGTGCCGGCTATATGTCAATCTCCTTGATCATGTTCTTATTCACTAATATGAAGATAAAAATGCCCCTTTCTAGTTTGATTGATAATGATATGGGTATCAAGCCACACTAAATATGAAGTGTTAATTCATTTTATATACTGCTACCTATCATTCTCTATGGATTTGCTCTGTCGCATCTGGACTTCTATTTTGATTTGTTTTATGATGACTAAGGTGGAGAAAAGTACCAGATCAAAGGATGTGCAGGTCAGGGTGGATTTGCACAGGTGTTTAAAGCATATGTGAACAACAATCCAGATGACGTTGTTGCCCTTAAGGTAAGTCTGTTATCAATCTCAACTTTATATGGGGATTCAGTATGAGAAGATATCAAGGGATTGATTCTGAACCTTTCAATCTTTAACAGATTCAAAAGCCGCCCTTTCCTTGGGAATTTTACATGTACCGTCAACTTGATGTCCGGATTCCAGAAAAGGAAGTATGTAAATGTTGTAAGCAATTATGTATTACGTATAAACATCTTTAAATCTTAAAGCTGCTGCTCATTTAAACTATTTATTTTTCAGAGGATGAACTATGGCTTTGCCCATAGATTGCACCTCTATTCCGACTACAGCGTACTGGTCTCCGATTATTTAGCTGCTGGAACACTTCTGGTGACACCAAAATCTAATAACATCATCAATTTGATTATTAAAGTTCCTCCTTTGTACTCTATTCATGCTAAAATTTTGTGCAGGATGCCATAAATTCTAATGTTGTAATAGGTGGTTCTATGGAAGAAGTATTATGTATTTATTACACCATCGAGATGCTTCAAATTCTCGAAACTATCCATGGTGCTTCCATTATCCATGGTGACTTCAAACCGGAAAATTTGCTTATCCGGTATTCCAGGTAATTAATGTTGTCAAACTGCCAAAAGGGGGACTATACATCATTGAATAAACTACAAAACCTTAGCTATAGTTGGGGTGAGAGGTTATTCTTTCGTGCCTGAATAAGAAGATTCCTGCTTTTCTATCTGATCGTTACTGCAAGTTTACTTTTTTCATCTAGGTTGATTCTTAGCTCATTTTAGTTAATCTTCATTGCCATTCATTTTTAAAAAAAATACAAATTCATTGTACAGTAGTGTGGTTTTTTTAGCTATAAATAATCCAGAATCTTATAAATTGCAAAAATGGATGATAAGCTACAGATTGAATTTTCTGCTGGTCTTTCTCAAGTTTTTAGTCTAATGCCAGACATTGCACAACTGCAGGGATGATCCAACAGAAGATATAAATGATTTCCGCCTCCATAGTGGACCTTGGCGGGATCAGGTGATTTCAGAATTTCTTTGATATGTAGAAGTATAGAGTTCATACTTTATATTGCTACTTATTTATCTTTGTTATACAATTCAGGGGTTATGCCTTGTTGACTGGGGAAGAGGAATAGATCTAAGTCTCTTTCCCAAAAACACCAAATTTATGGGAGATAGTAGAACTTCTGGCTTTCGTTGCATTGAGATGCAAGAAAATAAGCCTTGGACATTTCAGGTACAGTCAAGCTTTGTGAATAATCCTAATTTTTTTACTCCGTAGTATACAAGGTTACATAATTGTTATTGTTTTTCATTGGGATGTCAGGTGGACTTTTATGGGCTTTGTGTTATAATTCATCTGATGCTTCACAATTCATACATGGAGATTGACAAAAAAACATATCCTGATGGCAGCTACTTTTACCAGCCCAAATCACATTACAAAAGGTCAGTCATTTATACAGAGACAGTATGAGTATACCATATTGTTTTAGTAGCGAGTCCTTCTAGCGTATCTGTCTTATACTTTTTGTCGTTTAGGTATTGGAACGTTGATCTTTGGAAAAATTTGTTTACGAAGTTATTAAATCTTGATCTGGCTGAAGATCACAAGAACTTGTTGCAGTCTTTGAGGTTGTCACTCCAAGACTACATGTCTTCAGATCCAAAGCTCATTAAAAAGTTGAAGCAATTATTGATCAAGCAAAGAGCATCCTTATGTTCTGCTTAATGTCATATCCGACAATGTCTTTGTTGTCTCTACTGATTATTGTATGAGAAAATTGCAGATGCACTGTAACGGTTTTTGGTTTTCTTGAAATCACAATGGCATTAGCGTATATACTGTTAAATTATACAGTAATGAAGAGAACGAACTTTCTGTAATAGTATCTGTTTTGTTGGTCAAACTCAGATTAAGCAACACTGGACTGTCTCCTTTGTCCGTGGCTGAGCTTGTTGGAAATGAGGAGGAGAAACTAATAAAGAGATAAAAAAGATACATGTTGTAGAGCTTAATTGCAGAATTGTCTTTTCACAAAAAAAATGGGCACCAAATCTTGTATTATAATCTAATCTTTCTTAATCTCATGTCTCCGACCAAACGTCTACTTGTCGTTATAATATCTAATTGGGACGACCTTGTGAGAGTTTTTGATATTCAGTAATTTTTATTCTTTTATTCAAACTTATAAATGCTAAAATAAATTATCTTTAATGTTTTCGTAAATATACCTAAACTCATTACAAGTGTATATGTAGATCTATCTTATTTAAATTGAAAAGCTAATTATAGAATGCATCAATTTGATATCTACGTGACCCTAATTTTTTGGGATAAAAATGCTGAAATTTGTTAGTTAAAATCTTAATTTTTAAAGAATAAATTTATTAAATTCAAATTGAGTTCGATTGGATAATATTATAGTATTGAATAGAATACTCACTATCACTGATTATTAATATTCTATAACTTGATTGAAAATGGATATACTCACCCACGAGCTAGTTTACTTACTTTCGTCTAATTAGATCATATTTCCCACGAGATTATGCAAATTTAGTAATACGAAAACAAACTATAATACTAGTTACAATAATAATAAATATTTAAAAGTAACAGTTTGAAGTTTTCTTCAGAATAACTGGAAAACTCAAATTTGCAAATTTGCAATTGGTCCATGGCAGAGTGGAAATTTTGGTGAAATGAAAGGGGGAGATCAGTAACTGCAGCAAAACCCTACTTCGTGGCAACTCTACTGGACTAGTCATAACACTATCAGTGAGGCCCCCCTCGGATTTATCCAGATCAATTTCATAAATCCTTCATACCTTCCTCAGGTACCGGAATATTCCCTTGTGATGTTATATCATTATTAAACCAAATATTCTACTGGTACCATGCTTGATTGAATTATATTATATATTGATTGATGTATATTCGAGTTTTTGTCTGTTGAGTTTTAGAATTTTAGTTGTTAGTGTTGCATGAATTGTTATAAATTATAATAAGGTTTTTGCGTATAAGTAGCTGTTGTTTTTCTGTTAGCTATGATTTTTGGAATTTGATAGCGCTAAATAGTTGAATTTCAGATGTTCCAGTTAAAGAGAACTGTCACCATTCCTAAATATCGACCTTGTTTGCTATAATAGCTTATGATTAGGTTTTATTGAGAAAATATAGTTTGGAATTTTTTTTGTTTATTGGAAACCTTCAGATCATAAAATATAGATGTGTAGAAGTTTACATTGGTTAAGCTTTATTCGGTCCAAAATATTTCATCACTTTGTTTTAGATATCATTGCAAGCTTACTTTGCAAATTGGGGAATAGATGGGTTGCATCAAGGTATTTGAACGTCATATGTATCAAAATCACATGAAGAATAAGGTCTATCACTTTGATGTTAGTATTTTATGTTTTACGATTTGCTTTTTTAGTATTTCTGTAGTAGACATATTTGTCTTGTTATTAATTTTGAGCTAACTTTTTGGGGAGGTTGTGACTTGTGATTAGATTTTGAAAACGCTTGTTATAGTTCTGAGATAAAACTTGATGGTTCAATATCTCTATAAATCTTGTGTATTTCTTGTAGTGGCCATTGTATTTTCTCAGAATTGTTTGTATTCCTTGAAGGTATACTGCATTACCACAAACATGGCGGATAGTACGCAGCATCCATTCATATATCAAAAGATTCATGGCCAATCATCCCTTTTTTCTCGAATATCTCCTCACATGCACTGTAGAAATGCTGATTCGTACAATTTGATGGGTGGATATGTTAATGGAGGTCTACGGAGTCTTTCAATGCCGTCATCCCAAGGAAATTTGTCCCCTTTCTTTATACAAGCTCCAGCAGAAAATGAGAAAGGGTTTTCCAGTTTCATGGTGGATTTCCTCATGGGAGGGGTTTCTGCTGCAGTATCCAAGACTGCAGCTGCTCCAATTGAGAGAGTGAAACTCTTGATCCAGAACCAGGATGAGATGATCAGATCTGGTAGGTTGTCTGAACCATACAAAGGAATCTCTGACTGCTTTGCCAGAACTATGAAGGATGAAGGTGTCATTGCTCTCTGGAGAGGCAACACTGCAAATGTTATCAGATACTTCCCCACTCAAGTTAATACACATTCTTACAGTACAAGGATTTCTTGTTGTAATACGACACGGACACATTATTTAGACTTTCAAATTTCTGATGCCTCTAATTGTTTATTCGCAGGCTCTCAACTTTGCTTTCAAAGATTACTTCAAGAGACTGTTTAACTTCAAGAAAGACAGGGATGGATACTGGAAGTGGTTTGCTGGAAACTTGGCATCTGGTGGTGCTGCTGGTGCCTCATCTCTCCTGTTTGTTTACTCCCTTGATTATGCTCGAACACGGCTAGCAAATGATGCTAAGGCTTCAAAAAAGGGTGGTGAAAGGCAGTTCAATGGCTTGATCGATGTTTACAAGAAAACAATCAAATCTGATGGGCTTGTTGGACTGTACCGTGGATTTAACATCTCTTGTATTGGAATTATAGTCTACCGTGGGCTTTATTTTGGAATGTATGACTCACTGAAACCTGTTGTTCTGACTGGTACATTGCAGGTCAGTATATTTCAAAAAACTTTTTATCTGTTATGTATTTGTGTGTTTTATATGGACCCACCATGCATCGTCCTTTGAATGGGTCCCCTATTCTTTGAATCATGTCTATGGAACTTTATGTGAAATATGATGATGGTATGTCATAATTTCTGAGTAGAAATACCACCATGACATTCTTATAAAATTTTCAATATATAATCATTTTTCTTGTCCAATATGGCATTTAGTCCCGTTCTACTAGACCCTCAGCATCTTCGGTCCAATGCTTTACAGAATTGCACTTTTGGTTTCAATTTAGTAGATATTTGCATTTCTGGTCTCGTACTTTACAAATTTCAACATGTGATCCCAATTTTTTGCAATATTTTGCACTTTTAGTCCCGTAGAGAAGTCTTTGTTTAGCACTTTCAGTCTCAGTTTTGCACTTTTCGTCCAAATTGGATGGAAAGGGTGGGGCCAGAATTGTACAAATTTCTAAAAAATTGGGACCAAAAGTGCTGAAGATGCAGTTCTATGGGACTAAAAATGCAATTATCCCTATTTCAGCATAAGTTTGACATAGGATAAAGTTGCCAATTACATACTATTTACATGGCTTGTCTGTATTGGAATTTGCAGGATAGTTTCTTAGCTAGTTTCTTGTTGGGGTGGGGTATAACCATTGGTGCTGGCTTGGCATCTTACCCCATTGATACCGTACGTAGAAGAATGATGATGACTTCAGGAGAAGCTGTCAAATACAAGAGCTCAATGGATGCATTTTCCCAAATTGTACAAAAAGAAGGAACTAAGTCACTCTTTAAGGGGGCTGGGGCCAACATTTTACGTGCGGTTGCAGGCGCTGGTGTTCTAGCTGGCTACGACAAATTGCAGGTCGTTCTACTCGGCAAGAAATATGGATCAGGGGGTGGTGGTTAATACTGTAAAAACGGCGTTGATGATGATATGAGAAGGTAGTTGATATAGGTGCTCTTTATCTGTGTTTTGGAAAATTATATAGGAGGGGAATGTTTTTCCACCATAGCTGAAAATTTAGTATGAGTTGATAGTAGCATACCTTTATTTGGCCTTCTTATTACTGTTATGTGAGATGAAATAAATTTGTGTTCTTTCAGTGAGGAAAAAATTGTCCATTTTCATATACTTTGGGGCTTAAGCTTGAACTTAAGGAGCAGAATAGTGTCTACAATTTGGAATTCCCCGCTGCAAAAGAACACAAGGGATTGGAGTCAAAGAAATGCTATGTTAATTGTTAGGTGTATGTTCAAATCTGGTTTGGCTCAAAATATGAACTGTAAAATTTAACAGAAATCAGGCATATTTGAGTATATGTATATATTCATTTTATTGCGTAGTTGGCGAATACGTAGGAAATGTGTTTGATTTTCTTGAAATATTGAACTAAAAACAAAGAATATCTGAAAATATCCAAACAGGGCCGAGTTTGACACACTTGGATCAACGGTACGGGCCCAATTTCTTTATTTACTTTTGAGACTGTTAGACAATTTTCATTTTCTAAAATTTTATTTCTTCTCAAATATATTCCCACTAAAAATGATACAATAATATTATTCTTTTGGAATGTAGCAAAACAAGATTTCCTAATAAAATCATTCTTCTTAAAATCATCATTTTTCATGGAGCATTGTTATATTTCAATTACTATTTTGAAGGACATAAATGTAATATTATTTAAATTTTTATTTGGCCTTGAAACTAAAAGGAGAAAAAAGATGGAAAAAGATCGGGTGGAGGAAGTATTACATCATTAACTCTCGAGCATAAATTTGTAGGATGAAAATACAAAAATACTCAAGTCCCGTTTTCATGAAAAAGAAAAATATGCTTACAAAGTTTGGCAAGTCAATAATACTCAATATATATATTTATAAAAAAGAAATTCTATTACTCAATATATTGAAAGAGAAATAATTCTCACAAGTCACCAATCAACACGCCCACTTCACACCTAAATTTTAAGATCCAACCGTGAGATCTCGCCACAACACTTTCCATCGACGATAGATATTCTCCCACGTGGTGTCCCACTTATCAGAAAACAAACGGCTAATATTGTCCCAAGTGTCGCCTAGAAGAAGATATTATTCTCTGTACCAAATCCCTTCCCTCTCCCCCAATCTTCACGCTGCCTCGTCAAATCCCCTTCCTTCCTCCACAAAAGATTACCAAGAAAAAAAAAAAATAGAAAAGTCACTGAGAAAAAATTACTTCACTAAAAGAAAGAAATCAAACCCATCAACCGAAATTCCTTCCGCCAAAAACCTTTTTTTTTTATCACAAAGAACCCAAAAAGGTCTGATATTTATCAGGCACAACAATTTCTTACTGCAAAAGAATAAAGACTCAAACTTTATTCTAAAGAACCGATATTTATCAAGATTTGGTTTGATAAATCGATTGAAATAAGTCCCTTTAATGGCGGATTCGGACAACGATTCAGGAGGGCATAGCAACAGCAACGCAAGCAGTAGAGAACAGGACAGATTCTTACCAATCGCAAACGTGAGTAGAATCATGAAAAAAGCTCTACCCGCAAACGCAAAGATATCGAAGGACGCCAAAGAAACTGTTCAAGAATGCGTCTCAGAGTTCATCAGTTTTGTTACTGGCGAAGCCTCTGATAAGTGTCAGAGGGAGAAAAGAAAGACAATTAATGGCGATGATTTGTTGTGGGCCATGACTACTCTTGGCTTTGAAGAGTATGTGGAGCCATTGAAGGTTTATTTGGCTAAGTATAGAGAGATGGAGGGAGAAAAGAGTTCTTTAGGTGGGGTGGTTAAGGAAGGGGGTGGTGGTGGTAGTGTGAATTCTGGCGGTGGGATTTATGGGGGTGCAGTGATGGGGTATCAACAGATGTATGGTGGTGGTGGGGGTGGGGGTGGTGGAAAAGGGAGCTATGGTGGTGGAGCATCAATGGGGAGGCAAAGGTAGGTTGGTGCTTTTTTGCTTACTTTTGGAGATAAAAAGTTTTTCTAATGTTGTTGCCTTGTAGTTATAATATACTATGATGATGACGATGATGATGATGAATCGTGAGTTGTTGATAATTGTTTTAGGAGGTGTATCTCCAAACATTTTCATGTGACTTGTTTGTTGTGTTGTTGTATTTATAAGATTACTTTGCAATGATTGTAAGACATTGCAGAGTGAATGAAGCTTCAATCTATATTTTAAATTTTAGGAATTTTTGGTTTTATATGGATGGTTGTTGGTCTGATGTATCATATTTGTTTATGTAAAATAGATTTAGGTGTTTTCAACGGATTATTTTTATTGAGTTAAATGTTGGATTTTTGTGGGTTTCGGAAATTTGAGTTATGATTTGGATTGAGCCCGGAGGTTGAGGCATGGGGAAACGATAGGTGTAAAGTAAAGTCAATGATTTTTTTTAGGATTTGAGATGATGCATGTGATATTTTAAGATGTAGGTTTTTTGTGTTGGGATCGTGGGACTGGGATTCTCAATGGTGGGCGTGACCTGAACCAAAATCAATCCATAAGAGAAGCATTGCAAATGAAAGAAATGGCCTCTTACTCTTTTATCTCTACTCCTTCGCCTTCTCCTTGTTGGAATCCCACTTGCTTCTATTGTTCGACTTCGACGACATGAAAATGTTGATACAAAAGTTAGATGGATAATTAACCAACTACTACTTCTGCAAGGAGGCCAACAGTGAAAATTTAAGGTGTTTTACACTCAGACCCCTTGAGGTTTAGTCATATTACAAGAAACTCCTTGACGTTTCAAAAATAAAACAAGACCCCTTATGGTTAAATAAGTCTTATAAGAACATCCCTTACAACTTGTAAAAATATTCTCAAAAATCATTCTATAAGGAGTGTTCTTGTAATTTTTGAAACTATAGGAGGTTTTTTGTAAGTACGATAAACCTCATGTAAATTACCAAAAATGAAACCCCAACTTCGTTGTAATATCTTGGCATTCCATGAAATCAAGTGGAGATGTGTTCACTCAATTTTGATCAGTTTTATGAAACTAAAAATCTAACCTTCAAACACTATTTGGTTCAATATTGCCTTTTGTGAGTTTGCAAATTTAAGATACAATTTAAATAGAGTGAGTTCGAAATACTGAAAAGAGCATCAAGAGCTTATTTTAAAGAGACAACATGGTGAAGGAAAATGTAGATTTTTTTGTAGTAGGAATACATGTAAATCTTACTGGATGTAAAGACTACATGATTTTTCCTTTTTTTACCTCAACTAAGATGGAAGTTTCTAAACTGCACTCAAAATTACCTTGAGAAATAAAATTGTTCTTGTTGCTTTAAAAAAGAAAAAAAAAAAAACTTTAGCCAGTCATATAGGGCGTGGATGGATTTTGGCTCGATCTCGGCGTAGATGGATTTTGGCTCAGCGAGACCGAACCAAAACCTTTTCAAATGAGTTTTCATCAAACTCATAAAACCATCAAAAACCTATTCAGAAACTCACATTCAAACTCTTCAAACCTTTAAAACATTGATTTGAGACCTATCACCTATTTTTTTTCCCCAAATCTCACTAAAAATAACATTGATTTGACACTAACCATCTACTTTTTTCCCTAAACATCACATCCAAACCCAATCCAAGTGGAGTTTTAACTTATTCAAACCACAAAACCCAACAACCAAAACCTATCCAAATGAGGTCTCAAAAGTTTCATCGAAACCACCAAAATTATTTTTTTTAAACCGAGACCCACGAAACCGAGCCAAAACCCATCCAAATAGACCCATAGATCCTTGAGTTCACCGGATCATGAGCCCTTGGAGAAGTATAAAAACACATTGGGAGATCCATTTAAGTAACTCTCAACTTTACATGTTCATGTGTCTTTAAAAAACTAAGATAATAATATTTCCTAGATATAAATGATATTCATGATTCAATATCTATTGTAAATGATGAAAAAGAAAAACTAGATCATCTACACCATTTCATAGTCGCCCTTAGTCATATTTTGCCGCCGCGCGTATGAAATGGCTCTTATATACATACATACATGCAGTCGCAGAAGAAACTGTGACCAGAAATGTGTATCTCAATTGGTAGCTTCTTAGTATAAGTGTTTTGGATTCCCCAAAAAAAAAAGTTGTGGTATTAATCTACATACAAGTTATAAGGGAAGACAAACAATACGAAATAATTACAGTTTGCCGGGATGAACTTCTCCAACCTGAAACAGGAAAATCAGAATGTTAATTCCATCTACCTACATAAAACAAGGTCAAAACTCTATACCATTTTTCTCAAGGAAGAGCACCAAAAATAAAAATACTAAGCCTTCAAATTAGATTAACTTAAAATCTTGCGAAAAATCTTACCAAATCTTGGGACAACTATGATTAACATTCACAATCTTTTAGGCAGGTGGAAGTGGACGACGACAAGTTGGGCACTCCATTTTTACGTCCATCCATCTTTGCAAACAACCCGAGTGAAAGAAATGATCACATGGTGTCACCTAACACATTATGGAATCGAAACATGAGCTCTTGTTTGGTAGTGCTGATAAAACACTTCCAACCCATAAACAATTGATAACCCACTATTTTCAGATACTAAAATAAATCTTACTATCAACTTAATAGTATAATATGAATTACATTGCCCAACAATAGATTTAGAGAGTGAAGCTTGTTTCATTTTAGTAATTCATCTCTAGTTTCCGCGTCCAAATTTTTTATTATTTTATTGGTTGCAACATAATTAATATTCATACCATTATTCTATAGATACCACAGGATGAGTTCTAATGCTCTTACCATGCAATCATTTGAACGTTGGCTGAGGTCAATGGCAGTCATGCAAATGACACAGTCGGTGGCATTATTCGACCCTTGATCAAACCTCCGGTAATAGCTATATTTCTCCGGTAAAATCTGCAGGCATCATCATGTTAAAAGGACATATATCTGTCAATTACAGTTCATGTTATGGTATCACAATAACAGGTAATTCTAGTCCAAACCAGTCTAAGCCCAACCCAAATCACAATCTAAAATTTTGAAAATGAAAAAATGAATATGATTATTTGAAGGGTAATTTACACTCAGACCCCCTCAAGTAAACCTTAATTACAAAGACTATCCCTACTGTTTCAGAATTACAAAAACACCACTTCTGGTTTAGCATGTTTTACCACAGCACCCTTATGGCGTTACAAAAACACCACTTATGGTTTAGCATGTCTTACCAAAATACCCCCCTGCGAGGGGGTGTTTTTGTAAATTCCGCAACAACAGGGGGTTTTTGGTAATTAGGGCTTACCTGAGGGAGCCTGAAATGAGAGGAATTGAACCAACCTGACGAGGAATGAACCACCGAGATCCAAGATAATGTTGTAAAAGAAGAATAGATGCTTGAAATCCCATAAAAACAGCCAAGCAAATACACCAATTCTTGTCGGGTTCTATACGCATAAAATTATGCGGACAACCAAATATATATAATGGAACAGCAGTACGAGTGATTGTCATTCCTATGATGTAATGAGGATGCAATGGTTTCCTCGAGTCACGAACAACATTGGTGATTATTTGTGGTATCCAGAAAGAGTGAAGTAGGAGAAGAAT
Organism: Penstemon newberryi var. newberryi; assembly: GCA_030819805.1. Lineage (NCBI taxonomy): Eukaryota > Viridiplantae > Streptophyta > Magnoliopsida > Lamiales > Plantaginaceae > Penstemon > Penstemon newberryi. The sequence goes on along the minus strand of JAUALY010000003.1, from coordinate 1,582,513 downwards.
AAACCGTAAATATTTATGAAACTCATACATGACAAGAATACCACCTAAAAGGATCCCGTCTGCAAAATAATCAATGCTTACATCAGGTACTAATTTTTTTCTTCAATATAATATCATGGCATATTTTCTGTAAAGATATACTAATAAAGTTTGACATAATCGAAAAAGGATACTTACAGAAACGGCTATAAAGAACTGAAAGTTCGCGCCTCATTGTTTCCCAATTCTCCCCATTATTCATAGGCCTATTTGCCTTCCATATAGCAAGAAGGTACCGCATTTCAAATATTGAGAAGACCACAAACTTGAAAAATGCAGCAGTTGCAAAAGCATTAAAGAGTGATTCTGTAAAGAAAAAACTATTAGCTTATACTTCATACAAATTCAATAATGAGATAATAGAACTACACAATTAAATAAATTACTCCAAGTATAGGCATATGTAATAAACTATAACTAACTTTAAAAAATATCTGAAATTAAATTGCTGGCTTTTAAGTAACCATACCAACTAGAATTCCTGCAGTAAGATGTAGAAGACAAATATAAGCATCCATTATAGCCTGATGTCCGATCATCAGAAGTGAAACTTTGGCAGCCCCCTGGGAAAAGAATATGAAATTTATCTCAATATGACTCCCAGAAAAATTACGCAAAAACTAGACATGAATTATTTATGATGTTCAGTAACGAATCTTACAGACTGAGTGTTGCTGTGTTCCATTTGTCTGATTAAGAGTAGAACTTGGAGGAAAGAGATCTAGACCATGAAAAGTTAAAGAATCCAACCAAAGAATTTAATAATTCAATATGACCTCTTTTTAAGTTTTTCATTTATTTCATGAGAGACAAGAACTCAGAATTTACGTCATGGTGGGTTCTTGAATTTTAGGCTATGTTTGATTATTTAATTTGGCGAGTAAAAATGATAAGTAAAACGAAAATGAAAAAAAAAAGAATCCCAATTATTTATCATTTGAAGGAAAACTGTTTTCCTTAGTTTTACTCATTTAAATCCAAAAACCAGACATAGCTTAACATGCAAGAAAAATATTACCTAGTGTTTACTCACTAAATTTAAGGTAAAGGATACAAAGGTGACCATCAAAGTGTAGTTAACAGCTTTACTATAGTAGACCTCAATGTTGACTGAGGTTGCATTTAGAAGCATTGGTGAAAAGCAATCTAAATCATCATCCACTGAAGGGCTTTCCATTAATCCTTCCAAATGATATTTATTGTGGTCTCCATCTAGGAAGAATACAACACGATAAAACTAAATTTTGTGTTTTATAAAAGATAATGAGAAACCACGGTTATAACAATAGTGGATAGAGTACTTCAACCACTATGTAATTTTTAGTACCGTTTTTGCTGGAAGAGACGCGAGTAATTTGAGCAGCAATTTCAATATTGCAATGTTTCTCCATTTCATAAATGGGAGCTGCAATAGGATAAAATCAGTAACTTCAGACACGGAGTTTAATGCACTTAACTTATGAAGGCATACTATTATTTAAAAAACAAAGAAGAATTTACAATGTTTCCTCTTCCATAGTTTTTCTCGAGGAGACTCTTGAAACACCTGCGAGGAAAAAACTCCGAGCTGTAGAAATAATACAAAATGTCATTTGTAGAACTCCTTTTCTAATTTAAAAAATTAAAACTATGCTAAATTAAAATTCAGCATTGAGCAGGCTTAAATAATTAAACAAAACATGCATAATCATAGCAATATGCTTTGGCGAGATCTCTGCAAAAATCAACATGCGTAAAACCAGCACCAAATAAAGCTAGTGTGATCATTTCACATAACAATTTCCATCAAACACCTAAAATCTGTAGAATTTTCTAATTTGGTCCTTATTTCATTCCTAACCTCATAGAGGTTAAGGTAACCCATATTGGAAATTATCTAGCGTTATCGACTAAAATCAGCCTCCCCACCCCTAACGAAATGAAAAAACAATGAAAATGAAAAACAAAAAGTATCAGCTATATTATTACATTTAAGAGAATAAGTTTATTTAAACAACATAATTATTCTATTATAAAAGGGGTAACTAGAGGAATTACCAAGTGATACGGATTAGATAATAAGTAATCATCCTCCTGTCCAAACTCACCCTCTTTACCACTGCACAAAAATCCGAAGATTTCATTAGAATATTTAAGTTGATATAGGCTTAACATAACAAACAAGTTATGTGATGTGTTCGATTTTTGAATTTTAGTGAGTAGAACACTAGGTAAAATATTTAGGCCATGTCTGCGTCAAATGATAGAACTTTAGGCAATATTTTTTTGTTCATTTTCATTCTCCTCACTAAAAATTGAAGAATCTAACATAGTGTAATATTTACATAAAGAGAGTGTTAGCTACAGAGGGAAAATTACCTGTTAGCTACCATTCGTAATTGTCTGAAAGGCCATATATATACACCCTCTACTCTGACTTGTGCACCGCCAGCATCATGTTCATTGTCGAACACGTCATGGAAAATTATTACCCCCTGGTGTAGATAAATATGAAATATAAAATGAGTAAATTTCATAGATAAATAATTAGTTTCTAGTTTGGCATTTCTTGGACGAGGTTATCATCAAGATAAAGAATAACGGAATTACCTGAATATAGTGTACACCGGTTATTTTTGTTGGTGTGCTGATCAACTCTAATATGGAATTTCCATTTGATTTCTTAAAATCGGGGAACTTAGAAGAGCCATTTGTGGAATCTAAGAATTTCCAGTTCCCTGCAACTCAGAGTTTAAAAATTAAGAAATCCAGTCCCTTTTCATGCTATGAGTAATAATTTCTAAAGTGTAGACAACTAATGGATATATGAATTTGTTCAAAATGAAAGATCATTAAATAACTTATCAAATATACAACTACAGACCTCTATATGTCCCGGTTATGTTCCAAGAAGAAAATGGTCCCAAATCATGTTCTTCCTTGCCTGCAAGAAGCCACTGCAAAAAGTAAAGAGGACAAAAACATTAGATCAAGTCCTTTTGTGTAATTTTAACAAGATCGATTAAAATTGCAAAACAGAAACTCTTCTCCCTCTCCAATACAAAAGGAATATTTGTATAGCTAGATTTGCATTTATTATTACAACTAATGCGTGTGAAGCCTCGAACATCAAAGATTTGCTCAACCTACCAGCAAAATACATTTACCAAAACTTGAACAGAATATCAATTGATCCCTTGACTTTTTCCTTTTATCCCAACATCCAAAAAGAAAGAAATTTAAATTTCCACTACAAGTTAAGCAAGTAGAATTATTAACAACCACTGCCAGGGACTATAAATTGCCAGACTCAATGACCCAAAGTATTTAATAAAGTTGTTCGTTTTACGGGTAAGGTGAGACTTTATTATAACTGATGTGTATGATAAACAACTTACTAAACTAGCAGTGCACAAAGCAAAGCACCATTAATATCAGCACTCTACATTCACACTTAACTACAGAGCGGACATTAAGGCTCTTAGCCACTTACAACTAATAGAATCCAATGCTACCACATCAAAATTCAAAGTGCTATATAAATTGCATAGAACAATTACGCAACTAAGTCATTCTTATGGCTACCAAATTAATAACTAACCAAAATTTAACATATAAAAGATGCGAAATTTAGTCGAATCAGAAAACATTAATCGAAAACCTAGCAGCAGCACAATCATTTCACCCATATAAGCAATACCAAAAATCCAATAAAAAAAGTTACTAACCTCATCACCCCAAGACCGAGGTCTCTGCCTCAAAGGCCTCAATCCGTTTACAGGCCATGTCACCAAAAAAATGAACCAAAACCCAAAAGATAATCGACACAAAAAACTCGAAAAACTCCAACTTTTCATCTGACCCTATTTCCAAAATCAACTCCAATTCTCCCCCCTCAAGTGATTTTTTTGATTACCAGGAAAATTAAAGCAGCACCAAAATCAACTCCAATTCTCCCCCAAGTGATTTTTTCGATTCCCAGAAATATTAAAGCAGCACATTACACTTGGGGGAAGAAAAAAAGGACTCAAAATCGTATATTTTTGCTTAAAGTTGAAACAATATATGTATCTAACAAACTCAACAACAAGAGATGAAGTACACTGATCAATACGCAGAGAAAGTGAGAGCTTAACAACCTAAAGGAGTTATTAAATTAATTCAAAAAAAAAAAAAAGGAATTTCTTGTTTGGTTTCAAAACAAAAAGGGTTTTCAATGGTCAATCAATTCTTGAACTGGAACTGACATATTAAATTAAATAACTTTTTTTTATTCTAAGACGGTTATGAAGAATCTTTGTGAAATTTATGGTACAGATATATAAATATTCACACATACATGTGTGTTTTTGTGTGGAGAGGTTTTGTGAGCTTGGAAACGGTGGTGGTGTTTGTTGGTGGAGGTGTTTTTGTGTGTCCTTGTTGGGTAAATCGGAAGTCAAGAGGAGATAAAAGACTATTTGGTCTGGACTGGAGAGATGAAATTTGCCAGTAATTCAATCCTATGGTTACTTAAAGTTATGTAAAAGTCAACGTCAAAATAGAAGGTCCGGATTGAGCTGTCATGGGTGAAAAATGTTAGTACCTGTGATGTTATCTAGTATTTTTCTTTTTCTTTTTGCATAATTAGAGTGGTATATTTGGTTTTTAAATTAGTAAATTTTATTTCCTAAAAAATAAATAAATTATAATTATCCTCTACGTATAATAATAATAATAATAATAATAAAAGAGTCCAAATTTTGCTTGAATAATACGGGACATTGAGAATTAAAAAAAAAAACAAGTATGATATGTAGTATCTTGAAATTACAATGATCTCATTTTCCTATTTCAAAATTTTAAATTTATTATAAAATCTAACCAATGCCGTACTAGAACTTTTTGCCATTAATATAACCAATGCTAATTTGGAAAGGCTGTTCTTCATTGATCAGAGAATAAGGAATTTGAAATTTGAAATTTAAACATTATTATTAATGTTATTGAGAATCTCCAATTTAAAAGGTTACTTACTAAATTAATTTGCATCTTTGTTTCGAAAACGAGATATTATCACTATGCATTAAGTATAATTATTACCTGTTACTTAATTTTCTCGGGAATATTCCAATTCTGTTTCCACTAACAACTTGGTAATTTCCTTTTATCAAATATAAAATTCTAAAAACTGAATGAAAATACAATACTTGTTGACGTATAAAGAAATAAAAAAAATTCCAGTCCAAGTAAAAAAGGCCCGAAGTCGTAAAAGTGTGAATCGATGAAACGTCAACAGGCATACAGTCATAATACATATTAATCGTACATATATCTAATTCCAAGTTATTTTAATTAAAAAAAAAGAAAAAGCAAAACCCAAGTTATTTTCCTCTTTGTGAAAGGAATGCCACTGGCAAATTGGGCCATTAACAATTCAACATGGGCCAACTCAAATCCGTTTGGAATTCATCACTATTTTTTTCTCACTTTTTATTTTGATTAAGTTGAACTAATATTTCTTATAAAAAAAAACCTAAAACTATTAAATTAAATCAAAGTTTGACATATCATCAAAGGTTTCAATATACAAAGCGTGTTATTTTACTTAGTTAATTATGTATAAAATTCAATATATGGAGGGCTGTCAATGGATTGAATTTGAGTCGAATCAGACTCGATTTGGATCTTATTCTATTTAGGTCGGATCAGATCTTGCTTGGATCTAATTTTCTCGAGTCCATCGAATATTGGTCAGATTCGATCGAATACCAGATTCTTTTTGGATCAAACAAAATCTTCATTTTCAAAATTTACAGTAATATTTTTTATGAAGTTTGACAACTTAACAATTTTATTTAATTTAGCTCATATGTTCAAACTTTCTTAACTATTATTCAAGTTTTTGGATGAAGATATGCATAAAAATGTAATTATGAATGAATTTTTAATTATTATCATCTTAAATTAATGATAATATATATATATATATTTTTATCTACTAAACTGTGTATTTACTGTTCAGACAGAAAAGTGCATTGGACCCCCCCCGGTGTGGTGTCTCTAGTAGGATTCGAACTTGAGTTTTGCCTCTGGGGGTCGCAAGCCACTACCACTTGGCTCAACCACCTTGGGTATAACATATTATTAATGTTACTTGTATTAATAAGTATATATATATAGATATATAAGTTATTATCGTATACAAATCTCTAATGGATCGGATCGACTTAACTTCATATTCGCTACACGTATTTTGGGTTATAGATCTTTATAATCAGATCAAATTCATTGAACCTTTAATCAGATTAAAATTCTAATAAATTAGACCAAATTCATATCGAACTCGGCTTGAAATCCGCCCCATCGACAACCCTAAATATATGTGTTAATTTCATCAAAATATGATTCAACCTCTCTTCACTTGAAGTATAAGTTATCAACTATTTATCTTTTAACTAAACTATTTTAATCCATATGGAAAGCTAACTCAAACTCTCCAAGTAACATGATTTACTATCAATTCGTTCCTTTTTTTTCGCTTTTTTCATATCTCGTTTACATGCAAGATATATTAATTCATGTAATGCTTTTCATGTCAGATTTGTGCACCAAATTTCAGTACACAGTATGTAGGGACTTTTGTCAAATATGTGAACCTCTTTTATTTTTTAAATTATGCTCTAATGATTGAGTATATATGGGCAAAAAATTCAAAATTAAAACAAATCCAGGCACAAATTTGAAGTTGTGTGTGCACATTTAGTGTTTGATTACACTTTGTTAAATAAAAGGTCGATGTTCGATATACATTTTTTGTTTTTTGATAATTATGTTCGATAGACATAATATAATTTGAAGGCTTCAAGCTGGATGAATTTTTATTTATTACTTTCTAATTTGAATATGAATAGAAAAGGGTTAATGACAATTTACGCCCCTGTAATTTTAAAAATGATTCACTGCCTCTATTGAATTGTAATCTTGATATATTGATTTGATTCTAATATGTAAATCCGAGAGAAAATGGGAAAAGAAAAACAAAGTTTATTGCTATGAAAATGAATCTGGAAAACTGAATACAAATAGCAAACTAGTCCCCTATTTATAAGAAAGTAACAGGGGTAAAATAGTAAAAGCTCACAAACTAATACAACTAACCTATATCGCTAATAACTAACCTAATCAGAAGAATAAAACATAACGGTAATATACAATTAAACCTAATTTACAACAATTGGGGAAAATTGATCTTTACTTCTTATTCTTCATCAATTTTCTTCTCTTCTGGATAATATATATGGTTTAATAGCCTCCCTAAAAATTTTAAGCCTTCAGAAAATATTGAATTAACAATAATACCCCTTTTTTGTGGACCATTTTACCTCCCTAAAGAGTAATTTCGTTTTTTCATACAATATATTTCACGCCCACTTTCATATTTGTGCGAGTGAGATACTCTCCAACTTAGAGAGGTAAATTGCTCCTTTAAAAAAATTACATGGGGATAAATTGCTCTTTTTCAAATTATAGGGGGTAAATTATATATTATGATAATCACAGGGGGTAAATTGCCATTAACCCTAATAGAAAACAGGTTCTCATGACATGACAAAATCTGCAGGAATTAATCGAGGACTTGGAACAAGTGTGTAGCTTTAACCTTCTAGCCTATAGAATGTAAAAACAACTTAGTTTTGTATGGTTTTTATCTGTCCTCAAAAGACAATTTCGTCTTAAACTACTAAAACTTAGGAAAATTAATCTAATCAAAACAAGGCATTGTAAAATTTTTTAGGTATAAATTCCTCATTAATTTCTTCAGACTTTTGGTCAAGTGACATTTACTATTGGTTTCATAGTGTTACTAGAAAGTGATCATAATTTAATTTGCATTACAACGGTATTTAAGCGAAACCAGAAAAAAAGTATAACTGAAATTCTAATATCAGATGTAGGAATACTTTATACATGAAGAATAGAGAAATTTAATGTCAAATTTAATTAACTTTTTTCTTTGAGAGTTGATAATTAATTACTTCAATTTGAGAGGTGTGAAAATCTTCACTAACATTTTTAGTTTTCATTCTTAATAATCAAAGCCGAAAAACTAAAATAATATTAGTAGTATGATGCATGATCTTAAAAATTCAAGAGTCCCTACCTTTTTCTTTTTAACAAAAAAATCTGAACCTTTATTAAATTCAAAGAGTAAAACAAACAGACTTTTTCTTTGAAAAATCAAAACTTCAATACAAAACCTACATACTACCACTTTGCATAATCAAATATAGATCTCTTATTTATTAATGTTTGACATTTTATAAAGAAAGTAACATACATATTTATTGGGCTTTGTCCTATTTCCCTTAAGAAATTTTAGTCCTATGTATATATATCAAAAGAAACAATATTTATCAATCTTTTCATTTAATAAAAAAATTAAAGATAGAGAAACGGGCTTAGATGGTTAAAGTTTGAAATTTAATGTGTTTAAAGTAAAATTCAAAGTCAAAAAAAGCCCTGCAATAAATTTTCACATACACTTTCCAACATTATATATAGGGAACATATATTATTCACATATCACCCACAGTTCACCTTCAACCTTCTGCTTCATTTTCTATGTTATTGTGTTCACATTAAATTAAACAATTAAAGCTTGTTTTCTTTTTTTGCTGTAGCAATGGGGGATTGTTCGTATGTGATGAGCTTAGTGTTTGTGATTATTATGGGGATTTTGTGTTCATCTAATGCTTGTACGTTTATTGTTGGAGGTGGTGATGGTTGGACCCTCAAACCCTCTCACAAATACAGCCATTGGGCCGAAAGAAACCGCTTTCAAGTCAATGACTCTCTAGGTATATATATATATATATATATATATATTACTTTCTCCCTATTTAATTTATTACCACATGCAAAAAATTGTTACATGTTTAGGATAGGCCTTAAGTTTTATATGTTTGTTTGGATCATGTTAAATTTAATGGAGTCTAACCAAACTAACATAGGATCAAGTAAAGAACACAAAATATGATAAGATAATTTAGCAATCAAAGAGTTAATTCGAACCGTCTTTCTTTTAATGTTAATTTTTTGACCTACTTCCGAAAGTCTTTTGAACTAATTTGAAGACCTTTGACATACATGAATGTTTGCATGCACATTGTTGTTTTGCAGTTTTCAAGTACGAGAAAGGACATGATTCTGTCTTGGTTGTGAACAAAAATGACTACAACAAATGCAACAAAGATAATCCCATACAAAATTTCAAGGATGGGGATTCAACATTCAAGTTTGATAAATCAGGTCCATTCTTCTTCATAAGTGGCCATGAACAAAATTGCGAGAAGGGCCAAAAGTTTATCATAGTAGTCCTTTCTGAGCACCATCACAACAAGAGCTCCGCCCCATCACCACCGCCGCAAACACCCTCACATCCGCCGTCTTCCGCCCCTTCATCATCCCCCAAGGCAAAAACCCCAACCCAATCGCCAAAAACAAAACCACCCTTCCACTCTCCATCTCCATCTCCATCACCATCAAACATATCTCCAACGCCATCCCCAACGCAGAAACACACGCCGCCGCTCTCTCATTCTCCATCCCCATTTTCATCACCCAAACACGCGCCATCATCCAAAAGCCCATCACAAGCTCCGCACCTTGAACCACCCTCTCACTCCCCATACCTTTCCCCGACGGCCAAAACTCCATCACAAGCACCACACCTAAATCCATCCTCTCGCTCCCCATCCCCATCCCCAACGGCCAAAACTCCGTTACACACACCACTAGTCCAACCTCACCTTACTCCATCCTCTCACTCCCCATCTCCAACGGCCAAAACTCCGTCATACGCACCACTAGTCCAACCTCACGCGCCAAAGGTACCTCACCTTAGTCCATCCTCTCACTCCCCATCCCCTCTCTCGACGGCCAAAACTCCGTCACATGCGCCTCACGCGCCATTAGTGCAACCTCACGCGCCGGAGGCACCACATCTTAGTCCATCCTCTCACTCCTCATCCCCATCACCCTCCTCGACGGCCAAAACACCGTCACACTCGCCACTTGTCCAACCTCACGAGCCAGAGACACCACACCTTAAGCCACCCTCTCACTCCCCATCACCTTCCCCGACGGCCAAAACTCCATCACATGAGCCACGAGTCCAACCTCCTTCTCACTCTCCATCACCATCTCCACACAACAAATTGCCTCCTACTCAAACTCCAATTAACCCACTAATTCCATCTCCGGCACCCAAAACCCTACCTCACGCGCCACCGATCCAACCACCTCCCCCACAATCATCACCCCACAGAGCTCCTACACATTCTCCAATTATCACCCATCACTCACCATCAATATCCCCTGAAGCTGAATCTCCAAAGATAAATAATGGCGCACCTCAGCCGAGCGTGCAACATCTCCACCGCGCTCCACCGCCATAGGCGAATATTCCGGCGTATTCACCCCATTATGCTCAGGCACCTGCGCCATCAGCTGCACCAGATGTCTCTGTTTCATTTGCTCTGCTAGTTGGTTTTAGTCTTATTGTGTCCACCCTGATTTCCGCTTGATTTATTTGAGTTAGTTTCACTTGATTTCTCTGCCATTTTTTAGGGGAAAAAATGTTTAGTTTCTTTGATTTCGTAAGTTGGATTAGGTTTCGAGTTTATGTATTTACCTTGCCGTAAATTGCAGTTGAATTCATCTACTCTACTGTAATTTGTACTCCAGTTTATTGTCGCTGTTCACCTTTTAAAACTATTCTTATCAAAACACTTTGGTTCGTCTTTACTTATCATATTTTTCGTAGATGTAAATATATTTAAACTAGAGCTATGCCAATTTACTTTCATGTGGCATAATATTCAATATATAACCAAAGGGCTAAACAACTTGAAAGAAAATTGTAGTTTGGACAAGTTGAATTTCAACCAAGTAAAAAGTCTTATGATCCAAAATACCATGACCCCCCTTTGGTTAGAGAAATTCTCAGAATTCCCATAGCTAATGTTTTGGAATCCGAAAGATACTAGTTTGGACAGCCGCGCGCTAAGTCCGGCGTGCGTGTTTTTTTCAAAGAGCGCTAGCTTATCTTTCAATTATCAAGCCTCAGCTCGCATGGCTACTCTCTCGAATCAGCCCACAATATTTGGAAAGCTCTTCTAGCTCCATGAAAGGCACAAATTCTTTTTTTTGGAGGATCCTCTCGAAAACCTTACCGACCAATTGGAAGAGGACCGCTGTCCAATTTGTGGAACTGAATAATCTGAATCTATTGAGCATCTTTTCATTAGATGGAAACGGATTCTCTTTAATTCAATTTGGAATTCTAGATTACTTCCTTTTGTTGAATTTTCAATCAAATCACAATAAATATTCTAATCGAAACTCTAATCGAGAATCGAAAGCCACCCGTCGATTCATCCATTGTCACACAAAAGATTCTTCAGATGGAAAAAAGACAAAGTATCGTATCGGATACACGGGGGATATCGATACGCGTAGAATACTCGTGGGATATGTATTCGATACGCCACGTGGCTTATCGGTAATACAAATAAATATAAATTAAAATAAATACGTATCGGATACACTAGTTGGGCATCAAGATACACCGATAGGTTTTTTATGTAATATTTCGAGTCATATTTAAAGTATTAAAAATGATAAAGTTTATAGGGTTAAACATAAACGACTAATATCACTACTCTATCTCTTTATTCAAGTCTATCTCCTAGATCATGAAATCTCAAAAATGAATTCCTTCCATTGATGAGCTATGTTAAGAATGAATATGTTTGCTTTTGGAGTTATACAACTTCTGTTTATATCATAGTGGATTATTTTTGCTTTTAGGACTTAAATTGAATGATCTAGTTGTTTATAAGTAAATTTAAATTACATTTTTCCATCCGTATCCATGCCGTATCATATTCAATAAATTTCAAAAATCTGTATCTACGTATCCATATCGTACTATATCCGTATCCCCGTATATGTATCCTTGCAACATAACTTAAGAGCATGAAAGAGCCCCATGCTGCACTACTTTTTGGGGCCTAGGTAAAATTCAAATTTGAGACTATATATCTTAAAAAAGTTTATACTATATCTTATGCGTATTTTTTTTTTCTTGTTTTGATAGAACAAAATCTTTGATTAAATCTTAAAAATCTAATTTTTTGTGACATCTTTTTCTCTAAATTATTAATAAATTCATTTAATATTTTTTGCGATATAACCAATCATAACTATGCATGTTTCTTTATTTTAGTTTGAAAAAACTTATTTTAGCTTAAACTATATTGTGACTATAACTCTGTATTAGATTCATGTTAATAGCAAGTTACTATTGATTTGATCAATTAATAGGTATAATGCACAAATAAAATTTTAATATAGGCTCATAAATATTTATACAGAATGTCATATTTTCAGCAGCGCTCCAATAATCGAATTCTTATAAATTGCAATTAATTAGTAAAATATACGCAAAAATTCATTTTTGGCACCATAGAACTAATTGTTTTTTAATTTTGGTACCAATTCTGACTTGCATTTTCAATTTTGGCACTTTCATTAGTTGACTTAACGGTCAACCGACGGAAGTGCCAAAATTGAAAAAACCAGATAAAATTGATACTAAAATTGAAAAACGCCTAGTTCTATAGTGTTAAAAATGAATTTTTGCCGTAAAATATAGGTGAGAAACAAAATGATTGTTCCCATCCCATGTGGACCCAAAAATAACTAATACCACAACAAGCCAGAACAAATGAAAACAACTAGTACACTGCAGTTCTGCTGCAGAGTAGACTCCAATAATCAAAATAAAATCTTGAATCAGACACACCACAGAAGAGAAATGAATGAACCTGGCTAGGCTTTGATAAGTAGTACTAGTATAAATTTAATTTAGTCCTCGATCTTTCATTTGCTTCTTAATTAATACTGTATTATTCCAATCTTGAATTATATAAATTAAGACACAGAAGATTCAAATTGTCCTCCATCCGCTATATACATTTTTCAACACTTCTTCTTCTGTAAGTACAATATATTTCATTTTATTCTTTTAAATTACATATGTAGTGTCATTTCTTGAACTGTGGATAATAATCTATATAAGTATATATATATATATATATGTTGCAGCACTGGGATAGAGCTCAATAGCTCTTGATCATATATAAATGGAATTAGGTGATCATCAAATCAGTACTGAAAAATTATTAAATAAAGAAGAGAGTAGTACTAGTACTCTAAAGAACAGAATATGGATGGAAAACAAGAAACTATGGGTGGTGGCGGCCCCGGCTATATTCACTCGATTTACGACGTTTGGAACGGGCGTCATAAGCCAAGCATTCATAGGCCATATTGGCTCAAAAGAGTTGGCTGCTTTTGCACTTGTCTTCACTGTCTTCTTGAGATTCGCTCAAGGCATACTGGTAATCTATCTTATTTAATCATTTACTATACATACTTATTCATCAATATATGGAGTACTTCTTATTTTATCTTTCATTTTCCCAATTAATTAGTTGGGCATGGCCAATGGACTTGAAACTCTGTGTGGGCAAGCTTATGGTGCAAAACAATATCACATGCTCGGAATATATCTCCAGCGTGGATGGATCGTTTCCTTAGTAGCCTCGTTTCTACTATTGCCAATCTTTATCTTCACAGGCCCAATTCTTAAAGCTCTAGGCCAGGATGATCAAGAAATTGCTGACATGGCAGAAACTATGGCTCTTTGGTTTATTCCAATTGTATTCTCCTTCATCGTGTCGTATACCTGTCAAATGTACTTACAAGCACAAAGCAAGAACATGATTGTTGCGTATTTAGCAGCAGCCGCGTTGTCAATCCACGTGTTTTTATCCTGGCTTTTAACTATGAAATACAAATTTGGGATCATTGGTGCAATGGTATCTACTGTTTTGGCTTTCTGGATTCCCAATGCGGGACAGTTGTTGTTTGTTACATGTGGAGGTTGTCCACAAACATGGACAGGCTTTTCGACCTTGGCTTTCAAGGATTTGTGGCCGGTTTTCAAGCTTTCGGTCTCTTCCGGTGCAATGCTCTGGTAACAAATTTTCTAGCTACTTTCTCTGAACTTGCTATTTGGATATTAATTATAGGGAACCTTGCCCTCGTTTTCAAATGATCACCCAGAATGTTTGTTAAATTTAAGAAATACCCCTATCCAAGCCACGTTCTATTGTGAGGACTAGTACCTTCTACTAGACCAAGCACATGTTGACATATATACTTGATTATATATGAATATAAAAAGTTTTTTTTAAGTTTTTCATCATATATTATAATCCTTATGTTTTACTTGGCAGTCTTGAAGTGTGGTACAATACAGTACTGATTCTTTTGACTGGAAATATGAAAAATGCAGAAGTGGAAATTGATGCCCTCTCTATATGGTAAAAAAAAAAAAAAAATGAAATTCCATTTTTCTTTATGTATCTTTAATTCAACTTGGCAATGAAATTCCATTATATCTATATATTGAAATCTTCATATTTTCTTGTCTAGTCTCAACATAAGTGGCTGGGAACTAATGATATCTCTTGGATTCATGGCTGCAGCTAGGTATATACACTTATTACATGGCTAGCTAGTTCATATTTCTTGTTGCCTCTTAACATTTTCAGAATCGACTTCTTTCTTAGCGTTCGGATAGCAAACGAGCTTGGAAGTGGGAACTCTAAAGCTGCAAAGTTCTCGATTGCCACGATAGTGACAACATCAATCTCGATTGGATTTGTTTTGTTTGTATTTTTTCTCTTATATCGGGGGCGTATAGCTTATCTATTCACAGAAAGTGGAGATGTGGTCTCAACGGTCGCGCATTTGTCACCTCTTTTGGCATTTTCTATACTTTTAAACAGTGTTCAACCAGTTCTTTCGGGTAAATAGCATTACATGCATGTACATGTATTAATTAGCTAGTTCTTGAATTTGGGTCTTTAGAATTAATTTGATTTTTCCGTGCGTGCAGGTGTTGCTATTGGATCTGGATGGCAGAGCACAGTGGCTTATGTGAACCTGGGATCTTATTACTTAATAGGAGTTCCGATTGGAATTGTTCTTGGTTATGTATATAATATGCAAGTTGAAGTAATTAATTAAGTTCTCATTTCTCGTTTTCCGTAATTAGGCAAAATCATATATATATATATAGGGATATTTTTGCATTTCATTCTAGCTACTATTAGGTTAATCGAACTTATCTTTAATTTTTTCAGGGTGTTTGGATCGGGATGTTGATTGGCGTATTTGTTCAAACTATCATACTTATAATTATAACTTGCAAAACTGATTGGGATAAACAGGTAGGTAACAATTACTTTATTTCTCAAATTTCTAGAAATAGTTTTGATATATATTTTCTTCTTCTTATAGGTATCTATTGCTCAGAAACGAGTTAACAGGTGGTTTGTGAAAGTGGAACATGATTCAAATTCAACAAATGCATGATATGCAAAATATTGTTTTTGTTATTTGGTTACTCTTTTAGTTGTAATAATGGTCATGCAATTATTTGTGTTATATATACTATACTCGTGTGTTGATGAATTACCCATGGTTGTAGACAATGACACAAACTCCTTAATTTGTGCTTAAAGATGCTACAAATTAGTCATGTCCAGATTAGCCACGCAAGATGACTTGGTGGGTCATGCGCCGCGTTTGATTATTGTCAATGAAGTGAATTTTAATTTGAATCAAATCTGTTTTATTAAAGATTCAGTAGATAATTTGTGGTCGAATCAAATCCAATGAAAGATCTGACCCTACAAATTTGAATATGTTGAGAAGTATCTCATTATCTATCCATACTTTTTTCTTTCCGATAATATAATAACTACCTTAGCAGCAAATTTCTGTCATTATAATGGAAATAATGTTCCTTGCATATATTGTATTTGTAATCCTAAGACCACTTGAATTTTTCCTAAGACCACTTGAATTTAACCTAGAATCTTTCCATGCTTGATCTCAATTAAATCGTCGATCTTCACCGGTAAGCAAACAAAACAGTATAATTTTATTAATATATTTTGAAAAATCATAAATTCTAAACAAATTCAAATAATTGGAGAAAAACAAAATTGGAAAATGAAAAGCGCAAAACAGAAACAGAGTTGTGCCACACGAATCAATTATTGTTCCTCTCACAGTACGTGATTTTCGTGCACCCGCGTCTGTACGGATTGGCCGTCTCGCCGCCACCCCGACGGCAATTATAATAAGAGCTTCCTCTCACATTGCACGGTATGTTGTCCCTCTCGAGTGCGCCGTAACTGATATATCTCGACTGCGCTAAAATTCTTCTGCTAATTTCAGATCCCATCATCATTTCTTCTTCTCTATTTATGCAATCGCCCAACACCCCATTATGATCACACTTTGAATTGATTATTGGCGACGATGATGAAAGAATTTGATCAGCATGATTGATGTATTTTGGTTTTTGTACGATTTGTGATGAATCGACCAGCATGCATAATGTTATGGAGATTAATGCGGCTGTGATGTAATTGTAATTCATGCTGTAAATTAAAACCGAGAGGAAGAGAAAAAGGATTTATGGATTTGAAGGGTTTTTCACTCTTTAGTGTGTGGTCTAGGGAAGATTGGTAAGCTTAAAACGTTACCACACGACGTCGTATGGGATTAAGGTGTTGAAGCGAAAAGGATGGAGAGGAGAGGAGAAGTATGATATGAATATAGCCCGGTTCTTACTCTTTTGGTTTGTTAGTTTGATGGAATTTGTTGGAGAAAAAGTAGAGCTGCAAATCACTTGTAATTTGTAAGTGGTGGCATGCAACCGAATTTGTAACTAAATTATTTGGGATTTTATTTTTACATAGAGGACGGAAATTAAAAGATGGGGTTGTATACCCTTAAAGTATAAAATGTAACAATGTAACAGTAAACCATCTGAGCCATTAGTCAACGGTTAAAAATTTAACAATATTATTTTTTTTGGATAAAATATAAAATAGCCTCGAATATATTAAATGTTATTCCATTTTTACCAGCATACAGGGGTGTAAACGAGTTGGATAGTTTCAAACGACATATTGTTCAAACTTTGTTTGAATTTTATTTGAGCTTTGTTTGATTTTTAAACGAACCAAGCTCGAACGAGCTTTTATCGAACTAGTTTGAGCAGAGTACATATCGAGTAACTTGATAATTTTATATGTATTTGATTAATTCTTAGTTTATCGAGACGAGCTCGAATTAAGCTCAAAAGTTACCAAACAAGAAATATTGTTCAAGCTTGTTTGATTTGTATGATGAACCGAGCTCGAGCCGAATATAAAGTAGTTTGGTATAATTTTCAGTCAAACCAGCATATACCATATATGTTACCATTTAACCACATCTATTTTGGTTAGGTAATTTGATCTTACTAAAATAAATACTTCTATTAATTTACATACTATAATTTGTAACAAATATGTTTATTAATATTTGATTGATAATCAATTTTCTAGTGAATTGTGTATTTTAATGTCATTAGGTTTATGTTCTCAAAAAAAAAATGTCATTAGGTTTATTTGATTTCACTAAAATGTGTTATATAATCAGTTTTCTAGTTCAATTAATTTAATAGAAATAATTTCAATAAACTATTTTATGCTACCAAAAATTATTTTTTTATAAGAAATCCTATAATGACCTGAAGGAAAAAAGTCAAGAAGTCATTAATTGCTTGATTTTGTTTGAAATAAGTCTTTTTTGTTGTCAATTATTATAAGAGAGAATTGTAATTGTGGTACCAAACTATATACCGATTCTCACTTGTGGTACCATAAAAATCGAGGCCGACACATTTGGTACCACAATTTAAGAAATTGAATCACTTTTGGTACCACCGTTAAAATTGGACGTTAACTGATGATCTGGCAGTTAAGTTTTATTGCAAAATTGATACCATTACTTATGTTGACTGACAATTATACCCCTAACTTTTCAAGTTGTCAAAATAACCCCACATCTTCAAATTTACTGACAATTTTAGTCCACATAGTTGCCCAATTTCAAAATTGGCTCGAATAAGACATGTGCGGACCAATTTAGAGATTTTACTTATTATATTTACATATTTATTTAACTAATTTAATTTTATAAATAATATTAATAGACCAAATAATACTTTAATATAAAATCGATAAAATATTAATTAAATCTAAAATTTATATAATAATATTAATATATTTAATATTTATTAAAAAATAAAGTTATATATTATTAATAAAATAATTATAATTTTTTTTTTAAAAAAAAAAACCATCTCCTACCCCAACCCCATCCCCCCCAACCACCCCCGCACCCACCCAAATCCCAGGCCAACGCTCCGGCGGCGGACTGGGACGGATGATCCCAGGCCGGCGGCGGCCTGGGCCGGACGATCCCAGGCCGCCGCCGGCCTGGCGATTTGGGTGGGGTTGGGGGTGGTTAGGGGGGATGGGGTTGGGGGTAGGAGATGGGTTTTTTTTTTTTAAATTATAATTATTTTATTAATAATAAATAACTTTATTTTAAATAAATATTAAATATATTAATATTATTATATAAATTTTAGATTTAATTAATATGTTATCGAATTTATGTTAAAGTATTATTTGGTCTATTAATATTATTTATAAAATTAAATTAGTTATATAAATATGTAAATATAATAAGTAAAATCTCTAAATTGGTCCGCACGTGCCTTATTCGAGCCAATTTTGAAATTGAGCAACAATGTGGACTAAAATTGTCAGTAAATTTGAAGATGTGGGGTTATTTTGACAACTTGAAAAGTTAGGGGTATAATTGTCAGTCAACATAAGTAATGGTATGAATTTTGCAATAAAACTTAACTGCCACATCACCAGTTAACGTCCAATTTTAACGATGGTACCAAAAGTGATTCAATTTCTTAAATTGTGGTACCAAATGTGTCGACCTCGATTTTTATGGTACCACAAGTGAGAATCGGTATATAGTTTGGTACCACAATTGCAATTCTCTCATTATTATAAGTAAAAGACCGTAATTTTTCTCCATAACGAGGGTTACATGTATAATGGTAAAATATATGGGCGGATAAAGTGGTATACTATTGAATATTCTGGGGCTCTTTCGTAATTTACTCGAAAAGGTTAAAAATGTTAAATTTTTAACCGCCGACTGATGACTAGGGGGATGACTGTTGTTTTTGATATTTTATGGGTGTAATTGTTACATTTTAAATTTTAGGGAGGTAAGTGTTGCAACCCCATAGTTTAGGTGGTAAATTGTATTTAGCCCTTCATTTGAATGAATTATTAAATACATCTATTTTCTTGTTTGAATAAATCATGGAATAATTAGACAAACTTTTCAGTTTAAAGTTTTGAAATTAAACGTCACATTTAAATTCGAGATGGATCATCTATAACTTTTTGATGTCACATATGTAAGTCACACATATAGATCTATTGAAAAGTGTGATTCTAAAAAAAAAAAAAAATCTATTGACAAGTGTACAAATTTAAAGTTTATGTGGACTCACAAATTGACTTGGAGGATAGATTTATCATATAACAATAAAATGGAACATCAAAGTGTGACGGAGGATCCCCTACAAAAAAAAAAGGTGTGATGAAGGATCTTTTGCCCATTTAAACTACCAACTTTACCAAAACCAACAACTTCATCCTAAAATGTACCCCACTAAATATTTTGTGCATCTAAAGGCCAAGACAAACTCAAGTGGACTTAGTCTAATTCACGAGAAAAAAATTTAAGATGATATCAGAGCTTCATATTAATTGGGTCATCTTCTCCCGTGATGGGATCCCACTTGTTCTTATTATATGATTTATTTCTCATCCACACACTTCGCATAGATCACAAGATCGGAGTTGTCATTATTCATCCTGTTAACGAAGACCTAGATTGTCATTATTTGTGTCTTGGGCCATTATTCACATGTTGCAATTCACAATGTTGGACTTTCTTATATCACGTGTTGGGCTCGTTTCACCCACACATTCAACCCACCAACACTTGAAGGGAGAATATCGAGACCAAAATGTCCTACATGGATTAGATAACAAGAATAAGTTTATTTATATGGCTTTGAGTAATCATCGTTTCTTGAGCTAGCTTTTGAGGTGAATTAGGTGTAAGTCTTATGGCCCTTAACCCAATGCATGTGAAATTTAAGAGTCTTTCTTTTTTGTCGCATTTTCACAATATATAGTAAAAAAATAATTAAATTATATTTTTGCTTCTTGGAATTGGACCATTAAAACTTTTTGATCATTTATTTTATAAATTAAACTACACTTTGAGTTATAATTTTTTAAAATATTTGCACCTTTGACTCAGTACTTTTCAAAATTTTCTTTGGTTGCTGATATTTCTGGTCACATACAATCGGTCCATATGAGTGTCAATTTAGATATCAAATTGGATGAAATTGAACTGACGGGGCAGGCGCACAATTAATATTTCAAATATTTGTGACCAAAAATATAATTTTCCATAACATGGAACCAAAAATGTCAAGTACTCAGAACTAAAATTACAATATTCCAGATTACAATCTTTTCAATAATCACTTCTAGTCTTCTACCGTTCTAATCAATTTTCTGCATGCTAATTTAGTACTGGACTAATTAATCTATGCATTTTTGAAATCGAATACTACCATAACTTTAGTCTTAATTTGTTGAGTCCATGAATAACACGAGCAATTTATATTTATACACGCACATATTCACGTAAAAAAACCATATATATATATATATATATATATAGTTACGTTGGTTGGAGTTGATCCAAATTCTAAATCACGTGATTCCTTTCCTCAAACTCTGACGGGGCGGTGCATGGAATTAACTTGAAAATAATCTTAATAAATATTTGCGGTGATCAATTTCGAGAGGGGTCATGTGAATATATATAAGTCCAATTAAGTTGGAATTAATATATGCACAAATTAATTAATTTCACATGCAGATAAGTTGATTTCTGCTTTTCAACTACAAAAGTTTGCTAAAAATAAGAGTCTACTCTACTCAAAGATGTTATTATATACGTTTCT
This sequence comes from Penstemon newberryi var. newberryi, assembly GCA_030819805.1. NCBI lineage: Eukaryota > Viridiplantae > Streptophyta > Magnoliopsida > Lamiales > Plantaginaceae > Penstemon > Penstemon newberryi. Next base: position 1,561,389 of record JAUALY010000003.1, on the reverse strand, counting down.
AATTTTCAAGTTGTTGAGTGTTGGCATTTTCATTAAATGTTTTTTGTTTATAGTCTATTGTCATATATGTGGTTATATCTAGTTGACGGGGAATTGAAAATGGACCAGAGTTAAGCAAGTGTTGAACCCGGCCGGTCATATAACATTCACCAATTAATTAGTTTCCTCTGAATGAAAATTCAAATTCATTTTATGTTTTAGCTCGTGGAATTCATCTTAGACTGAATTGAGATCGATTGGATAGCTACATAATTGAGATCGGTTGCACCTAGATACCTGACATATGACCAAGAGGTTAATTATGGGTTCAACTTTCATGTATGTGAGTATTTTTCTAGGTTTAATACTAGTCTTTCGTAGTTGTTTATTATTTGTAATTCTTAGTATTTTTGCAGTTATTGAAATGATTTCTGATGTAAGGATTAATAATAAATATATTCTTAAAAAAAAAAAGCATGGATCAAAGATTCCATCATTTTCGTTGAAAATATCGAAAAGTTGTCTTTTTTTAATCAACAAAAACGAAAATAGAATATAATTATGAAACTATTTGATTGCCTTATGACTCTTATCTTATATATTTTTCTTAATTTTGTAATTTCTTAAATAATTTTTCCTTGTGTTTCTGAGACGTTTTCGAAAATTTCTCGAAAAGTTTCTAATATTTAACTAATTGATTATATTCTCGAAACAAAATTTTAATCCATGGGATCACAATTACAACATGTTTCATCAATATATTATTCAAAAATTGCAAAACGAAATGAATCCCATGTTGTCTAGCAATTCATAAATTATCACGTAATCCTGTCATAATTAAACCATGATTCAATTACAATAATTAATTTGATTGAGGCGATAATTAGATTGTGGGAGTTAATAGAGAACTTTTTTGCTGAACTTAGTCTCATTAATTAAGTATTTTGACTATTTTCATATCACATTTCGTACTAAATACTGAGAAGAGGCACCAAATTTAATGCTATCATATATATTAGCCTATTACATTACTCATGCTCACTTACCCACGGCCACAAGCTGCCATTACTTCATGTGCGTGACAAAATAATTCAGATCCCATCCTCAATTAATTTTCTTTAACAGCACTGTCGACTATTTGTAGAAAAAAAAATCTAAAATTAGATTATGTAATTAAATTATTTATAAGAATTACAAAACATCAGCTTGAATTTTTTTTACTAAAAAAACATGTAAGTATAAATACATTTAAATAAAATATATACATCATTTCATTATAGTATATGTCCAATCAATGTTATTACTTACTATTGAATGACGAACTCATCTAAAAGCTTATACTGTTAGAGAGATGAATCATTTAATATTTATCACTCAAATATTAGAATTCACTACATGGATTGAGCTAAGTGTCTAACTCATCTAAAAAATTAACTTTTGAGATTGGAGTTAGACCCAATCCATTTAATGGACTTAGCCTAATCCACATTCCGAAATTCTAATACTTAATTTGGCCGAAATGAACATAATTTTTTTAGGCTTCTAATGTATAGCAAAATCCTCATTTATCAGCTTCAGTTAGAGTTGAGAGAAATAATCAAGAACTTGCATGGACCCCTCCAAATAAATACTAGTAACTGATATGGATATTTTTAATATTTGGATGGGATTTACATATGGTCCGAACTGGATTGATTTGGTTGTTGTTTTTTTTCCTGAATATGACTTGCAAAATAAACATGAATGAACTAGGTCATGGATCATTTCGATGAAACTCCTTCAATGCTTTAATTAAAATTGGAATACTAAAAGCATAAATATGAAAATGGAGGTTTCAAAATGAATATGTGTAACATGTCCTTGATATGCTTCACGTCTAGTCTGATTTATCGACCATGATCGTGTTTTAATTAGATAGTGAACTTTTGAAATGATTGATAGATTGAATAATGTGAAAATCTCGAAATATTCAGAGCTTCAGGTCGAAATTGCCCATGCATGTATATGTGATCGCGCTAACATTTCATGGATTCGATTAACGGGCACTTTTCGAGCTCAAACTTATTCCATATATATCATTAATTAATCTTGGTATATTTGTTATAGTCAAATAAAATATATCTTCTAGCTACTTGTGTATTTTGTTTCCTTTTACTTAATTAATTGGTGGGTAGATATTAGGTGGGCCCTTGTCCGCGTTGTGCAGCATATGTTTGCAATAAATAATTTCACCAACATTTGCCATCTGTCAATTAAAGTAGAGGTCGATTTTCTTCAATCAACCTAGGCACCTAGCTATAAATTTATGAGTGTAATAATGTATACAAATAAATAAACAGCTCGATCGTGTCTTTTTCTTAAAAAAAAAAAAAAAAAAAGAAGAAGAAAAATGGAAATGAAGAAATGTTATTTGGGGGAGGAAGAACAATTACCAGTTAGCCCAACTGGCCAATACTTCACCAGTTCAGTTATTTCAGTATCTGTGATTTGTGTTTTGGAATCTGAAATAGCAATTGACGATTCTCATACAATCACATTGCTTAAGGATGTCTTTCTCCCAATTAATCCTCGCTTCTCATCTATCATGGTACGTAACTCGTCTTTCTTTTCTTACAATTTAATTTCCCGAGAAAAAAGTACACATCCAATGTCACATGCATATATATATATATATATGTTGAATGTTAGATATATGATATAGTAGTAGATTTCTATTATATATCCTCAAAATTAAGGTTCATATATGCACATCTTCTTTTTTGGAATCTCCATAATTTTTTTTCACTTTCATTTGAAGAACTGATTATTTGTGTGCTCCATATGATTTTTCATCAAGAATTAATTGACATAAATATAGAATTTATTATCTCTGTTTAAAATATTTAATATGCATTTTAAATTAGCAATATAAATGCTAATAATTATACCACACCGGCCCCCTAACTTTGTAATGCTTGGTTTTTCTATTTTATTCAATTTTTTTTTTTTTTTATGTTGTATATTAAACATTACATTTTAGATAAGAGTTGATAATGTTAAACTTTCAGATTTAAGTTTATTCGAGAGGAAAACTTTTCAGATCCTTACTTGTCTTGGGGATGAGGTCCAACCAGGAAGGAATACTGTATGAGGGGTTCGATTTGAGTAGCACCGAATTGTCCTATTAATATGTTTGCATTTATGTATAGATCATACAATATATATATTGATTGAAGTAGTGATCTTATTTCATTGTGTAATGAATATTATTTTTTATATAATATAAATGTATATGAGCTTTTTTTTGGAAATAAATATATATATATTTCATTGTGACATTTGATCCAATCATGCTTAAGGCTATGCATTTTCCAAATCGGGTCTATTTGACATAATGAGGACTTGACTAGAATTAATTACACGACCCATTAGAATTATTAATTGCTATGACAGTTCAAAAAATGTCGGTGTTATTAATTTTCCAATATCATTTCGGAAAGGGATCATTCATTCAAGTTTCGTAGTTGGAGAATTTAATACAAAATTATTTCGGAAAGTGATCATTTCGCAGTAAGCACAAAGCGAACTATACTATTGTTATTCTGCTATCTAATCAAAGCAAAAATCTCCTCACTCATATGACCAAAACATATATTTTTGGTATATATGATAGTATAAGATTAATACTAAATTATGTGCATTTTTTTATTTGATTTTCGAAGGATTTACGTTAAAACACATTCACAAACAGAAATTCAAAACTGAATTTGGTATTTACCCTTGCACTAAATAATGATAAATTTATTTCTATGAACAACAGGAAAAGGACAAAAATGGAGTGAAACACTGGAAGAAGGTTGACGTGAAGGTCCAAGACCATATCCACATCCCAATTTTCCCGAAAGAAAAAACCCTAGAATTCTACTCAAATTGCTTCGACGAATACCTTTCAAACGTAGCACTAAATCAAATCCCACAGGAAAAACCACTATGGGAAATTCACATAATCAAATACCCAACAAAAAACGCAGCAGGAAATCTAATTTTCAAGCTTCATCATTCACTCGGCGATGGCTTCTCTTTAATGGGCGCCCTTCTTTCCTGTTTGCAAAGGGCAGAAAATCCTGAATTTCCCTTAAGTTTTCCGGCATTGATTTCGAAAACAGAAACTCGAAATAGCTACAATTTTTGCAGGAATTTGCCCAGGGCTTTTACGGGGGTGTTTAATACCATTTCGGATTTTGGATGGAGTGTGTTGAAGAGTGGCTTTATTGAAGATGATACGACGCCGCTTAGGTCTGGTGAGGAAGGAGTTGAGTTCCGCCCGATTACGGTTACTACTTTAACGTTTTCTCTTGAACAAATCAAGCGAATTAAGGCTACTCTTCATGTGGTAAGTGCGACTTTTCATTTATCTGTTTTTTGTTTTTAGATTATTTATACAAATACCCATGATATATTCGTTATATACAAAAAACACACATTAGATGCATGCATAATTTTCCATTTTTGGTCAGAATTAGTATGCATATCTCATTAATTAGATGTTTGTGTAATCCAATTTTCAATTGAAATTTAAATTACAAAGCAGTAAAATGTATTCATAAACAACTACATTTAGGTACATGGGTACTAAAAATTTATTTTGCGTGGCACCAAGTGGAAAAGTATTTTGATTGGGTTTTTATAGGATCACAGGGTTTTCAAGAAATATGGCTTATTGAATTAGTAAGTCCAAAGCATTTTGTTGATAATTGTTAGTTTTTCCTATGATATATATATGGTAAGATTTTGTAAGGGAAACTACATTTTTATTCCATAATAATGGATTCTCATCACTTTGTGCGACCTACTTTACAAAATATATCTTTTGATCCCAATTTTTCATAATGTTTTGTTTTGGATCCCATCAGATTTTGTCCAACTTAATTGGGACCGAAAGTGCAAAAGTGAGACAGTCGTGTGGAACCAAAAATGCCAAACATGGACTGCTACACGAGAACAAATGTGCAAAATAATTTACAAAATTAGGGCAAAATATGTAACTTCTTAAAGTGTGCAATCCAAAATATTTCAAAATTTTGGGATTAGAGTGCAGTTTTATAAAGAATAACATCATAATTCGAGTGTTAAACTACTTGTAATTAGAGGTTGATATTTTGGTTACAGACCATAAATGATGTGATATGTGGAGTATTATTCTTGGGGATAAGACTCTACATGCAAGCAACAAACCAAGAACTAAAGAATGCACAATCAACTGCATTAGTTCTACTCAACACCAGGAACATTGCTGGCTACAAATCAATCTCCGAAATGGTTGAACCGGATTCCGAGTCACCATGGGGAAACCAGTTTGCATTTCTTCATGTTTCTGTCCCAAATTTAACAGCAAATGAGTCATCCGAACCATTGAATTTTGTGCTCAAAGCCCAAAAAGTTATTCAAAGGAAGAGAAATTCTGCAGCTGTGGTTCTAACTGGAAAATTGCTAGAAACATTGCGGAAATTTAGAGGCCCTGAGGTATGTATATATGTTTGAATAGTAAGTTTGGCGGCCTCCTTTGAATTTATTTTAAGTCTTGTTTTGTCTAACCCAAATATGGGCCATTGAATTCGTATCACGTTTCTATTGGGTTGGGTTGGGTTGGGTTGTATTGAGTCTGATTACATGGTGAAAGTGGGTTTGTAAAGAATAAGTCAAGTAATAGCTACATTATTAAAATTGACATAATTAATGTTTCATAAATTGTGTTAGGTGACAGCTAAATACATTCATAGCACATTGAAAAATACAAGCATGACAATCTCAAATTTGATTGGGCCAGTAGAAAAAATGGCCTTGTCTAATCAGCCTGTTAAAGGCTTGTACTTTATGGTGGTTGGCGTCCCACAGGTAAAATACAATTTCCAAATAGCAAATTCTTTTCTTTTTTTTTTGGTTATATTTATGTTATTTACAATTGAAAAAAAAATGCATTCTATTTATTTAGTCTTATGTTTGATGGGTTTGCAGAATCTTACAATAACAATGATGAGCTACAATGGACAGCTTAGGGTAGCAGTTGGAACAGAAAATGGGCTAATTGACGCACAAAAGTTCAAATCTTGTGTTCAAAATTCTTTTGACATAATTCTCAAAGCTGCGGCCATGTCTTCTGCAATACAAAGCGTGTGAAGAATTAATTAATATTGCTGACAAATACACTTCAACCATTGATTTACTGCATTTAAATATTTCATAGTTAAAGTGCAAAGATCAATTCTTGAAGTGCTTTATTTATCAGCACATACTTAGTGAACCGCTCAGTATATTTTATACTTTTTTTTTATCTGATTTTATAAAATTTAATTCTCTGTACTTTTCCTTTAATCTTTTATATTTTTTTTTCCATATGAAATGATATTTTTACCTTTTACTTTTTTAAATATTTTCCTTGGGCTTTGATTTCGCTTTTTCTTCTCGAGCTAAATATTGAATTACATCATTTCATTGCAATAATATTCCAAATTACAATAAATTAAGCAAAATACCTTGAATAAATATGTACACCATTTGGAAAAGAAAAAAAACTAGAGTGTTGGGACCTCACTTTGTTATTGATGAAAATACTTAATCGGTTGCTCCGGAAATATAATTCAAGTTTATCGAATCGTGTATCGTTTTTAATTGTTAAAAATAACATAAAATATATTTCTCATGCAACAAAAAATTTAGAAGACATAAGAATGAACATTTTTTTATAAAACTCAATCAAAAAAATAAAAAACTAAATAAACTTGTTAAATTTCAAAGAGAGAAAATGGTGTATTGTATAGAAGTGGAGAGCGATCGGAAAAAGAAAACCAAAGAAAATGGCCTTCAATTTGCTGATTCGGGAGAGATAAATACAGGTAAAATTGAGAATGTGAAGCAAAGATTTGAAGGATAAGGAACAACGTAAAAATTGTTCTCTTTGTGATTTTTTTTTTTTTTCAGTGGGATCCTTAATAAGGTCTGTGCAGAAATTGATTCATATTTCCCCAAGTTTGAATTTTTATGTTCAGTTGATTCATATTTCCCCAAGTTTGAATTTTTTAGCATAAAAATCGGAACTTGAATTTGAGAATTCAAACTTGTAGTAAAAAATGTTTTATTACATTACAGAAAATATGAAAAATCCAAACTAAATAAACAAAAGTAAAACCCATGGATTTGGAAATGTATTTTAGAATGCATTCCCCACATCTCGGAAAACCAACAAAATTTGTAATACTCTTTGGAAGGCCATTATTCACGATCATTTTTGCTTCAATCAAATTGGACCTTTAATTTTGTTGATGCTACTTGAGCTGAAACTGCCCGCAGCCATAAAGGAAGCTCTTATCTACGCCGACCATGCACATCAATCTCACAATCGTTGAATGCCACGACGCTTTGTTTTTTACAATAAACTAAAAAAACTTGAAAGGAATTAATTAAAGAAATAATATTTGGTCATAATAAAAATTAAAACAATTCCCACTAATCTCATTCTTTTTAAAATTACTAATTTTCTTTTAAGCAAAATGAAAGTTTCCCCAATTTGTACTATAAATTAACTTTTTTTTTTTTTTTCTAAAGTACTATAAATTAACTTGGAACAACATTTTGTTGGAGACGAATCACACTCCCAAAACTCAAAATTTAAACTAACAATTTATTAATACTAATAGAGCGTCTCATTCATTTCTAGAAGATGCTGCACTTAATTATACTATTATGAATTCCTGTTGGGAGAGGTTCCCATTCTATGTGTCCGACGCGCCTAAAAATGATTAAACCCTTGAAAAACAAAAAAAAAAGTTGGAATACATGATATTCCGATTCACGTTAGTCGTTAGATATGGCTTTCATCCATAAGGTACTAGCAACACATAATAAATAAACTCCTTAATAATTCAAGTCATTTATTATATACATGCATGGTTGTCTAGATAAAATCATAAATGCACGCCATGTGGTTTTTGTTTCCAAAATAAAAGTTACTAATGAAAAATAATTAGCTAGCGATATTGCCATAGCAATAATTATTGCTTCCAAAACAATTTTTTTATTTTTCTAATTTACCCTTTTTTTATTTTTTTTTATACAAAGGCGCAAGAAAAGAAAAGAGCTACAACGATTGTATTAACCTAATTTGTCTTTCTTGCACGGTTTTATAGAGCAAGTTTTCTTGTTTGTATTCCAAAATTTCTTAATAAAAGAAAAGGTGTTATCAATTACTTTTTTCTCTTGATTTTTTTTTTGAAAAAGATTCGAGATATTATAAGAATTTTCGTTTAGGAAAAGCAAATCTTAAAAAAAAAAAAGTTACTAAAACATATGGTCGAAGCTCTGTTTCAACTTTCAATGTAGAAGAAAAATCTTGAAAAAAATTAATAGATTGCGTCATTATAAACACAAACTTCTCATCTGAAAATAAAAATAAAAATTGAGCATTTTGTTGCTTCACCCGGAGGTGTTTATAAGAGTTTTTTTGCAAGTTAACTCCCTCTGATATGTCTAATGGGCAATTTACCTCCATGTGAAATAAAAATAGGCAATTTAATTCCTTGCGAAATGAACTAATGAGCAATTTACCTCTTGTGATATAAAAATAGGCAATTTACCTTCCTATGAAATGAAATAATGAGCAATTTAACTCCATGTGATATGAATTAATGAGCAATTTAGAGGGAGGCAATGTGCTTCTTTTATAAAAACACAGGAAGGTATTTTGCCATTTTTCTTATCACAGCGAGTTAAATTGCTTATTTAGAATATCACATGGATGTATTTTGCCATTTTATTTATCACGTGGAGTTAAATTGCCTATTTATAATAACACAGGGAGTTAATTGCTATTCACTCGTGTTTATAACCCAGAATAAATACCTATGGTGTCTCCAAAAATCAACTCCTTAAAATATGGAAGCAAATCATTTATTTAAAATTATTCAAAAGATGAAGTCGTTAAATATATAAGCAATTCATTTCCTTAATTTCATTATTGCAGAAATTCAAGAGATTTCCTTCTTTTACAACATTTTAGTATATATAAAGGGTATTATAGGAATTATGTGAATTTTGCTCTACTTGTAGAAAATTAAAAGAATAATAGTTTTAGTACTAGTTTGTATGTAAGAAAACAAAATTATAAGTAATTTCCTATTAATTATCTGAAAGACCAACGTCCACGGCTGCTGCTGTGGCTTGAGCGGCCTCCGGATCAAGAGGGAAGCGTATCTCAAATTGGAAATTTTTCAATCAGTACATTTTTTACTTTTCCATAAATGCATTTTTCTTTTTTCGGGGACAAAAAAGTGCCGCGTATATAGGAAAATATTGTTTTCATCATTAATTGAGTTTTCTACTGAACAATTTAAGTCATCATTAAGTGTGCACTGGACAATTTTAACCAAGAAATTTAAATAGCTAGTGGAATTTATTTTCTTTAAAAAATAAATACATTAATGCTTTGAATAAATGAAAGTGATGGACATGGATCAAAAAAGAAAGATGGACATGGATCACTGTCAAATGCAGTTGAAACGTGATGTTATGTTGGGTAATTATTTCATAATTTTCATGCATTTATTGTCGATGCAATATTAATTCGCTTATATATTCTTAATAATGCATGATAAAATTAAGTAACATTACATAATATTTCAGACTTTAATAAATAATTAAAATGGGGAGTCTGTGGATATATATGGTTCATAAACCAATTCGATGTGTGTCCCTTACTCCCTGGCCTATCCAAATGTTAAAATAAAAAACATGATGTAGTACACGCAGTGAACGCAATGAGAGCCTTGTCTAAATTTATTTTATACCTATTCCATAATTAACTTCGGATAAAAAGTTGAAGTAATAAAATAAATTCCAATTATATTTAAACCTATTTTCTTTAATTACTTTGTTGAATTTAAATAAGTTTCATATATTGTTGAGATAAACACAAGATACTCCTTGTTTTATGTGAAACACGAACTTCTGATACCATAAGATCGGTTTGTACTTTTAAAAATTCAGCATGAAACCCTCAACTGTACAAATTAAATATGTCGTTTCGCATTGGCATGTTTCGAGAAATTATTTTTTAAAATATTTCATGTTGGTCTTTACAACTTTACGTGAACTATTATTCTAAAAATAATTTCTTGAAATATGATGATCTGAAACGTCCTATTTAAATAGATGGGAGGTTTTATGTTTATACTGAATATTTAATAGAAAATGAGAATTTTATGCGGCAAACATTTCACAAAGTAATTATATGTAGGTTTCAAATACTGAAACATTTCTTACTGAATTTTTTATAGAAAATGAGAATTTTATTCAGTAAATGTAGTTTTAATTAAAATATGCATTGAAATTCGTCAAATCTCTAATTACAGAGCTCAAAATTTCCAGTATTAATTTTTGAAATTAAGTACTCATTCTTAGAAGAATATAGATATTGGAGAGATTTATACCATTTATTGTTCCGTGTTTATTCAATATTTTCAAAGAATTATGTCGTGTCCGTATCTTATAGTAAAATATAATTAGCACTACGTACGTAAATATAACTTTCTTATATATGTCCTTCAGCCATCACTTATAGTCTGAACGGATATCTGTACCTGTCGTGAATTCAGCTATATATTAATAGATATACGAAGACATTTCTAAATTTGCCTGTCAATTCCAATTTGTTTCCATCAAGAGTTAACGTACGTTTTGAGATAAAAATTGCTGGAAGAAACAATGAACACGTAGGTGCTCAAGCTAGCTGATGGCATCGTATAACCAACCATTTATACTATAATAATAAGCACTTCTTACGGGGATCGACTTTGATTTTAAACTAGAAAAGTGCACGTGCGTTTTCACGTGTTTAACTAATTTCCTATGTTAGTTGAATCATATAATTATTTTTCATCATATTATGTGTTAATAACATACCATGTATTTTTTTTGACTAAATCACTTTAATTATTACTATGTTGTTATTAAGAATTTAAAGTTGTTATCATAAATACTTAAAACCAAAAATTGAAAATAAAAAACGAATTATAACTACTCTAAGTAGTTCTAACCTAAAATTACATGTCTACATTCTTCTTTGACTTTGATATTTCCATCTAAACATTGTTTTTCTATCTAAACCAGTTTTCACAGATTTAATCCGTTTTTTTTTTATCGATTCAACCAATTTTGCCGGTTATATCTGTCTTTTACTGAATTCATCAATTTTCAGTTACATGCCTAATATGTTTTTACCAATTTTGCTCAATTTTGTCGAGTAAACTTATTTATCGATGTAACTCGCTTTTACGCTCAGTTTATATTTTTTTCATTGAATTTGACTCATTTTCACTAGTTTTAACAATTTATATATTTTGTCTATTTACTTAAGCCAATTATAAGTTTTTCAGGTAACTAAATAGTACTTTATTTTATTCATACAACATAAATGTGGCATATTTTTTTGAGGTTCTTTAATGTTTTTTAAGTTATTTAATAATTGATAATTTCTTAAGAACTGTCCAAAGAAATATCGATTGCACCTGCTTTTATACTGAGTTTACCATATCTTTTTAGTTATTTTAACCCCTTCTTTGACCAACTTCACCTAATTTTGTATTTTATCCCATTTGTTAAAATCAATTCACCAATTCTTTTTACCCGTCTTTTGTGGTTTATTTCATTTGTTAATCAATTCATCCATTATCTCCAGTTTAACCCAATTTTAGTTAATTTTATTTCATTTGTTAATCAATTCACTTATTTTATCCGATTTAACCCAATTTTAGTTTAATTTTACTTATTCATTTGCTGATTTAACCTATTTTTTGGCAATTAACTCATTTTTTTGTTCTTATTCTTTTATCTATTTGATCTGTTTTTTTGGTATCCCGTGTTTAGCCGATGTCATTCATTTTTTTATTTACCTTGTTGTTTAATCAATTGCACCAATATTTTTTTATTTAACTCATTTTTTTTATATCTAACTCATTTTCCCATTGAATTTTATCATATACTTTTTAATTGAATTTTAAACATTTTAACCGGTTTTTACCATTGGCTTAAGCCAATTACAAGTTTTTTAGTTAACTAAATAGTACTGTTTTTTATTCACGTAGCACGAATATTGCATAATTTTTTTTTAGATAACTTCTTAAGAATTTTCCAAAGAAATTTTCAAAAAAATAGAGTTATAGTTTTTTTTATTTTTTATTATTATTACCATTAATATTTTAATGAGTTACAAAATTTTGAAAGATAATTACAAGGTTGATGTAGTAGGAGAGACTTCTTGTTTAATTATACTTCTAGGATTATTTTCTTTTACCTTTTTGCCATATCGTAATTAAATATCACAATATAATTTTAACAGGGGTATATTAGTCTTCACAAAAAAAGGAAGAAATTTTGTTTGACTAACTCGTACTTTTATATGTATATAAATATAAATAAATATAAATATATAAATAAATAATATAAATATAAAATAATGTAAACACTACAAAAAAAGGGGTCTTCAGCAACGTCATGATTCCAACGGAAATAAAAACTGTTACTATTAGTAACGAACTTATAACAAAATACAAACAGAAACAATTTTCCATCAATAGTAGTGACAAATTACCAACAAAATATCTAAAAAAATATTTTTCGTAGTTATTCTGTTGTTAAGTTGTAGGAAAAATTGATCCATAGCGACGGAATCATTCCATTGGAATATAATTCGTCACTATTTTTTTAGTCACTTATAGATTTGTAACTAAACAACGACGGAAACGATGTTCCATCAATAATAGCGACAAATTACTAACTAAATATCTAAACAAAATATTTTTCGTAGGTATTCCGTTAACTATTCGTCACTATTTTTTTAGTCACTTACAGATAGCGATAAATTACCAACTAAATATCTAAACAAAATATTTTTCGTGGTTATTCCGATCCATAGCGACGAAATCATTCCAATGGAAAATAATCCGTGGCTATTTTTAAGTCAGTTACAGATTTGCAACTGAACAACGGCGAAAATAAAAGAAAATTATGTTCTTACAAAAATAACGACAAATTACCAAAGCATATAAAATGAAAAGAATATGTCTAGAAATTATGTTGTTAAACTGTCACAACTATAAACTTACAGCGATGTCACTAACAGAAAAAATTAACACTCTTAGTAAAAAATTTATAATGAATACTAAAGAATTAAATATAAAATGTCTTCATTTGGTAGCGACAAATTACTAACGGAACATCATGATATTTTTTTTTTGTTGTTGTAGGAATTTGGTTATTAAGTTGTAAGAAAAAATGTTCCATACGACAAAATCTTTATTAATAACGAATTTATAACTGAATAATAATGAAATTACAAATAAAAATAATAGCGACAAATCACCAATGGAATATCATAAAAAAGTTTCGTAGAAATTCTATTAAAGTATTAAATTTCCTCACTATTTTGGTGTTCGTGACAAACATGCCACTGAACGACGATAAAACAAATTATCGTCGTAAAGAATAACGACAAATTACCAACGGATATAAGCAAATATATTGTGCATAGCAATTCTGTTGTTGACCTTTAACTAAAAAGAACCGTCATCAACAACATAATTCCTATAAAACTAATGTGGTTTATTAAAATTCACAATTATCTGCAAACAGAACTAATTAATTTTCAGATTATTAAAAATAAATTTATTTTAAAACTCTTTTGAGAAGAAGTATAAGTATTTAACAATATTCAATTTAATCTTTATTTATACATTTAATTAAATTTTAAAACTAAAAATAATAATTTTTTTATATATACCTGACCTTCCCTCTTCCCGTGTTAAAACAATATATTTTTCGATTAATCAGTATCAGACTCGCCATTTGCTCAACTAGTACCATCAATGATCGCGCTTAGATGTTGAGTTATTTATTCTATCAAATAATTGTTAGATTTTAACTATAGTTATATGTAAAAGTTATGATTAGTTCAACTACTTAACCCATTAAATTTGAGTTTGACTACTCTTAGGGTATTATGGTCTTTTAACATTTTATTTTTATAAAATATAATTTAAAACATGGAGAAAATACAAAATTATTATAATTTATATAAAATATAATTTTAAAGAAGAACAAAGGATAAAATTCTTTTTTTATTTATGAATCTTTTAAACAACAATTAACATATGAGATGTCTTGGTGATTATTGAAACCTCAAGGATATTTTTATAATTTTACTGAACATAAGGGATAAGCATGCAATTATATATATATATTCTCAATTATAAATCAATAAAGTTGTCCAGCTCAACTGGTTGCAACATCTTATCTATACAAGCAAAGCATGAGGTCAAAGGTTCAAATCCCACTTCCTACAATCTAATTAAAACATACCGCCTAAGCGCTCAGGCGATGGTCAACTGCCTAGGCGTAGCCCAGGCGATAATTGCTCGCCTAGGCCTTGCCTAAGCGCCCGGGCGATAACCACACCACTACCAACTTATTTATGCCGACATAATATTTCCAATGGATTTGCTAGGCGTTGCCTAGGAGCCCAGGCCATGCCTACCGCCTCATCGCCTAGGCGCAACCCAGGTGCCCGGGCGATGGTGAACCGCCTAGGCGTACGAGCGGCGGGGGTTAACTGCTCGCCTAGGCGTTGCCTAAGCACCCGGGCGATGGTTAACCACCTAGGAGTAGCTCAGGCGCACGAGCGGGGGTTAATTGCTCGCCTAGGCATTGCCTAAGCACCCGGGCGACAACCACACCGCTACCAACATATTTATGCCGACATAATATTTCCAATGGATTTGCCGACATAAATATAATTCTGATACAAAATCCGTTGCAATGTTTCCAACCATTTGGCGACATGATAACAACAAATTTAAGGCGATGGAATTCTGTTAGTAATATACCAACAAAATTACCAACAAAAAAATTGTACAACATTTTCCAACAGAGTTACCAACAAAAAATATATTGTCGCTATATTTACTAACGGAAAATTATTCCGTCACTCCATTTACCTATGGGGCCTTCACACACGGAATATCCAACGGAAAAAATCCGTTGCTACACTTGAATACCAACGGAAATCGAGGCTTCACCAACAAAAATTTTCGTTACTGAAAACCCCTTTTCTTGTAGTGAAATATAAAAATAATATAATATAATATAATATAATATAATATATAGATATAGATAATTAGTATCATATTAATGTCATCGTTTCACAAATTCTCCATATGTATCTTTTTTTATTGAAACTATGAACATATTATTAAATATATAAATTTAATTGATTACTAGGAAAATATATAGAATGTCTAACCAACAAATACATAAAATATTCACATTATAAATTATAAGACTATTTATTAAGCTAGAAAAAGACATATATACTTTTGATGGTCTCCAAGTGGGTATTGGAAGATCAGCTTCGCTATCAGGCTAAACATCATTGACAAATTATGTTTATTCAATATCACAAATTGAGGGAAAAATCATAGACACCATTTATTTAATTTTCCATGAATATCATATTGGTCGCGCTAGTTCATAACCTTTTCTGAAATATATTTGGGTGAAATTGTAGAGTCCCCCGTTTGATGTGATGTCAATCAACAAGTAAGCTTGGACACCTGGGTTATAAAAAAAAAAAAAAATCATGTGATGAAGATGTAAAATCATCAATACTAATTAACACCAAAAGTGTTTGAGGGGCTTTATGTCTTATAAATTTTCCATTAGTACATGGGGTTTACATTAATCTTTTTTTTTTTTTTTTTTTGTACTTTGAATAATTGTCCTGCAGCCGAGGAAGTCTTGTCCTAGTTAACTTATATAGTAGGAACTGAATATAAGGAAAATTATAATTATGCGGCTGCCGAGGAAGCCTTGTCCTGATTATAAAGCTCATAACTGTCCTGAATTCAAATTTCATCGAAAATGTGTATATGTCTAGTTATATAGAGTATTTATTTTTTGTTAATTGATTTTCTTTGTACATATATTTAAAAAAAAATTAATGTAAGGATATAGTCACCGTTTACTAAGAAAAAATGTGTAGCAATGTTTAATTTTCGGGGGATTCTAGGGTGCCGTTGCGTTAGGTGCCGCATATATTTAGTATGACCCACATCATGTAATATCTATTCCACATTAGGTGGTATTACTACGCAATGTGTATGTATCACATTCTATGGTATAACTCACACATGACATTAATGACTCACATTAGATAGTATTAATGTGACCCCACATCATGTAGTATTTATTCCATATTAGGTGGTATTACCACAGAATGTGTATCACATTATATGGTATAACTCACATGTGACAGTACTGACTCATATTACATAGTATTAACCCCATATATTTAGTATGACCCCACATCATGTAGTATTTATTTCACATTAAGTGGTATTACTACGCAATGTGTATGTATCACATTCTATGATATAACTCACACGTGACAGTAATGACTCACAATACATAGTATTAAATATGACCCCATATTATGTAGTATTTATTCCACAATAGGCAGCATTACCACGCAATGTGTATCACATTCTATAGTATAAATCACATGTGACAGTACGGGCCCACATTTACATTGTATTAATGTGACCTCACATCATGTATATTTATTCCACATTAGGTGATATTACCACGCAACGTGTATCATATTCTATGGTATAACTGACGTGTGGCAATACATGCTCTCATTACATAATATTAATCTCATATATTTAGATGACCCCACATCATGTAGTATTTATTCCACATTAGGTGGTATTATGCAATTTTTCAAAATTTAATATTAATTTTTCAACACAAAGATTATATACTATTTATTATAAAATATTATTGTTACATTCATTTTTTTTTCTCATAGTAATTTATTAGGAAATAATTTACTATATGATGTGGCTAAATATATTGTATAGTATCACTTATTGTGGTATAGTACCACTTATTGTGGTAATATTATGGTTGATAACTTATTTAACAAATAACTAATTAATAACATGTCTTATTTCTATTGGTTATAATTAGCGGCACCTAACGCAGCGGCACCTTAGAATTTTCCTTAATTTTCATATGCAAATTAAATTTATTGACACCTAATTTGTCTTTTGCTATTGTTTTAAATATAATCTCATTAATTGTAACAGGCGTTTCCAAGATTAAACACCAACTACAAAGTGAAAAATTTAAAAGTGTTAATTTATTGCATGATTAAATAGAGGTGCAGATGCACCCATGCGTTTTTTTTTTAAGAGAAATAATTATTATATCATTAAATCAATATTGCTAAATCAAAAATATTATTCATTTACAATTAAATGAGGGCTGTCAATGGGGCGGATTTCAATCCGGGTCAGTCCGAATTCGATTTATTAGGATAATTGTCCGATTAAAGATTTGATGGACCTGATCCGATTATAAAGATCCGTAATCCGAAACTCATGGAGCGAATATGGATTTAGGTCGATCCGTATCCGACAACAAATAAAAAGAAAGATAGATATACATATTATTTTATAAAAGTAAGTATCATTAATAATATTTCACCGTCAATTTAAGAAGATAATAATTTATAACTCGTTTATAAATTTATTTAAACCAATATTTTCATTCTACAAATATGAATATAGTAAAGAAACTTTGAACATGTGAGCTAAAATTAAATAAAATTGAAAAGTTAATGAACTTGTTTTAGGAAAAAATGTTAATTTAACTTTTTAAATGAAAATTTATTGGATCCGAAAAAGATCTGATATCCGGCCAAATCCAATCAAGATCCGTTGAATTCAAAAAATCTAGATCCGAGCAAGATCCGATTCGATTCGATATAAATGGAGCTGGATCTGGACGAGCCTGATCCTACCAGAATCCGACTCATTGACAGCCCTACAAATGACTATCAAACACTAATATTAAATTAGAAAAAAAACTCAAACTAATGTAATTGAACATAATATCTCTTGATCAAGAGGCATCAGCCGTACCATTGGACATCCATGAGTTGGACTAGATATATTAATCAGTACTTAATCCAATGAATAGGATCTTATCTATTGGGTTATATATATCCAAAAAGATCTATTTTTAAATTGACCCTTAGGATAATTTTGAACCTTTTTTGTTTTTGTTTTAAGTAACAATGAACAAAATTTGATTTGGATTTATATATGCTCATTAGATGACAACCATATGAAGACGATACTGTTTGAATACATTTCAGTTCATATGAAGACGACACTGTTTTGAAGACAAATCAGTTCAGACACATTTATTAGATATAGCTATAGGTTGAACCTCCTTTAATTGATTTAGACCCAACTACCAATTTGCTACCTGTACCCCAAATCATATCAATTGGAAAATGAATAAATACAGTTTACTTTTCTTGCTTGATTTTTTTCCATTTATATTTCATGTTTTTAAATATTTCAATTGAGAAAATCTGAACGCGACTTATGGTAATATTATATGGTATAGGGATGGCAGAACTTTATACTACATATATAGAAGTAGTATATTACTATAAGTCGTGTTCAGATATTAATTAAACCTCATAATTGCAAAAGTCTTTACAATGGACAAAACAATGGAGTTTAGTATATAATGTAATAAGGGCCCATCAACCGAAAAGTATACCCAAATCTATCTTCTTCTTTTTTTGATAATATATCTTTCCTCCAAGATTGCACTCTACCCATATCCACAAGGTAACACCAAATAATAATTGTATATATGGATTAATTGTTAATTAGTAGTAGGTAATTAACTTATTTACCAATCTTAGTTTTAAAATTAGATAATCTACAAGGGACTATATATATATATGTGTTGATAAATGTGGCAAGTAAGCTTTCAAAGTCAAAAACCCCACATGTTGGCATTTATGTAAACTTGAATTTGTTTATCTAATAAATTCATCTAGCTCGTTTTTTCCCAAATTATTTACATGTTAAATACAATGCAATACATCTGAAAAATCAAATTTGGATCGAACCAAAATTATTTATTTACTATATATAAGTACCTTGTTTTGTGTCAGGCAAGGGAAGAGGTAAGGAAAATATATTTTGTAAACCTATGGTCTTAAAAAGTAAGAAAAATAATCCTTATCCTCCTCACATTGATATCACATGATGCGCGCACTATGTACCATACGTCCATACGTATGTATTATTGACTCTTATATATGTGAGTTCAAATTGTACTAGATAAGTATATATGTGTATACGTAATATTTTTAAAATGTAATTTTTTATTTTATTTGTATAGATGATCCATACCTTACTAGCTAATCTTTTTCCTTTCTCATTTGAAAATGAGAAATATTAAATGGGAAAGTAAGCTTTATTTTCTCTGCAGGTAGCTAGGGTGTGAATGTACGTAGCTGGTATTTTGCTGGCACCAATTAATAATAATTATTAATTGACAGTTTTAATGTCAATTCAGTCTCATCCAAAGGAATTGCAAAAAAGATATTTTCCAATTTGGTAGCACAAATTATACATGTCACCAACTCTACGTAAACACACACACACACACACTATATATATAAATATATATAAGATAAGAGGGTATGCAATTAATAGAATTGCATTGAGCAACTTAAGTTTAACAATTTATAACAAAAATAACAGAGAGAAGTCAAATATATGAATATGAATATGAATATGGAGTTTGAGGTGGAAGATGAAGAATATTTAGAGGCAATGAGCCCAAGTTCAGAGTACTTGAAAAGTTCAGCATTATCACTAACAATTCTTGGTGTCTTGGAAATGGAAAATCCACTTGATGATTCATTGACCTTGCCTTTGATCAAAGATGTCTTTTTGCCTATAAATCCACGCTTCTCTTCCATCATGGTATGGTACTTACATTTAATTATATATATATGCACTTGTTAATTAATTAATTTGTCATAAGTTGTTTCTTTCTAGCTAGCTTTTTAATTAATTACCCAATCACAAATTATATAAGTTAATTGATATCGATTCACAAAATATATATTGATGTTTTCAAATTCTAGTTTATAATGGACATGTAGGGCATAAATTTGAGCTAATTATATATATATAATGGAAATATATATTGAGCTGCAGGTTACAAAGAAGAAAAACTTGAAGAAATGGAAAAGGGTGGAAGTAAACTTAAAAGACCATGTAAACACCCCAACTTTCCCAAGTGATATGTCCATAGAATACTACGACCAATGCTTCACTGAATACCTCTCCAATCTGGCAACCGAACAACTTCCGTCACACAGGCCGCTATGGGAAATTCACATAATCAAATACCCGACATTAAACTCAGCCGGAAACGTGATTTTCAAGCTTCACCATTCTTTAGGCGACGGTTATTCTCTAATGGGCGCTCTTTTGTCATGTCTCCAAAGAATCGACAACCCTTCCATACCATTGACATTCCCTACACGCCACACCACGGATTTGAAGCCAAAGACTCGTGCTTTCAGAAGCGTTCCCACGTTTTTTAAAGGGTTATTTAACACCGCTTATGATTTTGGATGGGGCGTTTTTAAGAGTAGTATGATTGAAGATGACAAGTCTCCGATTCGATCGGGTCAAGAAGGTGTCGAGTTTAGGCCGATCGTTACGGTTACAACTTCCTTTTCCATTGAACAAATCAGGCAAATCAAGACCAGGCTTAAAGTGGTAATAAAACTGATGGTCTATTTCTTTATATATATGTATACATTAATTAATTACTGACATCATATATATATATATATCTGATTACAATATATTTATATATATATTTGCAGACAATCAATGACGTAGTTACTGGTATAATCACATATGGGACCCGTGTGTACATGCAAAGAACAAATGAAAAATCAGGAGAAGCAAAAAGTACAGCATTAGTACTGCTCAACACAAGAGCAATTGGAGGGTACAAATCAGTGAGCGAGATGGTCAAACCGGATGCGGAAATGCCATGGGGAAATCGTTTCGCATTTTTGCACATTTCACTGCCCAAATTAACCAATTCTGATGAGCTTGAAAATCCACTCAAATTTGTTAAAAAGGCGCGTCAAATGATCAAAAGGCAAAGAAATTCCGCCACGGTTTATTTGACTGGTCAACTTCTAAACTTCATAAGAAAAATTAGAGGCCCTGAGGTACATATTACTATTTCCATTTCAAATATACCATTTTGTTTTTTTTTTTTTTAAATATTGGATGGTCTACCTAAATCGGGGGGCAAAAAAAAAAAAATAATAAGAGTCGGTCTCAAATAAGGTCTAAGTTGACCATATCAATAATAGTAAGTTGATTTTTATTAATTTTGCTCTAACACAAAAAAATCTACACCCGAGCTTAAACAAGCATATCAAATTAATGATTGGATCTAGATTAGGCTCTGAATATTTTATGGTCGAAAAGAGAGAAGAAAGAACATTAAATTTCAATGTTTCCCCCAAAAAAACAGCTGTGTCCGTGCAATCAATTTCGGGGCAGATCGAAATTGATTAATTGCAGGTATACCCATATATAGATAGAAAGTACAACTCACCTTTTACCTTTTACTTAGGGCTGTTCATTCGGTGAAAACCGAACCGAACCGAACCGAAATTTCGGATAACCGAAATTTCGGTTCTTGATTTTTCAAAACCGAAAACCGAACCGAACATCCTAATTCGGTTTTCGGTTTTAACCGAAAAATTTCGGTTCGGTTCGGTTTGGTTTCGGTTTAACCGAAATTTTATATTATATTTATTTTATTAAAAATTATATAATCAAATACTATATCATTTATCATAAAAAATCAAATTAATAGGTAACCATAACATTAAACATTATTAAACATTACATAGAACTAAATAGTTAAATGGTTTACATTTAATAATCATCACATGACATAAATTAAACAACTAAAATACATATCATAAGAATAAAATTAAAGAATTTTACAGTCTAACTGCAAAAACTAACATTTAACAATCCTCAAATGACATAAAAACAAGTAAAATTCATATCCATAGGCATAAAATTAAAGGATTTTAAAGTCCATAAAACCGAACAAAAAAAACTATTTGAACCAAAAATTCGGTTTTCGGTTCGGTTCGGTTAACCGAACAAAAATAACCGAACCGAACCGAAAACCGAATTAGGCCAAATCTCAAAACCGAAAACCGAACCGAATAGCTTTGGTTCGGTTCGGTTTTCACCGAACTCATTTCGTTTCGGTTCGGTTCGGTCGGTTATCCGAACCGTGAACAGCCCTACTTTTACTGTACCAGATATTCAAGGTGTGTTTATTTGAGTTTTTTTTACTAGTGTTTTAGAATTTTTTAATGAA
Source organism: Penstemon newberryi var. newberryi (assembly GCA_030819805.1). Classification (NCBI taxonomy): domain Eukaryota; kingdom Viridiplantae; phylum Streptophyta; class Magnoliopsida; order Lamiales; family Plantaginaceae; genus Penstemon; species Penstemon newberryi. Next base: position 1,539,072 of record JAUALY010000003.1, on the reverse strand, counting down.
GCAATTTATCCCCTTCAGCTGTAGAGTTTAACTCACTTGTCGAAATTGAGAGTAGGCATGCAAACTATTTTATAACATAGGGGGATAAATTGCCACATTTATCATAATACATGGGGTAAAATACCATATTATCATAATAAAAATGGATAAAGTGTTGCCTATAAAAATATCAGGGAGGCGATGTGAAACTTTTACAAAATTTCAGGGGGTTAAATGCTCTTTTTTTAACCACGAGGGGGTAAATTGAACGTTATGCATTTCATAGGGATTAAATTATCATTAACTTTGGAGAAATATTGGGTTTGGTACCAAAGTTGCAATGAAAACCTATCCTATGGTACCAAATCTACATTTTTGTATCCAATTGTACCAAAAATGCAAGTAGGTCTATCATATGGTACCAAAAAAGTAATTTTCCATAATAATAATAATGATATTTAACTTTTTCATATTTGTACATATTATAATAATAATAATAATTAGGTTAAAGATTTAACTTAAATACAATGTTATTAATTTATATCAAAATTCAAAAAAAAGTTTAGTTAAAATATTATTCCAGTTCCAAACAAATTGAGTTAAACATCACATAAAACCTTGAGGACGACCCGTTTGTTTGACGGGAATGGAATCTTGATATGATAATTTGATTTTCAGGAATTTGATTTTCAAAAATATTATTCTATTATAACATTTGGGTAACATCCGGAATTTCAGCAAGAAAATTAGACAAATCCATTTTCAATTACTTGGTAACAATAAGGGGTGAATTCATATTTAAAATGTTCACAAAAATATCCTTACACATAATATTATATATAAAGTGTCTGGTATTAATTATATATAAGGATGTATAATATATATATTAATACTTTATAAATCGTCTTATATAACATACATAGAGTGAAATTAATTCCTACAATTGCTTATAATAATTAATAAATAGATTCAAAGCAAAGATACAATTACATAAGTTCTTGGAATTGGTTGTGATCATGGAGTATAAACAAACTCACATTAATTCCTACAATTTTTTACAATATTTAATCCTTGTAAGAATTACGTATATGATTCCACTAACTTGATGGAGAATGTGAAGAACCCAAACAAATAGAGAGGAGTGTCAATGGTGTCAAAGAGAATTTATGTGAGAGAAAGAATAATAAATGATGTGGAAGGAAAAAATTGAGGCAATAATGTCTTTCCTATTTTTAGTATCAAATCCCTTAGAAAATTAATCATCATACCATAGGAAAGATGGGGAAAGATGATTTCATTTTCCTAATTTTTTTGTTATATTCCTAGTTTTAAGGAATATATTTCATTTCCTAAAATCTAATTTTTTTTTTTTTTATCATACTTAATTATGTAATACCAAGCAATCAGATTATCAAATACATATTTCATTTCCCTTCAAACAAACTGGTCATAAATACATTTATTTCAGAAATTATGAATAGGCAGTTTGTTCTCTACAAATTGTAAAATTAATATTGGATTTTAATGTAACAGGCCACAGCCAAATACATACATGGGACCTTGAAGAATACAAGCATGGCAATTTCAAACTTGATGGGGCCTGTGGAAAAAATGGCCTTGTCTAATCAGCCTGTTAAAGGGTTGTACTTTGCTGTGGCCGGCCCACCCCAGGTATCAAAATATTTAAGTTATCAGCTTATATACTTATCTCCTTTTTTTTTTTTTTTATATATATATAAAATATAATTTAATTTCTCATTTTATCGATCTATTTGAATACATGCAGAGTCTATCAGTAACAATGTTGAGTTATGTGGGGAAGATGAGAGTTGCAATTACGGTGGAGAAAGGTTTCATCGATCAAAATAAATTCAAATCGTGTATTGAATATGCATTTGAGACCATCTTTAAAGCTGCATTTGATTCTAATCCAGCAACAGAGTTATAGTAAAATAATATAAAACCTGCTTAAGAAAATTGCATATTCCTTTGTAACAAAAAATATTGATGGTTAAATATATATATATATATATATATATATAATGAAGTGTCATTTATTTTGGATGGATAATTATAATAAAACAATTGGAGGGTGTTGATTTGTATATTTTGTTTACATTCCATTTGGAATGGCATGCGCCAAGCCGACAACCTAGGGCTTGTTTGCGAAAGAAAACTATTAAATTCATTGTATAAAAATTAATATATTTTATTTCATATGTGATTTTGTATTTACATATTATTTTTTATATGTAAATAATGATATTTGCGGATAACTCATGTTTGTTTAGACGGTACATATATTATTACATCAATCATTATATGCAGGGACGGTGCCAGCTTGTTTTCTGCCCCCCCCCCCCCCCCCCCCCCCCCTTCTCGGAATTTTGAAAAAAATATTTTAGTACTTCAATTATTTAAATAGTCCACATTAGTCCTCGTATATTTTCATGATAAATTATCAATTACACCTTAGACTAATAAAAACAAATAATTATCCACAATTTGTGAGCAATGTTTACGATTGAAAATTACAAGGAAGTATATGGTTTAACATTTAAATGATCGTTTGGTTCGCTTAGTATTAACTTTTCATGTTATCACTGTCATGATTGGGTGATCAACAATGACGTTGGTAAAAAGTAGGCTTAGAATAAAATGGAAGGTTAATATATTGTGGATTGATGGATTATATACATTGAAAAGAAAATTGTTGAGAATCTCGGTACTAATCCTATTTTAGATAATTTTTTATGATGTGAGAGAACTACATACAACTTCGATAATTTTCATTAAATTACTTTTAGCATTTTTTATTCAATATATTTTTCATTGATATTCTATTTTTGAGCAAATAAAATATATTGAATATCATGGTCAATTAGTCTAATGATGGTTAAACTCGGTCCCCTCGACCCTTCGATCCTGGATCCGTCCCTCATTATATCAAAAAATTATTACATTGATATCAAATTATAAAGATAAATTAATTACAAAAACAAGTATTAAACTAAAGAAATATTTACAATAATAGGAGGTTGAATCATAACATTTTGATTATAGAACTTTAGCCAATATGCTACTGTCTCGTCAACGTGGACGTTGGTATATATCTTATATTTTATGCAAAATAATCCATCATACTTTTATTAAAGAGTTCTGGATTCAAGGTTTTAGATTTTATTGGGTTGAAATAAAAGACCAAGGTCAATTAGGATAATTTGATCCATGTAAAAATGGTTTTTGCTCCTAAGCCTATTCAGTAACCCACTACTAAATTCTAACTGTGTCGAACTTGGGCCTGGTTATTAAATGGGCTAATCAGATTTTAGTATTTGACTATTATTGCAATTATTAGTTAAGGCTGGAAGGGCCTGGCTAATGGCCCATATGCGATACAAATTGTCAGATGACTGGGCCAAAATATGTCTACATGCAGCTTTAAGGCTAGAGTTGTCAAAGGGATCCATTAGATTCGAATTATATCAAATTTGACCCATATTTGGCTCTATTTATATAGAATCATGTTCGGATCTTGTCCAAATTTGAAATTTACAAGCCCACATGCACTAGTTCGAATTTAGTCAGATTTTTTTTTAAAAAATGAATCCAACAAAATCACTATTTTCAGAATTTTTTCTCAATATTCTCTCAAAAAAAAAAAAAAAAATTACAAGGTTGTTAATTTTACATTTTCATTCAACTTATAAGCTCTAACAAAGAAATAATTAACTCTCGACACATTTAATCACTTAACTCAGACTATTTTGCTATCGGATCATATTAAAAAATAGTATTTGAGCAACTAATCGTGTACCCAAAAATCATACAAGGAATATAATTTTACATAGTTCCCGCCAGTATAAAAGTTGTAGGGAGAGAATCCCAACATGACGAAGTTGTGGCGTAATTTAGAGCATGTTTGTTTGGCATTTTCCGAAAAAAAATTATTTTGGGGAAAAGCGAGACACATACCATTTTTATTTTCTGAAATAAATTTATCCTCTCTCAATTTTCCCAAACTACTGTTTGTGTATGGAAATTGGTAAAATATATTTTGCAGATTAATGTCAATGTGCATGAACCCATATGAATAGTTTTAATGTAAATAACAACAAGAATTATAGCAGTGTAATTTTTTGCTTTTTATGAATTAGAACATAGTAGACGAATTACACAACAGTGCAAGGTGCAATAATTGCTTTGATTTTTAGGCATTTCTAAATTTAATTGATAAAAGTGGAAAGACTCTTAAACTGGATTCAGTCTAGCAATGTATTAACAAGAGATTTCCATGTTTTTGGTTAAAAATCAAATTGTGGGATAGAGCAAATTCAAATAGTGTTGGAGGCGAAAAATTTATTGTTTAGGCATGTAGCCTTGACGAAAAGTGAGGTAGTTTAATTTGTTGCATTGGCGCTGAATGCTCTGCAGAAAGAATTATATATTGGCAAAAATGGGAGTTGGGTTTTGGTCAAGAAGTTGATTAATATTTCCTTTTTCTTTTTTCAAAAAGAAAGAAAGCATTTGTTGAAAGAAGGGTATATTGGGAAAATTATATTTTTTGCTCTTATGGCAACAATTGCTGTTCCGGCAATATCGTCAGCCATTTCACAAATCCCCAATACTCTCACAAACTACTCTCCCAAATGCCAAACAAACAGGTCCTAAGTGTTTCGCGGATGTCAATTTTGAACGTAACATGGTCACATCGAAGGTTATGTAAAGCTCTTTAGCTAGTTCAAAGTTGTGTACAACCGAAGTTAGATTAAAACCAGTCATTCTAATTCATTTATTTTGTATAGTATCGAAAATCATTTATAATTACGACTCTCGCACTGATTTCCAGTACTAATTCGGCCGTATACTTTTTCTCGGAGCCAAAAACAGATTAAATAGATATTTTGAGCAAACACAATATTTGAAAAACTCTCTTATTTTCCCACTAAAATCAATTATTAAAATTGAATTAAAAGATTGTAAATTCAAGTTTAAAGACTACACAAACAAAAGACTAGAAATTAGTCTAAGACCAATCCGTTTAGTGGGACTCAAACCCTGAAATTAATATATAATCAAAATTAAGTATGTTCGAATTACAAGCTAGTTCTCTATAACCATAGTACCATGAAATGAATTAGTACAATGGGTGAGGATTATTTATTATATTTTGGTGTCACATATATAGGTCAATTGACAAGTGTATTTATTTAAATTTTATATGGATTCACAAATACACTTGGAGGGTGAATCTATCATGTGATAATAAAGTGTCCGAACCAATGTGTAAAAAGTAGTAAAGTTATGGCGGCATATAGCTAATTATTATTCATAAGATATAACTAAGTTACTGGCTATATTATCAGACGGACTCGAAATTTTATCTATATTCTATTATTCGTGTATGATCACGAGATTAGATTTTAATTTTAATTTTGATAGTATATATAAACAGTCTAAAAGGTAAATTTAGTGGAATCACAAATCACCCGCATAATCCCTTGAATTTGTTGGTCAAAATCAACAACTCGCGACTTATAACAAAGAAGACAAAATATCACTCTAAAATCTGAAGTAGAATTGCTAGACAACTTGGCGAGTAACAATCTTTTAAAGTCTAATTTCCGGCTACTAAGAAATTTATGCGTTTTTTTGGACGGTTGTGTATTCTTTCATTATCAATATTTTTTTTATTTAAATACATATGCTTGTTTATGAAATATTTTACTATTCGCTATAGAGATTTTAAGAATTATTATCCATTTACTAAGTATTTTTTACAGATTAGTAGTTTCATGTGATTTTTTTATAAAAGGAAACAAAGAAAAAAATGTATATATACGTCCCCAGCAAAAAAAAATTAATATCATAAATTATAATTAGTAATATATTTCTGTTATTATGCTTTATAATGCTATATCTAGTTATGGTAATGATATTTAATACTCCCTCCGTCCCATTATTCTTACTCCATTAGCTACAGTACCCGGTCAAACTTTTCAATCTTTTAAGCAGCTAATCGCGTTAAATTATTCACATTTAAGGTGTATTAAACCTTTTAAATATAAATATATATGGTGTCATATGATATTATCAACTTATTAGTGAAAAATATCAATTAAATTATTTATTACAATTTTTTTAAATTTAGTCAAACTGACTGGTCAATTATACCAAGGGATAAAGAAAAATGGGACGAAGGAAGTATATATTTAGTCATACCACAACAATTATGATGGAAAATGTTGTTATGCATAAAAATGTCACTTGTTGCGGTACATGTAAATGTTCAATATTACTATCGTTAATAGAAATAACATTATAAAATGTCACAATAATATAAAAATGCAACCAAATAGTATGATTGATATTTATGATTTGTGATAAATATTTTCATTTTTTTTTCAGAGTGTCGTCAAGATCACAACAAAAAAATTAAATTTTAGTGATAAAATTTTATGTGACAATGTTAAAGTTGTCACTTTTTATATATATTAAGTGACAAGAACTCAAATATTGTCACTAAAATGGTTTTCATTAACATACTAATGACAAGAATTGTAAAAAAGTTGTCACTATTGACATTTAGCGATACCCCAAAAGTGACAATAAAAAAGTTATCACTAAACCATAGTGACAATATTTATTGTCACTAGGTTGTCACTAAAAGAGTCTCGTTAATTGTCAATAGTGACAATTTAAGTTACCATATATTTGTCAACTTAAAAACATATTTTTGTCACTATTGCACTTGTCACCATTATTATTATGACAAAATTAATATTTTTATCACTAAATGCATATAAAGAGTGACAACTTTCATATTATCACTTAATTTTTTGTCCCTTAAGCTTAATTTTCTTGTAGGGGATTGCTTCTAAACAATTTTGGTTGTAAATTGTAACGATGCTATAAATAAAATATGTGATCCATGTTATTGTATATAAAAGCTATATAACTATAAAATGTTTAATTGATATATAATGGAAGTTTTTAACCATATTTAATTACTTGGCTTCTTGATAAGGATGATTTTTTTTTTTGTTTCTGATAGTCAGATAATGATGATTTGAAAGCTGGATACATTCATATAATAATCTTATCTTTTTGACGTGAAACCTTAAAATTTCAACCATTCAAGTGATTACGATATTTCACTATATGCTTTCTCCCGTTTTTCCAAAAAGGAGGCCGCCACCATTTTGGAAAAACGGGATAGTCATATTAATCATGAAATGGATATATAATTAATGTAGCCCTTAATCCTTATGGGTATTAATTGTTTTTTAGTCATTTTGAGCTTAAGTGACAAAAAATTAAGTGATAATGTAGAAGTTGTCACTCTTTGTATATATTTAGTGATAAAAATATTAATTTTATCATAATAATAATGGTGACAAGTGCAATAGTGACAAAATATATTTTTAATTTGTCACTAATAGCTATTAATGATAAATATATGATGATTTAAGTTGTCACTATTGACAATTAGCGACACCCTTTTGCTTGTCACTTTTGGGGTATCGCTAAAGGTCAATAGTGACAACTTTTTTACAATTCTTGTCACTATTTTGTTTATGAAAATCATTTTAGTTACAATATTTGAGTTCTTATCACTTAACATATATAAAGAGTGACAATTTTAACATTATCACATAAAATTTTATCAATTTTTTTTATAGTGATATTGGGTGCATAATTTTTGAAAAGATGGATTTAATCATGCACCCTATATTTTTCAGTTTGATTGGGTGCATAATTATGCTACATATATTACTCCATCTTTTAGCATATATTATTTCAAAAATTATCCATATTTTTTGAAATAATATATGCATCCTATATTTTTTCAGTTTGATCTTACAGTCCTAAATTTTGAAAAATAGAAACAATTTTAACTGAAATACGTCCAACGTACTACGGTTGGACTTCAGCTTTTCGATTTGAATTAATCGCTATAGCTTAATATATATCAAATCAACTATGTAGGTATGTTGTTGATTCTAAAAAGAAAAAATTATAGTCCTTCAAAAACAAAAACTAGTTTATTATACAAACTTTAGTCAAGAAACAAATATACAACTACGACCTTGGTCCCTAGCACAACAGCACCTCCAAGAAACAAGACACACAAAGTTGAAATTGAAACACATTATTAATATATCGTACAAATGATTCTTTAAAAATCAACCATTATTCTTCAGTCTAATTAGCCTAATATATATATAACTAATAAAGATTAGGAGATAATCTTGGGGCCAGAAGCACATCAAGGGGTGTGGCTTTACTATTTGTCAATCCAGCACTCTCAGTCATATCAACCAATTCATTATCCTTGGTCAAAATCTCAAATCCTTGCAACAAATTAGCTAACACAAAATGCAACATTTGTAGGCCAAGATTTGCCCCGGGGCAAATCCTCCGACCAGCGCCGAACGGAATCAACTCAAAATCTTGACCTTTAACATCCATACTTTTGTGGGTCGTAAGAAATCTCTCCGGTTTAAACTCCAATGGGTCATCGGGCCATGCCCGTGGATCCCGCTGCAATTTGTACAAGTTCACCATTAGCCATGTGCCTTTGGCGACATGGTGACCTCCTATGGTGCAGTCTTGGGTGAATTCTCGTGTGCCGCCTAAGGGGCCGGCAGGGTATAATCTCAAAGTTTCTTTGATTATGGCTTGAAGATAGACTAGATTGTTGAGATCCGATTCGTTTACTCTTCTTTCTTTGCCAATTTGAATGTCCAATTCTTCTTGAGCCCTTTTCAGAACTTGGGGGTTATTCAATAGAAGCGACAGTGCCCATACTAACATTACTGAAGTTGTGTCACTCCCACCAGCAATCAAACTCTGGAAAAGACCTTAATTAGATGTTGTTATTGCGCAACTTAGAAAATAATAAGACCTCAAAAATACGTTCTATGACACATATGTAACGCCAAAGAAATATATAAGATAAGATATATAAGATTTTTGGGTCATCTAATTTAACTTAATTTGTGTTCATTCTAATTAACATATAAACTAATGCATGTGTTATATTTCTTAGGAAATACCTCGATCTTGACACTCTTGTGTAAATAAAGATGTAACGACTCACCCCTAGCACAAGTTAAAATTCAATAAATATGCAATTTTCTATGTATATCATTATATGTATTAAAAATATTTTCCAACTTCATTATTTAATATAGTTGATTTAGAAGGAAAAAACTATTAGCTAGATAAAATTATATGACATCACTTTGAAGAAAATTAGTAATCAATAATTTATTAATTTTACTGTTAAAATATTACTCATATACTACTATTTTATAATAAAAATACATGTGAAGATACTAAAACATATTAACCATAAAAAAAAAAAAAAAAAACGAATATTACTAATTAAGGACAACATACCGTGCATGTAGATTTGATTATGGTGTCAGGATCAAATTGACCTTTAAGGTTTGCAGTTTGTGCAGCTGAAAGCATCACCTCAATAAAATCCTTTGGCTTACCCTTGTCCGAAAATTCATTATTTTTCTTATGTTCCTTCAACCAATTATCAACTAATTCATCCAATTCTTTTGCAATTTTCTTCATTCTCTTTTCATATCCACCTAAATCAAGCCACCCAAGAAAAGGCATGGCGTCAGCCGCCACAAACAGCCCCGCCAAGTGGAAAAAATCCCTCATTACCACCCGACACCTCCGCGCCTCCTTTCGATCATCACTGGCATCAAAAAATCTCTTCCCAGCTACCATCCTTAAGATTACATTCAAGTTCAAGTCACCAAACCACTGCTTCATTTCAACCGAAACTCGACCCGACCCATCCTTTTTCTCCTCCCAAAGCTTATAAAGCTCGTTTATCGATTGTGAGATTTCTGATACACGTATGTGTTTGAACAACTCAATCCTCCCTACATGAAAATTGTGTATCAGTGACAATATAAAAGTTATCACTAGTGGCGTGCAAATATTTAGACAACATATTACATTTACAATTATTATGACATGTACAATAATAAAAAACACCTATTAATGATTTTGTAACAATGTTTTAATTGACACTTTTTGTGTATTATTTATCATAGTAATATATATGTAAATGAAAATCTTAATATTGTCATTTAATATTTGAGTGAAATGCGAAACACCCCCTTGCTATTTTTAATTGGCTGAAAAACTCTTCTGTTATTTTTATTAGCAAAAAAATCTCATATGTTAACAAGTCAATGTCATTTACCCATCCGATGCCGCAATATGTTTTACTCGCTTTAGGTGCAAGAATTCTTCATTATTTGTAGTGGAAGAGACAAATGTGCTCCTATATGATATTTTTTCTTTAGAGTAAAAAATGAAACCCCAATTATTCACTTAAAAATTTGACAATAAACTCCTTGTAAACTTAATTTTTTTTTGTAAAAATCTCCTTTAAGATTAAAAATATTGGCAATAACCCCATAAAACCTCGATTTCTTACGGCTCGATAGCAGCTCGAGGGAAACGACTTTGCGGAGTTCGCGCCAGTACGGGCCGTACGGAGAGAAACCAAACATGGCAAAGTTGTAGCCCAAGTGTTTGGCTGCCTTCATTTTTGGGCGAGATGAGACAGCCACGTCATACTGGGTGAAGATCTCCTTAGCTAGTTCAAAGTTGCTTACGACTAGGGCTCGGTGTATGCCGAGACGGATGGTGAAAATGGGGCCGTATTTGTCGGCCATGGCGCCTAAGGTGATGTGAGGAAGTTTGGAAGAGGAGCCACCTCCCATGAGGTGGAGATGGCCTGTTAAGGGCCAAGCGCCACCAGCTTCTGGTGGTGACAATAATTTGTGTTTAGTAGATTTTGACCTTAGCATGTAATAATAGACAAGGAAAGAGACAGTGAGTACTATAGCGACGGTTAAGCTATATTCCTCCATATGCTTTAATTCAACTTGGTTGCTTTGGAGTATTTGATATTACTAATCTTATGTTGTTCATTATATAAAGGATTTTTAGATTCATTGAACGCAAGATCACTTGACGTAAGAATAAGACGTAAGGTTATGCGGACCTAGACAATTTCATTTTGGGGGGTCGATTTTTTATGGGTAGTATAAGCTCGATATTTTTTCAATGTATTGATAAATAATAAAAAATAAAAAAACTCAAAATAAAGTAATACTATAATATCTAAAGGCAATGTTCATTAGAAATCTTTATTAACAAATACTATATAAAGGAAAATTTTAATAAACTTGAGGGTAACTAAATAAATATATCAATATATGAGATTATGCTAATTGAATTTTCATAAAAGAAAAAAAAAAGTATCATATACACTTTTTGATCAAAAGAGATTTCTTTTTTATCTCCATAACATATATTCATTAGGCAAAAAAACAAATCTAATCTCCATAAAGAGATAAAAAAAATAAAAAAAAAGGGTAAAGATTCACAATGTACACTTTCATGAAGTGTGAAATTAATCTGGACTAAGTATTCCTACTTCTTCTCCATAGAAGATCCAACAACATGTTTAATGAGTAACACGACTCTCTCTAATTATGAATAGACGCTCAATATAATAATTTCAACTTTTTATCCTTGTAATTATTATATTCACTAATTCAAGTAACCACACACTCACACATCCTCAATTAATAAGATTTTCCTATATATAAATCTAGCATATGTAAAATGGTGGAGTTGCTAGCCTATTTATAGACTACAACTATTACATAGAGCCACAATTCTTACAAAGTGACATAACTCTTAAAGAAAAAGTTATCAGTGCCATTGAACAATGTCGAAATAAGTATAATTTATTTGAGAAGTTTCTCTTACAAACATTAATGATAATTAATTTGGGAAGGGTTTAGGTCCATATGAATTGGTTTTGACTCAATTTTGCTTGGTTTTGATTATAATTTAAATATGTCGTCTGAATTATGATTCCATAGAAAGATTCATTATACGAATTTCATGGAGAGAATATGGGTCTAAATTTACCTAATTAAGTTGTTTTTATGTATACACAATGTTCTATCTACGAAAGTAATTACAACACCAATATGTTAAATTATTTGACCTAACAATGAGTTAATTTTAATACAATATCATTACAATTATTTTTTTGACTCGATCTGATAAATACTTCGAAGTATATGGTTAAATGTATAAAGAAATAATATTTTGTATATTGGAGTTTAGTGAGCATGGAAGAAACTTTGAGTTCATGGTGTGTATATGATATGGTGGTTTTAAGAAGCCTTTTGTAAAGGTAGATATAGTGGTGAAGCTTAATTTTCAGAATGGAGATTTCAAGGGTTCCAAATTTTTTTTCTTATGAAATTCGACTTTATAATATTTAATTTTGAAAATTTTATGGATAGATGAAAACATGGATAGGTACCTAAAATATCCAACAATATTTGAATTCAAGTCCGAATACAATTGGAACAAACAAAATATAGAAAAGTTTTATATGGACCTAAACCATTTCCAAAATACTTTAGATCAATGAAAGTAGGAATTTAAGTAGGAACAACACCAAGACTAAGTTGCAATTGATAGGAAAAGGAATAGGATCGAACTAATCCTTCATCAGTGATTTGTATGTCGTCTTACATGGTGCTAGTCATTATAAAATTTTTAATAAATAATTGTATTTTAAAATCATTTTCTATTTAAATGTCAATTCGAATATTAATATTTAAAGTACCAATAAATTCAAATTTGGTCGAATTAGCAATGTCAGAGTTGGTTAACTGTGAATTCTAAATCAGAAATTCTTATCAAATTTAAGATTTTACAAAATTTAACTCATATCTGACCATTTGACAACCCTATTAATTTATGCAGCACGCGTAATAAGAGCACGTACTTCCCTTCCTCGTTAACTTCATGCATTCCAAATTTGATGAAAGTGAATTAAGGACAACATGTACAAGTTTAATGGTCATTTGGCATTGAAGAGAATTTTATATTGTTGAAATTTTGATAATTGCACGAGGCTGGTTGGGAAGAACAAGGTAGAAGAATTAACATCCCCTTTATTAGGATCCCAAAATCACTTTACAAAAATAGAGCAAAAATAAATGAACTAAATTATTAATGCAAAGTGCAGGCCAAAAATTGTGCATGTGCCATTTCTTTTTCTAGCCTCGAGTCCCATGAATTTATTTACAAACTTAGTTGAATGTATTGTAATTTAACATTGTTGATGCAGCATGGAAAGAAACCTAAAGAACTAATGTTCAATTTCGTTTGAACCATTCCATATGTAAACATAATAAACATTTTATTTGTTCGTGATTGCGGGAAATAGATAGATCCGTCAAAAAATTCGATTTTTTTTTTGTGAGTCAATCAAAACGAACATAAGGTATAATTACAATACTCTTTATTTGCCTTTAAACTCTCTTGTTTTTCTTAATTTAATCATTTTTACAGTTTTTCTTAGTGTTTTCAAAATGTTTACAAACAAATTTGTTTATTGTAAAGGTTCTTAATTATCTTTTGTAAGAATAACTACTATATAAACAGTTTTTGAAGTTATGTGTTATTATAGTATAACGATAATTATTTAATGCACTAAGACATAAATTGTTCGAGGCAACTATAATCATTAATAATTTTGTATTTTTAGTTCAGAAATAGTTATTGTGTGTCATATTTTTGATAATTTTAAAAAGATAAAAACTAGAAATCAACTTATTGTGTGATGTGCAGAAAAAATTGAGGTAAAAGTATTAGGCATAGAGAGTGTCTAAATTTGGATGTAATCCTGACAATATAATATTGTCATAAATAGAATGATTCTCAAAATATTTAGAAAAATGAGTAATGTGTTTGAGTTAATTTTTGAAAAAATTGGCTAAAAAATATATAATGATGAAGGTTTTTCTTTTCTTCACTCGGCTAGTTTGTATTAATTGAGTTTTCTTTTTTCGATTTGGAACTAAATGGACAGGATTTATCTTCTATGGCGTTGAACTGTGTTTCATTGTATTGTCACTTCTGATTGTATTATTGTATTGGGACCGTTGGTGTTGCCTTTTCAGTTTTCTTATTTCTTGAGAGTTAAATAAATCGTGATTTCCTTATAAATAAAAGAATATAAAAAAAAAATGTTCTTGTTAGAAATATTTTTTGGTTCTGTTTCTCGGATCATCTGATTTATTTCAAATAATCTAAACAAACAAGACCCATGGTTTCTTGAACGGGTTTGAGCCAAATTGAGCCCAGGGATACTCCATGGGCCTAGCCTCGACATATATTGTCAGTAACAAAAGGGCCCGTACTGCAGAAAGATAATTTGAAAGTTTCAAACTCAGAATTACCTTAACTAGGTATGTCCTTTGTGTTATTTGATGAGTGAATTAAATGGAAATTTAAGTTTGCAAGTAAAAATTCAAATTTGGCAGCCCATTATTATGTTTAATGGGTCGAGGCATTCCCTGTTTTATGGTGTTGTTTGTCCTATGGTCTTAGGTGGTGTTTGTAAAAAATTAAAATAAATACTTTTCAGCTTTTAGGACAAAATAAATACTTAAGTAATGTTTGCATACATAAGTTCTTTTTTCACTTCTCTTAAAAAGAGACAAAAAGTACAAATTAAGTTGAAGTTGGTGATGAGGTATTTTTAGCTTTTAATTTAATATTTTTAGCAAAATGAGAGAAAAAAGTGGATTTTGTATTCTTTTGCAAACACACAAAAGTGATTCTTTTTGGGCTTCTTGGCATAATTTGCAAACACCACATATTTTTACATCTCTACAACTTTTAACCTTTTTTTTAAGATTCTAATATTTGAATACAATCACATTTTTTTGCAAACACCACCTTATTCGATTTTGGTGATGTAGTATATTCAATCTTTGTACTCATTTAATTGATTTATTTTGAAGGCTGAAGCATAAGGAAAATAAAATTGAAAATAAGTATATCGTTGAACCTAATAAATTATAGTAATATTTATGTAATTAATTTGATTTATTTTGAATGTTGAAGCATATGGAAAATAATTAAAAAAAGTATATCGTTGGACCTAATAAATTATAGTAAGATTTCTGTAATTAATTTGATGTGTGGTCAAACATAATATACACTGACATATTTATTTCCAATTATAAGTTACTCGCTTATATATTTTCAAAAATTATAGTACTTTTTTACATTTGTATGTTTGTTATTGTTTAGTTTTCTTTTTGGAAAGATAGCTAGTGATTGTGAACAAGTTGTGTGTGTCATATTTGTTTTATAAGATATTAGTTTAAATTAGAAAAAATAAATTAGTATTTTGATAAATGGAGTCTTAATTTTGAGAGTATAGAGTAAAGGAGAAAAATATATTACTGTGGATAAGAGTTCTTTCCAGAATAGCAAAGATACAAGTTTGTACCAAAATGGTTCATATTTGAGTTTGGAAGAGATAAGTAACATTTCCAACGGTATGCATAAACTTTTCCCCAATTTTATTTTATTTTCATAATAAAAAAATTACTTTAACTTATCAGTCCCAATACAATGTTCGTACACATATATGTCAAGGAATTCACTACTCTTATGCTTCAGATCCCGACTATGGACGATACCGACTTAATGTTCAATTTCATAAATGGCCTCCAAATGTGGGCAAAGCAGGAGGTGCAGCGCCGGAACATGGAGACTGTCGACGAGGCCATTGCAGCCGCAGAGGCACTGACAGAGTACCAAAGGGACTATCACACTGCCAAGGGAAAGACCGAGCGAGACAACTCGGGCAAATGTGGGGGAGAGGCGGATCGTGGAGGATCGTCTTCCCGGGTAAGGAATGGAGTGGAGGCTTATCCAAACAATTCAATGGGCGGACAAATTATGAAGAGAAGAAGAAGACGATTGTGCCAAGGATGGGGTGCTACATATGTAAATGGCCACATGGGATAAATGGTTGCCCGAAACTAGGCTCGCTTTCAGCCATAGTGAAACACCCCAGAGATCCGGATGAGCAACCAGAGGATAACATTACCCCTTTGGGATCACTCCAACTTCTCAACACTATGTCTGCCGATGTTAAGCCGCAAGGTAATCATGAGTTGTTGTATGTGGATGCGATTGTTAACGGAAAACCCACTAAGGCATTAGTGGACACTGGTTCCACGCACAACATTGTTCCCGCAAAGGAGGCTAAACGATTGGGACTCCGAACCGACAAAGACGAATGATGGATCAAGGCAGCTAGCGAGGCTGCAAAACAGATCAACTACACAGCTCAAGGGGTAAACTTGTGTGTAGGAGACTGGAAGGGTCAAGCCGACTTCCTAGTGGTGCCGCTGGATGACCACAAGATGGTGCAAGACTAGACTTCTTTTGAAAGGTAAAATGTTTTGTGATATCTCATATCAATGCCTTATTCATCGTGGACAGGGACGAGGTGATTATGGTGCCGTGTGTCAGAGCACCAAACAAGGATGGGCCAGCAAGGGTGTTGGTGTTAAGTCTCATCATGAGAATGGACAAATGAAGACCGACAAGTAAAGACCGAGACAATCAAAAGACTAAGCGACTGTCACCTTCGGGAAGGTGATATGATGCAACAGGCCGAGTCCCAAAGAAACCGACACCGAGGACGTGCCGTGCAAGGAGGGTTTGGGGTATGGTCAAAACTGGACGTCTCGAGGAGCCAACTCAAATGCGACTTATCGACGAGGGCGTCGATGGAACTTGTAGGACCTCAGGCGCTATCAGTTGTTCCAAAACCAATTGATGTTTGGAAAGACACATATCCTTGCCTTATAGTGTATTCACACAAGTGACCACAATATTCGATTGTAACTCCACCCGCACACTCAGTTTGTGTGTCAGGAGACAATTGTTGTCACCCGCACACTCAGTTTGGATACCCAACAATCTCCCCTTCAACAATTAGTTTGGATGTCCAACAATGGAATAGGTGGGGGAGAATGTCACCCCCAACACTTTACCAGCCAAGTGCCCAAGGCTAACAAGACATTTGTGAAAATCAAACATAGCGTTGTGGGATTTTGAAGAATTCCGGAGGGTTTCGTAAGGGTCCGGGACATTCTAGAGAACTCCGGGAGGTTCTACAAGTGTCCGGATGGGTCCAGAAGGTTCTACAAGGTTCCACATGATTCCGAAAGATTCTACACTGTACAGGATGGGTCCGAAAAGTTCTACACGGTTCCGAAGCATTCCAGAAAGTTCTACACTCGGGATGAAGGTTGTGAAATATTCTAGGTCATTCTAGAATATTGTGGAGATGTGTAGAAGACCTTAGAAGATTGAAGAACCTTATAGAAGGTTATAGAATAGTATGGAAGCTCATGTATGTAGTACACTTTAGAAGGATCCACGCTAGTGTACATAGTTCTATACATTTTAGGATTTTGTAGAATGATTTAGATGATAATTCCTAGCCATTAGGTCAAAATAATCTCGATCATCCATTAGGGAAACCAAGTAATATAAATAGGTGAAGTCTTTTATTTGTAAACCATCCAAGTTGTAGCATCCAGGTTTGTGTGAATAAAAATTGTAGCAAGGGGCGGAAACAATCGCAATGGGCGTTTCGGGGCTAAGTGCCGCACGGTACTCTTTGAGAAAGTTAAGTCCGTGACATACAACCTACAACAAAATAAAAATTAACAAAAAAAATCCATTCTCTAACTTTCTAACCAAGCATTATTTAAACGATTTCACAAAAGCTTCAGATCACATTTCTTCCAAGCAAAACGATGGCAGCTAGGGAATTCAAAATAGCATTTGACAATGTTAAGAGAAATGCAAGGAAAATTTTAAAAGACCCATTTGCCCTATTCACTGCTACTGCAAAAGCTTAAACGATTTATTGCATTTTTCATATTATATATCTTTTTTTTATTATTTAAACAGTATGGAAGAACTAAAAGAAAAAATAGATGAACTAAAGCAAGAAAGGAACGAAGTTCAAGATGACAGAGTTAATATGGGCCCGCCTAACGAAGTTCAAGATGACAGAATTAATATGGGCCAACCTGCTGATAAGAAAGATGAGGTGATGGCAGAGGTCATGGTAGAGGATGATCAAATGGCACCAGCTGAAGACGATGAAATTCCAGAGCCATAGGAAAACCCCTTCTACTAGGGGTCGGTAATATATATTATTATTAATCTTTTAATCTATTAAAACTTTGAATACATTCAAATGTTTACACTAATCATGCAATTTAAAATTAGCCCCAACTGTCTTACTTGGTTTAATTGGGCATGGAATCTATCCAGGGACGGATCCACTAATGGCTTTGGGGGGGCCAAGATTTTTAAAACTCCTTTTATTGTATATCTGCAATTATTAATAAATACAAGTAATACAGATAGTATGCTTAATTTTTCCTTTGTGTTTAAAACACAAACTAATTCCAATAAAAAACTACTTTCATAAATCAAATTAATTCTAATAAGAAACTACTTTAGTTGATGTTTATGTGAATGATAAAAGAATTACCAAAATATCACAACTTAGATAATTAGACGGTTTATGTGTGAATTCTTATATTATTTTCTTATATTCTAAATGAGTAATATTATTATAATTAAGGACTTAATTAAGAACCAAGATTTAATTTTTCCAAAACAAAAGAAAAACAACCTAATTATGTGTTTATTTGTTGCGTTCCAAATACTAATACGCAAACTACGCAAGTATACGGTCGTTACAAGTAATATAAAACGATAAGTATATACCGAGTATCGAATCCCCACGAATGGGTAAAAGGTGGGAATAAACGAATCAATCGACGGCTTATTTCAGTTATGAACGCTTGACACAAAATTATCAAACCCAAATGTATGATAAGGGTGATTTTATTTAACTACAAGCAGTAAAGTAAACTAACTACGAAAGCAAGTAAATTGGGGAGTTAATTATGCGGTAAGGAGGATTCATAAGCAATCAATTAAAGCGGACAAATCATGCGGTTGTTAGGTTAGCTATGCAAGCAATCATAGGTTTAGTTGTTGTTTGTGAGTTCTAAATTAGTTAAGTCTCCCTGTCGGTCTCACTTAACTCTACCAATCTACCCAAACTCTCCATCTCCGGATCAATTACGAACATCATGGTCATCCGATGCTCTTAGGAAAGTCCGAATCCATTAGAGGACTCAAAGGCGTACCGCTGTCACCCGGGACCTAAGACTACCCCAAATCCGAATAAAGAGAATTTAAGTTATTTGATGCATTCACGAACGAACTCATTATACAAACACGAACCACACTAGGTATATGCTGTTGCGTTCCAAATACTAATACGCAAACTACGCAAGTATACGGTCGTTACAAGTAATAAAGTGATAAATGAGTGTCGAACCCACGAGGACTTGTACGATTAATTACCAACTAATGTCTTGTTACTTGTACTTAGATTTGTAAGTTGAGTTGGTAAAGTGATGGTGGTTATGATAATAAAACGACGGTAAGGTGATTATGAATGAGCTAAACACTTAACTAACACTTGACTTAACAATATGTAAAGGCTTCTAGGATTTTACGTCACCTAGTTCAATTCAAGATAAATGACTCAACAATTGACAACCACGCTTATGTTTGTTGTTCAAGGTTTCATAAAATACTCATACGTATCTTCCGAATTGCATACGAACCTATCAAGTTAGGCTAATCCAATTTATGCCTAAAAGGACTAAACCTAAATGATGCATTAACCTCAAACCTTGAAAGAACATGAAATGACCTAGGTATATGCCTATCCTAAAATCAAATCACAATCTAGTTTCACAATCTAATCCTCAATCCACTATGTCTAGCAATCAAGAATCAATCCATTTCATCTCATAGTTGGCCTAACAACAAGATGACAAAAGCACAAACTAGATTAACAAACACATACAAGCATCATACCAATCATCATAACATCATTTAATCAAGAATCAAACATAGGATCAATGAAACCCAAGAAAAGAGGAATTAGCTACTCATAACATTCAATAAATCATCCAATACACTAATAGAAGTCATAAATGTAAATGAACAAAGTAATAAGAGTTAGAGTAAGCTTAGTGGTTGAAATCTTCAACAACTTCTCCCTCAAGCCTTTTTATCTTCATTGGAGAGTAGCCAAGTGAAAGTGAGAGTGGAGGCTCCAAGTAAAGTGTGTGGGAAGTTGGCTAATGAATTTCACCTCTAACCCTCTAACCTAGCAAAAACTACAAGCCCTCATGCCTAAGTTACCCTCCAAACAATGGCAACTAAGGCCAAAAAGTCCCCCAAGATGCCTAAAAATACAAGTGGGATCAAAGGGGGATTATACAAAAAACCCACTGCCTTTCCCGCAGAAAATATCTGCTGGTAGCAGGGGTCTCGCGGCCGCGAGACTGAACCTCAAGGCCGCGAGAAACAGGCCGTAGGTTTCCTGCTCTGCCGCACTTCCTTCCGAGCAGCATATCTTTTGATTCCGAACTCCGAATGCGGATCCGTAAAGTCCGTAGCGTAGCTAACTCACTCATCTATAACATATCCAAAATTCAGCTTATTTGGATCTGTCATGATAAAGTTGTGCATGCTTGAGTGAGTAGCTATCTTCATTCTTGTAAAATTTGCTTCGGGTTCTATTTCCTTTGAAGCTCAAGCTTGACTCGCGGGGTGGATAGAACGACTCGCATCATTGATACGCAACTCCGAATCACTCTAAGATATCAATACCTACAAACCACGGAGAAAGCGATCAAAACACGAACAAAAACACAAAAACCGAACAAAGGCCAAACGAAGGGGTCAAAAGCACAAAAGACACGAAAACACGCGGAACAAACAGAAACTCGGATCAAAACAAGATGTTTTGGGCTTAAAGAGATAGGTAATAACGACGTTTTCACGGCGTTATCATATGCCTATCCTAGGTCGAAATCCACAAATCGTCACTCGCCTAACCTTCAAAGTCCTATGTCTAGGATGCATTCAAGGTAGAATTAAACCCGATTATATGATTACGGCAAATCAAAGTACTTAAACAACAATCTACTACAATCATTGGCCAAAAATGCGATAAAACAATAAACCCAACAATTCAAACATAGCCCAACATCAAAACATAACTAATCAAACGATAACAATGACTCGACAATTAATATATTATGCTCGTGTTGCTACTCAAGGATTCAAGGACGTTCGTATGTATCTTCCGAGTTGCATACAAACCTATCGAGTTAAACTAATCCAATTTATGTCTAAGTGGATTAAAATCTAATCGATGCATTAAACTCAAACCTTAAACGAATATGAAACGACATAGGTATATGTCTATCCTAAAATCGAATCACAATCCAAATTCATAATCAAATCCTCAAAATCACTATGTCTAGCAATCAAGAATCAATAAATCTCATCTCCAAGTTTGTCAAACCATAAGATGAACGATAAACACAGAATTGGATTAACGAACACATATAAGCACAATACCAATCATCATAACATCATTTAATCAAACAATAACTTAAATATATATAAATCCAAAGGATTCAAATCCTCAATCATTCATCCAAAAAGATAATAACAATATTCATCTCCTAATCATAAACAACTAGGAAATGGAAAGATATCACCTAACCGAAATAGAATCGAGAAATGGATTCTCCTCCCTTTGATCACCACATAACCACTCCCCAAGGGTAGTCATTAACTCACCCCCTTGGTGGAGCCTTTTATACAAGAACAAAAAGAAAAAGTAAAGAGAGAGAGGTTGAGGGAGGCAAAGAGATAAAGGAAGGCTAGGAGTAAAGTGTAGTGGAAGTTGTAGAAGTTTTCACCTTTAACCCTCTAACCTAGCAAAAACTACAAGCCCTCATGCCTAAGTTACCCTCCAAACAATGGCAACTAAGGCCAAAAAGTCCCCCAAGATGCCTAAAAATACAAGTGGGATCAAAGGGGGATTATACAAAAAACCCCCTGCCTTTCCCGCAGAAAATATCTGCTGGTAGCAGGGGTCTCGCGGCCGCGAGACTGAACCTCAAGGCCGCGAGAAACAGGCCGTAGGTTTCCTGCTCTGCCGCACTTCCTTCCGAGCAGCATATCTTTTGATTCCGAACTCCGAATGCGGATCCGTAAAGTCCGTAGCGTAACTAACTCACTCATCTATAACATATCCAAAATTCAGCTTATTTGGATCGGCCATGATAAAGTTGTGCATGCTTGAGTGAGTAGTTATCTTCATTCTTGTAAAATTTGCTTCGGGTTCTATTTCCTTTGAAGCTCAAGCTTGACTCGCGGGGTGGGTAGAACGACTCGCATCATTGATACGCAACTCCGAATCACTCTAAGATGTCAATACCTACAAACCACGGAGAAAGCGATCAAAACACGAACAAAAACACAAAAACTGAACAAAGGCCAAACGAAGGGGCCAAAAGCACAAAAGACACGAAAACACGCGGAACAAACAGAAACTCGGATCAAAAAAAGATGTTTTGCGCTTAAAGAGATAGGTAATAACGACGTTTTCACGGCGTTATCATTATTTTTCACGAAATGACTTATATATCTTTCAATTATTTGTGTCTAGTTGAAAATTGCATCTTCATATTCTTATTTTGTTTATTTCCATTGTGGATCACTTACATTGAAAAAAACATTGCTGAGAAATTTGATATTGATATCATAAATTGATTTTATGTTATGAAAGGACGTCATATAACTTAATTTTTTTTATTAAATAATATTTTTTATTCACAATCGATTTTGAAATATTCTATCAAGTTTTAGTATTTAAACTCGACCCCCCCCTCCCCCCCAACTTTCAAATCCTGGATCCGCCCCTGAGTCTATCAATTTACAAGTTTGTTTCAATACATTCAGTTGGTATTCTTATGACATATCTATTAATCTTTTGATTTATTGTTAGAATTACACATATCTACTAGTCTACTGTTAGTATTACAAATATCTATTAATCTTTTGATTTACTGTTAGTATTACAAATATTTATACTGTCAGTATTACAAATATCTATACTGTTAGTATTATCTAAAATTAGCCCTCACTAATTTTAACTTAAAAGTCCCCGAAAACAGATATCCAAAGGGTCGAGATTTCGAAAACTAAAAAGCCAATATAAGCTACCTTAAAGCCCAAAAGCCCCTTTTCACTCTTTTGTACAAAATAACCAGCATACCATCCTTTCTCAAGCATTCAGTTAGCCCAATGGAGGAAACTCCTCTTCAATCTTCACGTACGTTCCAGCTACTGCAGCCCTGAAACCACAATTCTAATCGAGGTTTATATATCGTGCAATGAAAAGCCTGAGTGAGTGAAAGTATGTTTCATTTACCTTATCTTTGCTTCATCACTGCAGCTGTACCCTGTGTTTCAAGTGTAGCACCCGGTACATAACTCCCTCGCCTCTTTTGCATGATTTCCAACAGACCCAAACTCACTGTGTCTCTAAAACTGACCGAGGAGATTGGCCCCGTATATATCTGATCTCCCTCTGTCTTGATATCTTCTGCCTCGCGGAGACAGAACTTCACGAGTCACAAAACTATTGGTCTCATCATAGATATGGCTACGGCAATATCTATGATATCCTCCCTTAAGATAGTGTATGTCCCTGTAAAAACCTAAAGTATAAGAATGTAAACTAAACAAAAGAGGCATATACACAAAAGACGATAAAGTAATGAGAAAAAAACACTATACCATATTTGGAAAGTAAGTGGCAGTGGAACGTGCCTTTAGTCTCAACTCAGAACGAAAAGCAGTAGCACGCAAGGTGAAATAAGCAGTAGCAGGCAAGGTGAAATCAGCAGGAGCAGGCGAGGCGAAATCAACAGGAGAAGGGTACACACTTTGTTCCATAGACACCATGTGTGAATTCATTTGAGAGAATTGATCCATGACAAAATTGGCCATATAACAACTCCTAATACGACTATCGTAGTCTCCAGTGAGGTCAGCCAAATGATTGAAGTGTTCTGATTCTCCTATGCTTGGAGTAGAAGAACCTGAACCAGTTACACAGACAGCATGTGAGTTGTCCGTGCTCCCCAAAATTTCTCTTTGTTCTCCCCAAATCTCCCCAAAATATTATAATATTTTGGGATTAAGTTAAAAGTGGGTCGCTGACTGACATAACAACATAAAGTGTCCACATAATAAATGCAAGTTAACATAGTCTCCCCGAAGATCTCAAGAACATACATGATGAATATCAATAAGGGTGTGGAATTTACAAATTGAATATGGCAAATGTTTAACAAAGAAATACTCGCAACTCGCAACATAATCAACGTATCTCTTAGAGTGCCACATGTTTAACAAAGAAAAAGTACTCACATAAATAAAAATTCCAGAAGAACTCAATAACATTCAAACATATTTACTACTAAATCTGTTGGTATTATTTCCAATGCGTACGCAGATAAACTCATGTTGGTTTAGCAACAATATCCATATGCATTTCAGGCATTCCAGAAATATGCATATTAAAAGTAATATGAACAAATAAGTACAGTAGTTCCAAGCAATATATGAAAGGTTATTCCTAAATAAGATGAACTACTCCATTTTTAAATTTCACAATGTGCAAGAAACTGAAACTTCAAATTTTGTCTTGAAATTTCCATGTATTCAATCTGCTGCAAAAAGTACACCAAAATTAAGGAGAAAATAAAAGTTACTAAGGAAGACCTAAAAAGTACCTCACTAGTAAAACTGAAAACACCCAAACACCAAAACCACAAACATAAGATATTGTTGCTGGTTGAATCTGTGAATAAAAAGACACAGTTAAAGTTTACTATTAATCAAAAAACTGAAAAAGATCAACAGTTCTTTGAAAATACCTGATTACTCCTTCACATCAAGCAATACAGATCACCAGTGCTTCAGAAATACCTGAAAGGCAGGACAAATAATAAACTCATTGGATTGCTTCTTAAGTTCTTTGAAAATTCACAACATTAAATAATAAAGATCCAACCATTTTCATGATAATGCATTAAATCATAAAGATCAAATATTTTCCTTTGAAATTGACAACATCAAATCATAAACATGAACCCTTTTTCAAAATATTGCATTAAATCAAATAGATCAAACATTTGTCTTTGAAAATTGACAACATTAAATCATAAAGATCCAACATTTATAATAATATTGCATTAAATCAAATAGATCGAACATTTTTCTTTGAAAATTCAAGACATTAAATCATAAAGATCCAACTTTTTTCTTGTATTATAGTATTAAACCATATAGATCGAACATTTTTCTTTGTAAATTCACAACACTAATTAATAAAGATCCAAACCTTTTTTACTATATTGCATTAAATCAGATAGATCAAACATTTTTCTTTGAAAATTGACAATGTTAAATCATAAAGATCCAACCTTTTTCAGATTATTGCATTAAATCATAAAGATCATATATTTTTCTTTGAAAACTCTCAACACTAATTCATAAAGATCTAGCCTTTTTCATATTATTGCATTAAATCATATAGATAGAACATTTTTCTTTGAAATTCACAACACTAACACATAAAGATCGACAAAAAATCAATTTTCATACCATAGAATAGGCCAAAGTCCATTTTTCATAACAATCGAACAAAAATCATACTGTAGAATAAACGGACATTTCAAAAATCATACTTCCGTCAAGTTTTTAACGGAATTGCCACGTGGTCTGTTAAGTCACTTTGAGCGGGAAAAAATCTCATATGCGAGGCACATGTGGTATGAAAAATGAAAATTGTCATGTTCTATGGTATGAAAAATAAATTTTTGCCTATTACATTTTATTTAATTAGACATAGATATATATTCATTCAATTTTTTTACTCACCTCCTATAATGGTATCAAATATGCATTTCAAATTACTCAACTACTCGTGTGTTACACTTTTAGTATGATTAAACTTAAACATTGAATGGTCTTTGCTAGGATCAACTTCGACGAGTCCTAATAATTTTTTTTCCTAGTACACTCATTTACTAGTTAGGAATGTTGATCGATTTCATTGATACAAACTCCATCTAATGTGAGACCTACAAGTAAAATATAGTACCTACTAAAGGCCGTATGTCCCTTTGGTTAATATACATTACAATATTTATTTAGATGAAAATGTATGGTCAAGAACAAACAAATTAAAATTGAAGGTGAAGTAAAAATTCAATTTTCATACAATAGAATAAGCCAAAGTCCATTTTTCATACCAATCGAACGAAAATCATACTTCCGTTTCAAGTCAACTTAACGGACACGTGGCACTTCGGTTAAAAACTGACGGAAGTTTGGCTTGGTATGATTTTCGTTCGATTGGTATGAAAAATGGACTTTGGCCTACTCTATGGTATGAAAATTGAATTTTTGCCCATAAAGATCCAGCCTTTTTCATATTATTACATTAAATCATATAGACTGAACATTTTTCTTTGAAAATTCAAAAGATTAAATCATAAAGATCCAACCTTTTTCAATATATTGGAATAAACCATATAGACCAAACATTTTCTTTAAATATTCGCAACATTAAATCATAAAGATCCATCCTTTCTCATAATATTACATCAAGACATATAGATCGAACATTTTTCTTTGAAAGTTCACAATATTAAATCATAAAGATCCAATCTTTTTCATAAAATTGCATCAAATCATATAGATAGAACATTTTCTTTGAAAATTCACAACACTAAATCATAAAGACCCAGCCTTTTTCATAATATTGCATCATATCATATAGATCGAAGATTTTTCAAGGTGACATCCGTAAATTTAAACACATCCAGAACTTTCAAATTCTTCAGTTGTACCAACAGGTGATTGGTCTAGTGGAAGGGACTAGTCACTACAAAGTAGCAGACTCATGTTCGAATCCCTGTTGGGAGAGGTACCCACACACGTGCCCAATCCGCCTCGAAAGGGATTAAACCCTTGGGAAACAAAAAAAAAAAAAAAATTTCTTCAGCCGTTCTCTTTGTTAATCGTGGCAGGAAAATTAAAATTAATCAGAATTCACTATGCTTATGTTAATGTTGTTGTTTCTTGCCGAACAATCTATGTTTAGCCCAGCCCAGCCAAACCCTAACCTTTTATTTTGTTTTGATCCTTTCTTGCCAGCCCTATAAAATATTAAAATACCATTAATTTTTTCATTCGTATATCGAGCCAAACCGAAGCACACCAAAGAGAGAACGGAACGGAAACGATGACGCAAAGGCCATACCCCGTGATTGATCCCAAACCTTCTTTCATAAAGACCATTGCGAGCTTCAACAAGAAGGATTGCATCATGACCACTCTTGGCGCCGTCGTCCCCGCCATCCTTTTCAAAGTCACACCTCGAACCTTCTTTTTCCCCCCAGTCGAACTACATTTTCGACTGCTGTGTCGGGATTTATCGGAGTTTTCGCTTACGTCTACGTTAAGTCTTCCAACAGGCTCAAAGGTTTTATCGATCCTGATGATTGATGACATTAATTCATTGCTAAATCATGCATGTGATAAATATAATTTATGTTTTTAAATTAGCTAGGGTTTGCTTGTTTTGGATATTAGTATAATCTCAATTATTGGATGAATGTTTATGTTTGTTTTGGATATTAATTAGAGTGTTTATTATATGTTTTAGCTTATTGATCAATTTTGGTTATTGCTAGTCGTGTTGCGATTATTGACAAATAATATATAGGGTTTAATTGTGGCGCAATTTAGTGATTTTTGCGTTCGCCTTGTATTGTTTCTATGTAGTCAAATTCGACTTGGGTGAGTTTGGCCCAGCGGTGGGAGCTCTTAAAAGCACTTATAGACCTCCATTGTGATTTTTGAAGTGTTTGGCCCCAATTATAGACATTGCTTTTAGTCAATCGTGATTTTAATGGTGTTTGGCCCCTAATATCATAATCACTTTTGGAATCTCCAGAAGCTAAAAATCAACTTATTTCAGAAGCTACTAAAGTGTTACTTTTGCAAAAGCTATTATTCAAAAGCAATTATTTTATAATTGAATTTTATCATAATCAATTATTGCCAAAATCCATTTTAGTAAAATTAATTCTCCTATAATTGATTTTCGAATCGCTAGGCCAAACTCACCCTTAATTCATTTATCTGCATCGGTTTACATTCCTTTAATTGCAAGTAATCTAGCTGGGGCAAAAGATGCAAATTAAAATATTGAACAGAAAAAGAACAAAAAATAGAATTTATTTCTTGAAACTATCAACTGTGCTGATACATCCGGAACATATTTTACAATTTTATCAATACGATGGTTATAAGACTAATCTTAACAGAATTTAAATCTCTTAATTTTATTACTCAGTTACAACTCAAACTTAATTTATTCTTTCTGATTATAACTATATAAATTATGGATTAATAAATTTTAAGTTCAAATGACGAATTTTAATATGTACCTAATACTCTATATGTCCCCATTAACCAGAATGCATGCTCATACTATTACAATAGATAAAATCTCTATTCAAACCTAACTTAGCTGTAAGTATTTATACATATTTTATATTTAATTATCACAATAAAGTGTACTGTACTTGTATTTATAAAAATAGTTGTACAATTTTTTTGTTGGTAATTATGTTGGTATATTACTGACAGAATTCCATCGCCTTAAATTTGTTGTTATCATGTCGTCAATTGTTTGGAAACATTGCAACGGATTTTGTATCAGAATTATATTTATGTCGGCAAATCCGTTGGTAATATTATGTCGGCATAAATATGTTGGTAGCGGTGTGGTTATCGCCCGGGCGCTTAGGCAATGCCTAGGCGAGCAGTTAACCCCCGTCGCTCGTACGCCTAGGCGGTTCACCATCGCCCGGGCACCTAGGCTGCGCCTAGGCGATGAGGCGGTTAGGCATGGCCTGGGCTCCTAGGCAACCGCCTAGCAAATCCGTTGGAAATATTATGTCGGCATAAATATGTTGGTTGCGGTGTGGTTATCGCCCGGACGCTTATTCAAGGCCTAGGCGAGCAATTATCGCCTGGGCTATGCCTAGGCAGTTGACCATCGCCTGAGCGCCTAGGCGGTATGTTTTAATTAGATTGTAGGAGGTGGGATTTGAACCCTTGATCTCATGCTTTGCTTGTATAGATAAGATGTTGCAACCAGTTGAGCTGGACAACTTTATTGATTTATAATTGACAATATATATACATATATATATAATTGCATGGTTATCCCTTATGTTCAGTAAAATTATAAAAATATTCTTGAGGTTTCAATAATTACCAAGACATCTTATATGTTAATTGTTGTTTAAAAGATTCATAAATAAAAAAGAATTTTATCCTTTGTTCTTCTTTAAAATTATATTTTATATAAATTATGATAATTTTGTATTTTCTCCATATTTTAAATTATATTTTATAAAAATAAAATATTAAAAGACCATAATACCCTAAGAGTAGTCAAACTCAAATTTAATGGGTTAAGTAGTTGAACTAATCATAACTTTACATATAACTATAGTTAAATTCTAACAATTATTTGATAGAATAAATAACTCAACATCTAAGCGAGATCATTGATAGTACTAGTTGAGCAAATGGAAAGTCTGATACTGATTAATCGTAAAATATATTGTTTTAACACGGGGAGAGGGAGGGTCAGGTATATATAAAAAAATTATTATTTTTAGTTTTAAAATTTAATTAAACGTATAAATAAAGATTAAATTGAATATTGTTAAATACTTATACTTTTTCTCAAAAGAGTTTTAAAATAAATTTATTTGTAATAATCTGAAAATTAATTAGTTTCGTTTGCAGATAATTGTGAATTTTAATAAACCACATTAGTTTTATAGGAATTATGTTGTTTATGACGGTTCTTTTTAGTTAAAGGTCAACAACAGAATTGCCATGTTTGTCACGAACACCAAAATAGTGAGGAAATTTAATACTTTAATAGAATTTCTACGAAACTTTCTTATGATATTCCATCGGTGATTTGTCGCTATTATCGAATGTATATTTTTTATTTGTAATTTCATTATTATTTAGTTATAAATTCGTTACTAATAAAGATTTTGTCGTATGGAACATTTTTTCTTACAACTTAATAACCAAATTCCTACAACAACAAAAAAAAAAATATCATGATGTTCCGTTAGTAATTTGTCGCTACCAAATGAGGACATTTTATATTTAATTCTGTTAGTATTCATTATAAATTTGTTACTGAGAGTGACAATTTTTTCTGTTAGAGTTATGACATCGCTGTTAGTTTATAGTTGTGACAGTTTAACAACATAATTTCTAGACATATTCTTTTCATTTTATATGCTTTGGTAATTTGTCGTTATTTTTGTAAGAACATAATTTTCTTTTATTTCCATCGTTGTTCAGTTGCAAATCTGTAACTGACTTAAAAATAGCCACAGATTATTTTCCATTGTAATGATTTCGTCGCTATGGATCAATATTTCTTACAACTTAACAACGGAATACCCACGAAAAATATTTTGTTTAGATATTTAGTTGGTAATTTGTCGCTATTATTGATGGAACATCCTTTCCATCGTTGTTTAGTTACAAATATTTAAGTGACTAAAAAAATAGTGACGAATAGTTAACGGAATACCTACGAAAAATATTTTGTTTAGATATTTAGTTGGTAATTTGTCGCTATTATTGATGGAACATCGTTTCCGTCGTTGTTTAGTTACAAATCTATAAGTGACTAAAAAAATAGTGACGAATTATATTCCAATGGAATGATTTCGTCGCTATGGATCAATTTTTCCTACAACTTAACAACAGAATAACTACGAAAAATATTTTTTTAGATATTTTGTTGGTAATTTGTCGCTACTATTGATGGAAAATTGTTTATGTTGGTATTTTGTTTTAAGTTCGTTACTAATAGTAACAGTTTTTATTTTCGTTGGAATCATGGCGTTGCTGAAGATCCCTTTTTTTGTAGTGGTACTGTAAAAAAAAAAAAATTTGTTAACGGAATATTTAAGATTCCGTGAATGATTTTCGTTCACGGAATATTTAAGATTCTTGTGAACGGTGTTCTACTTAAGTTCTCCCAATAAGAAAAGTTTTAAATTTTTGTTAGCATTAGGGATTAAAAATCTAGTTAAGTTATTCGAATGTCCTTTTGATTTGATTATTTTACCTCTTTTTACCACACATCTTACAAAACATTGAATAAACTAAAAAAATATACAGATTGTCTCGTTTGAAATTAAAATCTAATATAAATATAATGAAATATTGAATCAACCTCTTTTTTTTTTCTTTTGATAAAATATTAAATCAACTTAAATAATATAGGTTTATTATGAAAGTAGTTTGATTGGGTTCTGTCTCGGTTTGATTCCAAAAAGTGGTTTGAGAGTTTTTGGCAATACTTTAAAACTAGATTTGGATAATAGTTTCAATGTAATATTGAAATATTGGAATATTATTAAATAATAATTGGTAGATTTTGAAAACTTGAGATGTGATTTGGTTTGAGATTTTGTTGTAGGCATTTGACGAAGAAAAATAAATAGTAAATGTCAAATAAATAATTATATATAAATAAAAAATATATGATAAATGTCAAATCAATAATTTTATACGTGTTAAAAAAACATGTGTGAAGAGTAGAGTTTGTAGGTTTCGTTTTGGAATGTTCATACATAATTTATGTTTATTTACATTTTTGGTTGTTCATACATAGAAACATTTATGTATTTTTTGTTTCACTAGCTAGAGGCGCCCATCAAAGTGTAATAAATCACATTTTACTATTATGGTTATGCCACTAAATAAACATGAGTGACCCTGCATGCATGCACTGAAGCTAATTTTACTGTTTCCACAATTTAATATTTATCACTCTATAAATTTCTATCATGGATTGAACGTACATTTTTCAGTTCGCAAGTTTAAATAATACATAAATTGTCTCACTTAATATATACAAAGCAGAATGAGCTAAAAATGAATGAACCTTTCCTTTTCTTTTTCCTTCGTTCCCCAAGGTTATAAACAATTTGGGAATCTGATTCAGTAAATCACTATTATCCAGAAACAAAAGCAAGATAGTATCGCTTAATTTTGGGAATCACAATCTATAAAATCTAGCTTTCCTTGGATCAATTTTTGCTAAAATCAATTATTGAAAAATTAATTCTGCTACGTTCCCTTATAGCAACAAATCCTTAATTAAAATAAGGACAACCAAAGAAGAAGGTTTTATTTTAGTAATTAATAAATAATTAATTAACAATCTTTAATACATTCAAATTCAAGTTTGGACCAAGATTTATTCAAACTCTTTACCTAATCGGGAGCTAATTCAAGGATCAAGATTTGAAATCAATTTTGGTGTTTCTTGATCTATGGAGCTAATTTTACTGTACTTTTTTTTTTGGGTAATTGTTTGTTGTTATTGTGGAAATGTCCCTACAATAAAATTAAATTTTATTGATAAAATTTTATGTGACAATGTCAAAGTTGTCACTTCTTATATATATATATTATGTGACAAGAACTCAAATATTGTCATTAAAATGGTTTTCATAAACATACTAGTGACAAGTAGGACTGTCAATCGGGCCTTGTGAGCCGAGCTTTAAATAGCTTGAACTCAAATAATGTCGAGCTTCATAGCTATAGGCTCAAACTCGGCTCATAAATTTTCTGATTTCTCTGGCTCAAACTCGGCCCATATAATCTTTCGGGTTTCGGGTCTATATCGGGCTTGTATCGGGTTTGTTAATATAGGTAAAATTAGCATGATATATAAGATATTTAGATTACTGAAACACATATGAATATACTACTATTACTTAATACACGAGTATATATCATTAAATAATATTTTAACTGAAAGATCGAGTTATTTGTCCATATTTTTTAAGATATTTGTCCATATACTACTATTACTTAAACTTTTTTCCCTTGGGTTTTGGTCTTAGCACGTAATTGATATATATACTACCATATATGTGTGTTTCAAGTTTACTTGTTTCAAAATAAAAACAGTAATTAATAACTATTACTACAATAAAAATAATTAATCGTAATATTTAAAACAATTATATGTTCGGGCTTTATTCGGGTTGAGCCGTGTTAGGCTCAAGCTCAGCTCATAAATTGATCGGGTTTAATTTAATGGCTCAAACTCGGCCCGACTCACAAATATTCGGGTTCGAGCCAATTTTAATAGGGTCGAGTCATCGGGCTTCGGGTAGGCCCGACTCAATTGACAGTCCTAGTGACAAGAATTGTAAAAAAGTTGTCACTATTGACATTTAGCGATACCCCAAAAGTGACAACAAAAAAGTTGTCACTAAACCATAGTGACAATATTTTTTGTCACTAGGTTGTCACTAAAAGGGTGTCGCTAATTGTCAATAGTGACAACTTAAATCACCATATATTTGCCATTAATAGCTATTAGTGACAACTTAAAAACATATTTTGTCACTATTGCACTTGTCACCATTATTATTATGACAAAATTAATATTTTTATCACTAAATGCATACAAAGAGTGACAACTTCCACAATATCACTAAATTTTTTGTCAATTGTAGTGTGTATTTTTCCTGTAGGCTTGGAGCTAACTTATTTTGGTATTGACAATAGTGTTTTTCAATGTAATTACTTGTAATTCTTACATTATTAAGATTATGAAAAGCATAAGAAACATATTTGTTTTGATTTTATATTTGGCTTTATAATATACTCCGTATTTGTTTTGATTTATGTTTGTCATTAGTCAAATATATGTATGGAGTAAAAAGTTCTTTCTTATTCCCTGCATATTGGAGATTTGAATTTGGAAATCCTATGTTTAGGACTTAGAGATTCAAATATTATTTTGAAGATTTCTTAAATTGCAATGGGCCTGTTTGTTTGACGTTTCCCAAAATTGGTCCGCACGTGTTTTATTCTAGTCAATTTTGAATTTGGGCAACAATGTGGACTGGAATTATCAATAAATTTGAAGATGTGGGGTTTTTTTGCCAATCTGAAATGTTATGGGGTAGAATTGTCAGTCAACATAAGTAATGACATC
This sequence comes from Penstemon newberryi var. newberryi, assembly GCA_030819805.1. Lineage (NCBI taxonomy): Eukaryota > Viridiplantae > Streptophyta > Magnoliopsida > Lamiales > Plantaginaceae > Penstemon > Penstemon newberryi. Next base: position 1,505,075 of record JAUALY010000003.1, on the reverse strand, counting down.
AATTTTACAATAAGACTTAACTGACACGTTGTCACTTAACGGTGATTTTTAACGGCGGTACCAAAAGTGATTTAATTTCTTAAATTGTCACTACAACAAAAATTATTTTTTGTGGCACCATGCTTGATGGCATTTTGAAGAAAATGTCACAAAATATTAATATAGTCATACTTTTGAAAAATGTCACAAACTATAAATGTTAATTTGACTGATTAGTGACATTTTTATACTATAGTGATATTTTATAATGTTATTTTTAACTACAATTGTGACATTGATACATTTAGCCACACCGCTACAAGTGGCATTTTGCTAGTGACATTTTATATATAACGACATTTTTCAAACTGCCACTTATAGCGGTGTGGCTAAAAGTGAAATGTCACTATCATAACAAGAGGTAACATTATAAAATGTCATAATAATATAAAAATGTCACTAAACAGTATGATTAACATTTATAATTCTTGACATATTTAAAAAATGTAACTATATTCATTTTTTGTGACATTTTCTTCAAAATGCCATCAAGCATGATGCCACCAATGATCATTTTTGTTGTAGTGTGTGGTACTAAATGTGTCGACCTAAATTTTCATGGTACCACAAGTGAGAATCGACATATAATTTAATACCACAAGTGCAATTATTTCTTCTCACCTGATATAAAGTAAAAATTAACTCATTCATCAAATTAAGTCAAGATTAAAGAAAAGTTAAATTTGAAATGGAAAAAGAAAAGTCATTGCAAAATACTTGAATTATTTACAGAATCCTTAAATTCTTTTCTAAGGACATACATAAATTGTGGTAATTGCAAAGCACATAGTCTACAATTTCCTTTTTTTTTAAGTACTAAATAAATAAATTATTTATTTTATGAATAAATCAATTAATCTTGTTTTTCTAACTCGAATCAAGAAAATGGAGGCGCCTATTTACCTATAACCAAACACACCCAAAAAGACTGAAGTTCACATTAGGGTTTCCACAGTACGGTCTATAAAAACAAAAAAAATTGCCTCTTTCTTCCTCCACTCCCCTGTTCTCTTTTTTCACACACAAATTAAAAAGTCTTTTATTTTCATTTTCTTTTCTGTTAAAATATTTGGTTGTTCTTGTAAGGATGAAGATGATGAGAGTTATTAATATGTGATTGGTGAATTCCAACTGATCAAGTAAAATTTAATTTTTGCTACGTTCTTTCTGATTCATCCTACTAGTTTCCTCTGTTCATGTGTTTTAATTTTAATTGTAAACTTTATTTTCTGCACTATTTTCTCAAAAACTATTTTAGGTGGATCTCAAATCATCAAGATTAAAGATGATGAAATCAGGAAATCTTAGGACACCTTCTGACACAGTCTGACAATGCTGTGTATGAGAACAAGATTTTGTTTCTGATTCTTGATGATCTTCAATTTCTTTTATGATTTCAAGTTTTTTAATTATAGGTTGAATTAATTTCTTGGGATATGTGATTTATTTTTATCTAATTGTGAATAAATTCAAATATTAATCATTAAATCATAAATTCTCAAAACTATTAAATCACAAAGATAAATTAATTTCCTAGATTTGGGATCGAATACTTGTACAAGTGGCAATTGAATCCAAGACATCTTAATTTTGGGATCTCCCTCTTACTACTTAGTTACTCCCTCATTGACTTTGTGACTATTGTGAACTTAATTTATTTTAGAAATCATTTCCGAATGTTAATTTAATTATGAGTAATTGACAAGTGCTCATTGGAATTTCGAGTAATCAGATTTTCAGTTGTTTTAACCTGATTTTGATCCAATTAAAAAATGTTCTAAGTTAAAATCAAATTTAGAATTCTGGATATTATTTGAGATTCGAGTGAAATATATGGACCTAATCTAACTCAAGCTAAGATCAACGGTGTAGGAAAAAGTGAACAATATATTAGTCCGGAATTTAAAGCTCGTTTGTTAATTGGTAGGACTTTAATGATTTTTCATAGGAAAGTTAATTAGGATTCATCAGCACTTAGGAGATATTTAGATTTAATTTTACAGTAGAAGTCATTTAAGAATATGATTTTGTTTGTTTTATTGATTAAGATATTTAAGGATTTATGTCTATTTAAAGTCTTGTAAATCAAAGGCAATATTTCATATATCAATTTTCTTTGATTTTGGGAAAATTATTTTATACTTGTATTTAGAGCAAGGATTCTCATGTAATGGCGTCAACAAGTCTATTGAAGTTGATCGTTTGTTAGACACCCTAAAGGCAATTTTTTATGATATTTGTGATTGGATATTAAAACTCACGTACAATTAGTCATTGCCAATAAGAAGGTTAGGAACTTTCATCTTCATTGAATAAAATTTCTAGTAACTTAAATCCTATTACACATCATGATTAATATTATCGAACCATCTTAGGACTTTTATCAAACAGGTGGGATGCATGAAGAATTCGATTCTATAGTTATATCCCTAAACACTATATTTAGATAGCTAATAAATGGTTCCCGATTTTTAAAAATTATTAACAAATAACAATCAAATCAAAGGAAGGTTATGAAGACTAAATGGTTCCAAAACTAGTGACTAAATGCTTTTAACAATCTAAACTTTTTTTTTTTTTTTTTTATCATTTTTCGTGTTTTACCTCTAAACTTTTAGGAATAGCCACAGAGTTTATGTCGTATCTTGCACTGTGTCAGTCGTGTCTCATGTTTTTAGTTTAAATTTATGAAAGCATCACGTGGCGTATTCAATACGTATTGATGCCACGTCTCTAACATGTCCATATACAAGAAGTGTTGAAGGCTGCATTTTGCTATGTTTTCAAAGTTAGTACATCACATGATTTTTTTTTTATCCTATTGTTTTTTTAGTGAATCGTATATTTGATTGTTATATCACCATATAACAAATTAAGATCAATTCTACATTATTACTATTATTATTATTATTATTATCTCACATGCAAAATTGACAATACTTTGAAATTTCGAGAGCAAAACTACAGATGTTGCAGAACATTTTCCCCCTTCCCTCACATAACCTTAGTTGCCTTGCAATATGGCATATAATCAGCAAAATCAAACGTAAGCGTGGAAGCTCTTGCTTTTGGCATCAGTATTGGTGGCTCCGACGTCGGGGCGACAATTGGTTGCTCTGCCGCGTGAATCGAAGGCGAACCTTGCCACTTGGCTTGCATGTATTTATGCTTCCTCCATGGAGCCAAATGCATTTTTCTTTCCTTCATGCATTTCTTAGATGCACAACACAATATCTTTATCAAATTTTTAAGTCTTTCTGTTTTTCCAACAAAAGTTTCGGGTAGCCTCTTGATTAACTCGTTGTATTCTTCACTAGCTCTTGCCACTTGAAATTCTGCACGAAAATTTAACTCTATGATCACTTTCACCTCTCCTTTCTTGGACCCTGAAGTTTGTACTACTTCAAGATAAGTGTGTTCCCCTAAAAACAATGATAACCATTTACGTAATTAATGAAACTAGCTTAAGCATATATATATATATATATATATATATATCATGCGATGATTAATCATTAAAGAGTGTAAACATATAAATTAAAGGACACTTTGGAAATTAAATAATCCATTGGGGAATTTAAATGGGATATATATATATCCCATTTACAAACACCCCTTTGGAAATTAAATAATCCATTAGTACAAATTAATTTCAACATTGATATTTAACATTTTTTTTTTGGATAATCAGTGATTATAAAATTAACATTTTGGTGTCACTATCGTGTAAGTCATATCATCGTAACCACTTGTGTTTATTTACTTCATTCACTTGTACAATTACTGGTGTAAAATGTGTCATACAATCTTTATATAGTACAACAAATATCCACAATTCGATACTAGAACAAATATCTACAATCGATTTCCTTTTGTACTATATATACAATTATATAGTATATGATTTATTTGTTGAGTGAATAGCATTTTTGGTCCTCTATGGATCAAATTTTGTACTTTCGTCCCTCTTAAATTTTTTGTAGCAGATTCGTCCCTCTTATCAATGTAGTGTTACACATTCGTCCCTCTTAAATCCAAAATACATCAACTTTCGTCCATTTTAGAATATATTTTGAATTTAAGTGATGTATTTTGTATTTAAAAGGAACTAATGTGTTACACTACATTGATAAGACACTACAAAAAAATTAAATTTTAGTGATAAAATTTTATGTGACAATGTTAAAGTTGTCACTTCTTATATATATTAAGTGACAAGAATTCAAATATTGTCACTAAAATGGTTTTCATTAACATACTAGTGACAAGAATTGTAAAAAAGTTGTCACTATTGACATTTAGCGATACCCCAAAATTGACAACTAAAAAGTTGTCACTAAACCATAGTGACAATCTTTATTGTCACTAGATTGTCACTAAAAGGGTGTCGCTAATTATCAATAGTGACAACTTAAGTCACCATATATTTGTCATTAATAGATATTAGTGACAACTTAAAAATATATTTTGTCACTATTGCACTTGTCACCATTATTATTATGACAAAATTAATATTTTTATCACTAAATGCATATAAAGAGTGATAACTTTCACATTATCACTTAATTTTTTGTCACTTAAGCTTAATTTTCTTGTAGTGAGAGGGACGATTCCGCTATGAAAAATTTAAGAGGGACGAACATGTTACACTAAATTTATAAGAGGGACGAATATGTTACACTACATTTATAAGAGGGAGGAATCTGCTACAAAAAATTTAAGAGAGACGAAAGTGCAAAAGTTAACCCATAAGGAGGACCAAAAGCGCGATTTACTCTTATTTGTTTTTATTGGCTCATTGATTATAAAATATTGTATTCAAATGTACATGACACATGGAGTCATTACTTACATGATTATAGATGGCCATTAATGATAACAGATTAATTGTACTCAAATTAATTAATGTATATATACCTGCAGGAATTTGGGGTGAACTTTTCCACTCAGACTTGCATATAACACAATTGAATCCTGTATTTTGGAGGAAACTACAGATTTCTTTTTGTCTACAGCTCCGGCAAGAATTGGCTACACTTTTCCGGCAAGAACAATTGATAACAATTGCATTTAACTTCCTCAAAGCATGCCTAACTTTTGTCTCAAAAGTTGTAGTCCTACATAAAGTTCTCTGAAAATGAAAATGCCCACATATTATATCAATAAGTCACATATATGTAGTACATCTTACAGTTTATACTTATAGAGAAAATCACTTTTAAGTCAAATTATGTTAATATTTCACCTGGAGAAGCACTTCTTGAGTTTCCCAAAAAGCTTTAAGCTTATCAGCATTATTAATGCTACTATTTTCGTCATCATCTTCCTCAGTCACAAACACTTCATTATTAGTGTCGAGTTTACCGATGCTCGACTCGTACGAACTCAGTACAAACGAGTCATCGTCATCCTCCAAGTACCCAAAAATCATGCCTTGATCTTCTGAGCATCTAAATTTCTCATAGTTCATGGCTATATACTTACTTTGTATAGAAAGTGCTTAATTATTATAAGACTATAGTTTTGATTAGTACCAAGTTTTAAGGTCTTTTTATACTAGCTTGTACTGGCCTATTGTGGGGCCACGATGTCTAGAGTGGGTTATTACCAAATTTTGATTAGTAGACTATAATTTTTATTAGTATATATTATTTTAAATTTTGTGCAATTGTCCATCTATATTTGTTAATGCATACATTACTACGAATCTACGATGCTTAAATTGTACAACGCAGTTAGTTTCAACATATATACGTCAAAAGACTGGTTAACAAAATGGCCATAATTATTTAATTTTATCCTCATATTTAATAAAACCAATTTATCCCTCCCAAGAATCCTAAGAATATGCGGCCAGAAGATGAAGTTTGAGTCATTTTGCTAACAGCCTTTTGACATAAATGTTGGAGTTTTTATGTAAAACCCAACTGGTTTGAGTTGAGCCCATAAAAATTTAATGTGAATGAAACTTAGGAAATAAGATATTACCCCACATTGAGTTGGGGAGTAAAAATTTAGCTAATTATATAACTAAAATTTGGTATAAAGGTTAGACCTCTTTAGGGTACCAAAAGTTTTAGAGGGGTGAGGACATAGGTGATCAAAGGTTCTCCACACGTGCTGCTCGGCATGGTCACGAGTCACTGACTTTGGGCTTTAAAAGAATTAAATTTTGTAGAGAAAAATTAATTAATATATTGAATAGACGTAAGATTAATATTGTATAACGCCATTTGCATTAAATTGTCTTTGAAAGTGTATATTATCAATATTTTAATAATCTTGGAAAGCTAATATATCGGTGATAATGTTGGAGAGGTGCATAATGTATAAATTATGGCAACATGATATTATTCTATGATATATAGATTATAAAACTCATTCTATGGGCAAATTTTCAATTAACCTTTGCTTACTTGGCTTAAGGATATGATCAAGGGGTACACATTATATCTTATATCTATGGATTAGTGTTCTATTGTATTTTAATGGAATCACATGTACGAAAAGCTAAGATAGAATATTACTACTAGAACATAGAGAATTGACTGGCATAAATATCTCTGCAGATAATGTAATTAGTACATATTCCACTACAAGTGAAAAATCATCGTACTAACTATGTCTACTAACCTTAGAATTAAATTAATTAAACCTCCATAGCGTATTTAAACTAAACATAGGCTTAAGGTAGCAAAATTTATTGCACTGCACTTTCATAAAGGAGATCATATATATATATATATTGAGTTAACTCGAATGGTTGAATCATAATATTCTGACAAAGCATGATTATCAAATCGTATATCGTATCACGTATCGTTTTCTTTTTATATCATATCGTCTCATAAATCGTATTGTGATTAATTGCGTTGTGTTAATGGAATTGTAGAATAAGACCCTTTGCACATATCAAAACTAAATAAATTATTAAATTCATGAATCTATAGTATTAAATACATTATTTCATTTCAATATTATGTAAAATTGTGTTGGGAAAGGATAAGCTCATTAAGAAGAAATAAAGTTATGAATTGGTTTTTTATGGTTAAAATTATACTACTTCGTATGATATATTGATATACTAAAGTTTAGTTTTTTTTTTTTTATTTTAGAAGAGATATGCATGTGATGATGTGAGTCTAAACAAAGTATTATGCATTGACAACAAAATATAGTTATTTAGAGGTTATTTTACAAACAAAAAGAAAAAATTCATTTATCACAAGTAATCACACGTATATCGCGAATATATAAGAGTCTTATTGCTATGTTTGAATTTACATTAAGAGATATGACACAGTGTATTTACTCATTATGCATGTATTAATTTTGATATATAATAACCCACAACTAGGACAGTATATTGCAATTGCTTTAAAAGTAAGGATCTGGAAATAAAGGATCTGGATATTCTTTGGACAAGCTAGTTTTAAATGGATCTGGATATTCTCTGTGACTTATCCTCTCTGTTTATGGTTTTCTGCTAGGACAATATATATAGTCATTTACCTTTTATTTACTTTATGTATGTTAATGTTAGTGAGTCCCATGGATACTTTTGACATTTCATATCTTGCAAGTTGTAATATTTGGTTGGTGTGATTGCAACTTGTAACGTTGGATAATTATAATTTTGTCCAGTAAGAAGGAAACAACCTTTAATAATGTATGTGAATAGCTGATTTAGTACCAAATTATTATACTTTTATTAATTAATTAATTGTTTAGATTTGTTTCACATAAAATGTGCATGCTTGCTGTCAAACTTTGGAACATATTTGTTATATTCTTATGCGGCTAGATGATGCCGTTTCCTGTGTGCATTATTGAACTGTGAACATCATCTAATATAATTTTATTTTAATTTTTGTCAAGAAAAATAAACTAAATTAAATCATCAAGTAAAAGTTGTCGAACAAAAATCTGGAAGATTCTCCCACTACTGTAACTCCAAAACGAATTGAGGATCACCCTTAGCCAGTGCAATCATATCACCGTAGAATTGTATGTTTTTTCTATTGTGTCGAATTGAAGACTAGCTAGGAAATCAAAGTACAACATCGTTCATGAGTATGGCTCAGAAATAACTGTTAAGACGAGTTGACTAGTCTGATTGCTCATTCATCAGATATTTATATAAGTGATAACTGACAAAAAAAAAATGAAGATATTTAATTGATAAAAAAGAAGAAAAATGATCGACCATAGTCAGACCCATAAAAAGAGAAAATTGCACCAGCCGGGAATCGAACCCGGGTCTGTACCGTGGCAGGGTACTATTCTACCACTAGACCACTGGTGCTTGCTCAAAGATTAAGCAATGGTAAAACTTTATTGTCAAATTAACCAAATCGAAATAGAACGTACTTGATTGAAAGTAGGGCTGTCGATAGGCTGCGCTTTAATTCGATTAGATATTTGATAGATCTAATCTATTATAAAAATCTATAATCGAAAACACGTTGAGCGAATAAGAATTTAGATTAGTACAATCCGTAAAATATATATATCCAACAATAAATAAATAAATAAAAATTATATATACACATAATATTTTATTAAAGTAAGTAACATTATTAATATCTGACCATCAGTTTAGGAAGATAGTAGTTGTTAATTTGTTCTAAAATTATTTTTAGGAATATAGTAAAGAAAGTTTGAACATGTGAGCTAAATTAAATAGAATCGTAAAGCTAACAGACTTGTTCTAGGAGAAAAAAATACTGATATAATTTTTTAAAATAAAGTTTTTTATTGGATCAGAAAATATCCGATATCTGACCGAATTCGGTCAAGATCCATTTGAGTCGAGAAGTTTAGATTTGAATCCGACTCGATCCCGATCTAACATAAATGGAGTCGAACCTGGATCGAGCCTGAATCCGACCCATTGATAGTCCTAAATTTAAGTACAAGGCTGAATTATCCAGAATAATTGAGGAGCTCTTTCAAACTGAATGGGAAAAGGAAAAGATCGAATAATATTGCGACTGGTATAATAACTTCTATGGTGTAGAGTACAAAGGTGGCGTTTGTAATAGTTTATGCAATTCATTTCAGAAATTATTTTTCGTGTTTGTAATTACAATTTTGTTTTAATTTCTCTAAAGATAAGGTATTAGAAACAATAATTCGAAGAAAAACCTATTGTGTGTGTGGTTTCCGGATTAATGATAAATTTTGTAATTAATTAAAGTTGAATTGGGACATCTATATTATAAAAAGTTTTATTGAAAATTGGTATGCATACACTTTTTTTTGGCTTTTCCAACAGATGGTGCATATCCTGGAGACTAAAGAAAAAAGTTCTCCTTTATACACAACCTGGTTATAAAGGATATGAGATCAAGAAAACACATCATGAGTTTCTCTTTCCAAGTCAAATTCTTCTGCAAACATATGCTATGGCATTTTAAAGTTGGTTTATTTCATGAAGCCAAATCTATCTTCTTCCTAATAGAAGCTAAAGAACATAATTAATACATCTACTAATCATCTTATTATTCCTTTTAATGCAAAGATTTGATCATTCCAAAAAACCATATAGATCAATCCTTCACATACAAATTTATACACTACACTAAATAATTTACACAATGAAACCATTCTCTTATCAATCTATTTTAAACATTTCTACCCAACACTCTGACTTGAAATACTCACTGGATTAGATTTCAAATGCATCCCCTGAGGCCAAAGTCTACCCCCTTTCTTCTTCTCATGCCTTAGTCGTCGAGCCACTTCATGGATCCGGTGATCGTGCTCCTTGAGCACTTGCTCTATGTTGTGTGAAGGGGCAAGAATCGGACCCGAAAAATGTATGTTCTTCTCTTTATGGCTATGCCCATCCTAACAAGGGGGAGAAATAAATAACTATAGATTTAAATTTAAAATAATGGAAAATTGCTCTTTTAAGTCCACAGACTGGACTCTTGGCGCTTTAAGTCCCGCAGTTTACAAAGTTGTATTTTTGGTCCCAACTTTTTAAAATGTTTCGCAATTTTTTATCCCATCACGCCCTTTCCAACTATTAGGGACCAAAAGTGTGAAACTGAGACAACTTTGTGGACCAAAAGTGCCAAACAGAGATTATTCTATGCGACAGAAAGTGCAATCTAGTTTTAAAATTGGGACCAAAAGAGCAAAATATTTTAAAAAATTCAGGACCAAAAATGAAATTTTGTAAAGTGCAGAACCAAGAGTGCTAACAGTCCTGTACTAAAAATGCAATTTTGTAATTAAAAAATATGTGCAAGTTGAGTTTTGCCAAGAAACTCACTTTAAAATGTTCTTTAGTGCCGAGTCTTCCGTTGTCCATTTGTTGTGAGCCCAAAAAAATTTGAGTGTGGCGTCTTCGATCTTGCTTTCTCATGGGATCACCGAATGATTCTGAAAGCCTATTTACTTGATTTCTAGCTTCTACTCGTGAGTGGGATTCTAAGGATGAAGTAGGCCTAGACTCCATTCTTGACACAAGAGGCCCTGAATAAGAAACTCTCTCAGGATGCATTTGATCTTTGCTCATTTCTTTCATACATTGTGAAGATCTAGGTGGATCGTTCGGGAAACCAGAAGCATATTCATCTTTATGAGAGTTAAAATATTCGCTTTGGCTCTTTGGATTCGGATGGCCTTGCCTCCTCTGGAACACAATTTAATACAAAAATTCAACCATTGACCGAGTGTGAGCCCGTAAAAGAATAGAGTCACATAATAATATTTAGTGAAATGCAAAAATACCCCTGATTCTTTCATTAATTAGTAAAACCTCCTGTGTTATTTTTATTGCCAAAAATACCCCGTGCTATTTTTATTAGCAAAAAAACCCTCCCAAGCAAAAATGACAATTATACCCCCACCAAAAGATGCAACAACACCCCTATTTACTTGAAAATTTGACAATAATCATTCTGTTAACTTTGAAAATTTGCAATAACTCCCCCCCCCCCCCCCCCCAACAACCCCTGGTTCACTTGAAAAAAAGCAATAAGCTCCCTATGATTTATGAAGGAATTTCAAATGGATATTTTGGCTAATAAAAAAAATAGGGGGGTTTACTTTAAAAAATAACACAAGGGGGCTTTTGCTAATTAAGCAACGCACAGGGGGTATTTTTGCACTTAGTTCTATTATTTCACCTTTTAAGAAGTCTAGGACCAAGTTTATAAAAAAATTATAATTCAAAGGAAAATAGATTTTTGAAATTACCTGCATTGACCTAGCTAACTCTGCATTAGCATCAGGTGCTGGAGCAGCTCGTAATTCGTTTGATCTTTTCAAATTATTTTCTCCCTTTTGCCCCTTAGCTCCAATGGGTACTTGCCTGTAAAAGTTAATTCAAACAATTATGTGTAGCCTTATGAGTAACTACAAAAAGTTATGAAAAAACTAATCACTATAAAACTGAAATTTGGAGAAACAAAATCCATCTATAGAGCTTAGTAGGGACATCTCATAATTTGCTAAGTTTTCTTAAGCTATGTCTGGTTCTTGGATTTTAATGAATAAAACACTAAGCTTCATTTTCTATTCTCATTTTCCTTATTAGTTTACTCACTTAAATTCAAGAACGAAACATAGTTTAAATGTTCCATTCAGTGAAATTGTAGAGTTACAAGATCTTATTATATTTTAACATAAAAAATATAAAATAAAGTTCCTTTTTACCAATATAATCCCAAAATCTAAATGAAATTTAAATAATTACAGAAGAGTAACTATAAAGCACTCACCTTCTTGCTTCATCTTCCCGCAATTTTGCATCTATTTCTTTGCTTGGAGGGTATTTTGGCAAATTTGATGGATCACACGCAAGTGGTTTTGCTTCGAAGAACTGTCGTAAAAGAACAATATAAATGATAAGAGAGAGAGAGAGAGAGAGAGAGAGAGTGTGTGTGTGTGTGTGTGCATGTGTATGTGTATGTGTATGTGTATGTGTGAGAGAGAGAGATAATACCTCACTCTTGAGAGCATTAGCTGCAGTCCCTCGATCAGAAGGGTCGACTGAGAGTAAAGTCCCCATCAGTCCTACTGCAGCATCAGGAAGATCCTTATAGGTTTCAGCAATTCTCTGTCTATAGGGTTGAATAGGCTTAAACACTGTAGAATGAGGCAGTTTCGATTTTCTCCAATAATCCTCAGATGGTGAACCACATAGCTTGAATATCTTATGCAACTGCTCTACCTACATGGTACAAAATAAAAAGATTATGCAAAGAACTGCAAAAAATAAAAGTAGCACAATATATGCTGCATATATCTCAATCGCCCGTGAGAAATGAGCTATCGCAGTTTGTTTCCTAAGGGTACTGTGGTCTTAGACCATACTTCGTAGCAGCTTTGCATTATTGCATATATAGTTTCTTGACATAGGTAAAAAAAAAACTAAGTTCCAATAGTACCTCTGTTCTACCAGGCATGATGGGCTTGCCAGCATATAATTCTCCAAGAATACATCCAGTGCTCCATAAATCCACCGCAACTCCATATTGAGTTGCACCAAGTAAAAGCTCGGGTGGTCTATACCACAAAGTCACAACACGGCTAGTCAAAGGAACACTTTGACTATCATCAAAGCAACTTGCCAACCCAAAATCCGCAATCTTCAATATACCATCATTGTCAATTAAAAGATTCGATCCCTTTATATCCCTATGCAAAACACCATGACTATGACAATAATCGAGCCCACTCAGCAGCTGGTGCATGTAACACTTCACCTAAAATTGGGGGAAAAAGAAGAATTAAAATACAATATAAGTATGGGATTTAATAAACAAACATAAACAGGTAAAATAAAACACCTGTGGTTCGGTAAACTTGACTCCAGGAAGTGAAGCAAGTCCAGTGAGATCATGTTCCATATATTCAAAAACGAGATATAAACTGGAAGATGTTCTTGAAGTAACTAATCCTTCAAGTTTAATAATATTTGGATGATCAAGCTTTCGTAAAATGAGAATTTCCCTTGCCATGAATCTAACACTTTCAGGATCCATTTTATCAAAACATACTTTTTTCAGAGCAACAACTTTATTATTCAGGAGATCACGTCCCTTATATACACTACTATAAGTTCCTTGCCCAATCTGCAATAAACAAATGTTCTTTTTTTATCAAAATCAAGAACCAAAACCAATCATGTGTATACCATATAACATCTAATCTAGCACCATATATCTCAAAAACTGAATCTAAAAGGTCCCAAAATGTTAAACCAAAGCCTAATAAGTTATACTAATTCAATAAAGAAAATTCAAAAAAAAAAAAAAATATTTCCATTTTGTAGATATGGTACTTGAAAATATAACTTTTTTAGCTACAAAGAGAAACAACTATAGATCATTTTCATCTAATCAATCAAGAACCAAAACCAATCATGTATATATCATACAACATCTGCATCCAGCACCACAGATCTCAAAAACTGAATCTAAAAGGACCCAAATTGTTAATTCAAATCCAAGTAAGGTATACCAATTCAATCAAGAAAATTCGAAAAAAAAAATCATTACGTAGATAAGTTCTTGAAAATATAACTTTTATAGCTACAAATAGAAACAAATTAAGGCGATTTTCAGCTAATCAAAGAACAATTCAATCTATGAAAATAATGAATCAAAAAAGCTAAAATATACAACCTTATCGAGTTTCTCAAAAGTCTCGGCTTTCCTCGGAATCCATCCTTTCAGAGCTTCTCCGGCAACTGTAACAAGCCAAGAAGGCCATCCTGCAGCAACTTCTTCTCCTTCTACAGCTTTGGGAACAGTTACTAAGCTTGGAAAATTACTTGCAATTTCAGAAATCTCATTTCTCGTGTCATAGCAGTATTCGTCCCTCATGATTCTTGACCCATTATTAATTTTCTTCTTCTCTACTAACCCAATTCTTACATCACCATTTTCTAACTTTTCTTTAAGTGAAAAACTTTCATCTCTTTTTGAGGAAATTGCTCGAGCAGCTCTTAATTGAGATGTTTTCCTCATCAATTCTCTCTGTTTTGGGCTATCTTCACTGTCTTTAACAGCTGAAGAAGTTTTCCCAAATACACAACCCATAATTTCCCTAATAATAAACCCAACAAAATAATAACTTTTTCACAAACTCGTCAAATCAAAACATCAAAAAAAAAACCAAATTCGGTTAGCAATTCAATACACCCATGAAAACCCAAGAAGCTTCAAGAAATGAACTTCGAATAGTAAAATAAATCCCACCAATCAAAAATAAACACTAAATAATCTAAATTTGAAACCCTGGGTTAGTACATAAATGAACCCAGAAACACTCTTTGATGAATTCTTGATTTTGGAAATAACTTGAAGTAAAAAAGACCTGGTCTTTAGCAAAAATTCAAAGTCTCAGCTACTATTCACAGTTCAACACGCTTATATCCGATAAATAAATGTAAAATATTCTTGAAAATACTCCCAATCATATGTACAAGTTGTTCGTATCTTAGTATGTGTAGAGAGTAGAGAGAAATATAAAATGGCCGGCAATTTTGTATCTCTGTTTTATAACTAAGAACAGTTCTACAGTCAAGACTCGATGACGGCGTTGGATCCTCTCTCTATTTACAACTCTTCCTTATTTTCTTTTTCCTTTTCCCTTCTATAATGATTTTTTTTAGATTTTACAACTCCCAGTCAATTTCGACCCACAAAATAAACAAAAGAATAACAAATATTTTGATTTCTTTAGTATAGCCTCGAAGTTTTAAATAAAAACTGAAATAATATAAATTTTGCTTATTGCATTTATGTCCTTAAAATTAATCTTTGAGAATTTATAGTGTTAGAGCATTGTTTTGTATGAAATGTTATTGTGAGAAAATTCTAGGAAATGAAGTTTTAATACGAAATATCTTAAAAATAAAATAAAAGTAAAACTTTACAAAAATAAACAAAAGTAAAAATTTAAAGATGATGAAGCCCGAAAATGGGACCGAGTTATCAACTACTCTCAAGGGTAGTTTTGGTCTAAAAATTGATCATGACACTCGATCGATCACAAACAAATGCGATAATCTTATTTTGTTTTAATGATAAATGGGGTAAATAAAATATACTGATAGACAGACAGACACCACAGGATTGGGAATGTTGCTTTGTACTGTTGGGAGTGGAGGAAACTACCTCTGAAATGGTTCCTTCCCTTTTCTATTTGTTGGGAGTACCAAAAAAGGAAAAGGAAAAACACTACTTGGGGGGAGGAGGAATCAGCTGCTAATGGTATATGGATCCTGAGGTGGTCCTGAGTTTGATGAGAAGAAGGGTGAATGAGTCATTTCAATTTGTAATTAAGGGAGGCAAAAATGTACACTAATTATGACTTCCATGAACAACCAAGTGTGTTTGACTTCCAAACAGTAAATTTATATTGTTAAATTGTTCTCCAAGAAAATATTTTCTTTTTTTTTAATTTATTGTTTTGGAGGATTGCACACGGATTAAGAAATTTAATAAATAGTCATATTTTTTAAGCAAAAAACTCCAAAATATCCTTTTAATAACAACATTAATTAGCATTAACAAGAAGGATATTGATAGAAAATAATTAATTTTACATTGAAATCATAAAACAACAAATAAAAGTAAACAAATTTTTTTTACCAAAGCGACAAATAAAAAAAAATGGAGGGAGTAATAAGTAAATATTTCTTGAATGAATTAATTATAATAATTAATCTAAAGAATATTTTATAATATGGTACTATCAAATTGTTGGTGCCAAAATCTACATTTTTTGGCTTTTGGAAAATATTCTTTTTGTTCTTTTAATCCAAAAGTAATTGTAGTTTTCGTGGTCATGAAACACACAAAAATCAATGAATAGTAACTTTCATTTAGATTGTCAATCACGTTCACGTTCATGACCACATTGAAACCTTATTTTGAAAGTTCTCATTTACGAGTCAAACTAACTTTAGAAGCTAAATTTGTAATTAATATTCTAACTTATTCTAACATCTAAAGTTAAGTTTGATTATCATTAAGATATGTCATTAGTAATTTCTGGAGATACTCTAAAACGTGTCTAAAATATTTATAAAAAAAAGATTTCTCTATAACAATTTAAGTACATTTAATTGTTGTGTTTGGAATTGACTAATTAAATACAACATATTAGACGTAATACACATGTTATAATTTGAAAATATTACAGCCATTTCAACTCATTTTAGTGGAAGAGCGTGCTATTTTTTTATCCGTAAGTTTGTAAAACTTGAATATCAAATAATTTGTAATGTGATTTGATTTGATTTATATTTATTGAGTTACATGTAATCCATAAGTTTGTATAACATGATTATCAAATAACTTGTAGTGTCATATAATTTATATTTATTGAGTTACTTGTTAATTAATTACATTATTGGTGTATATACTTCTTAATCAATGTGTGTATATTGCATGAATACGTATTTTTGTTGCCTTGGCAATAATGTAGAGTATTTCTTTTTCTTTCAGGAATTTAGATATTTTTATGACTTATGAGAAAACAAAGGTGGTTTCCTGTGGACCATTTATTTTCAATCTATGGATCCATTTACAATTATTCTATATAATCAGTACTAGACACTGATTGTGGGCTTAAAGTATAATTGTTGCCATATTAATCTCCCTAGAAACCTTGACTTATTAGGATGTGATCATGTAGACACTCAACGTACAAAAGGCTGTGACTCAGTCATTTGATTTCAATATCAATCTAAACTATTTATGAAATATTAAAACTTCTGGATTCGGTAAAATTTTGAAATTATAAATTAGTGAGTCAAAATATTTCCAAATGATGAAAGGTAGAATAAGAAAAAAGCATTTGGATTTAGGAATTGAATTTGATGAAAGATTTGTAGAAAAGTTTGATTTCAAATTAATCATTTTGGATTAAAATAGTTAAATTTGATTTTCTTAAGTGAAAATATGAATCATGCATATTATTACATCATAATATTGATTGATTACATTAACAAATTACATATAAATAAAGCAACTTACAATTAATAAATAATAACTAATACATATATATTATGAAACTAGAAAAATGCTAACACTTTAGATCATAAGACTCGAACACAAGATCTTTTAAGTCTCAAGGCCTCGACTTTTTAGTCCCACATAATTGGGTCTCAATATTTTAGACCCACACTTTACGAAACTTTATTTTGATCCAGTTGTTAGTACTTTTAGATCAAACGTGCAAAAATATTTTAAAATTTGGGGATTAAAAATTTAATTTCATAATACGTGGAACCAAATACGTACATTGAGGAACCAGCCCTATAATACTATGAAGTTGCAATTTTCTCCAAAATAAATACACGAATCCAAAATTGTTATGGATTTCGAATAATTGGCTCCAAATTAATTCCTCCAAAATGGATCCGAATAGTTTGGTGATCAACTTCCTTTGTGTTGTTCAACATACTTAATATTGATCAAATTTAACTAATCCTGTATCATATAGTTATTGTCATTGATTTTTTCAAACATTATTTAATAATTAATCTATTTGGTTCATATTTGACACTTCAGACATTACTATTCATGAAAAGGACATTTATGGGAAAAAAATTCAAATCCTCAATTAAATATGTCTGCTGCCATATATTATATAAATATATTTGGATATATGATCACCAGTCCAAGTAATAGAACTTAAAAGTCTACCCAACCCCATTAATTGAAAATAATTCTATTTTCTAATTAACCAGAATTAATTGTCGAAATCATGACAAACAAAAAATTCAAGATTGTGGGGCAGCAAAGATTGATAATTCCACGCAAAATACCGGCATAACTTTCAATGTAGCATTGAGACTGTTTTCATACTTTTATTAGGTTTGAAGATTTATTTGAATTCTTATCTGGATGACATGTGCGCTCTATGGATAAAACAAGACCACATTGCCAAAAAAAAAAAAAAAAGACTGGCCGGGTGCTTTAATTTTATGCCAGGCCCGATCTCACTATAAAATAAAATATAATAAATAATTTTGTTTTAGTATATACTCAAATGTTTTATTCATCGTAATTGATTAGTGTACATGATAAAAAAAAAAAAAAAATGTTGGTATTTTTTGTTTTTAAATTCAGTTTATCATGAGGACTACTTATATATATAATTGCAGCAGCATGTCTCGTCTCGGGTTACTTTACTTACTACGTACATTTTCAACTTAGGTAAACGACATAAATTCAGGTTTCAGTGTCTTTCAAGAAGCAGTTAGAAATTAATTAAGATGTTGACCAAATTTTAATTTAGAAGCTAGCTAGCTCAAATAAAAATGAGCATTAGTCAATATAATTCAGTGAGCTGAGTCTGATCAAGTGACTTGCCTTTGAAATATTGGCTCGATCAAACTTAATTTAGTCAATACCATGTTTTCATGGAAAAAAGATGGATGAACAAGTGATATTTTTCAAAATAAATTGTATTAATTAGTGACAAATTAAATACTCTATCAAATAACTATATGTAAATTGTCACTTTTGGAGTATATGTTTAGTGACAAAAGTCTTGATAAAATAATTACGGTGCTTGAATTTATTATACACTATTTATAATTGGTAGCGTATGTTTAATAATAAATATTGTAACAGTGATATAGTTATAGTTTGATTGTTTGATTATCACTTTTTGTTTTTTTAATTGTACGATCAATAGTACATTTGACAATTTAGTTGTAACTATTTTGACTCATATGTATATGTTTACGAAATTCATTTAATGAGATGTTTATGAAGTCGCTAAAAAATCATTTTTGTGAAGTTGCATGTATGACCAAGAAATTTGTTTTTTCTCTGTTCATGTTACAGAAGAACAATTATTATTTTCTGTGCATGTAATCGTGATGATCAGATCAGAGGACAAATTATGTCTTGAATGGTGTAGTAATGAAAGTATTAATTCAATACGATTTGGACCATATATATATAGTTCTGCTGTGGCTATAAGTGTGCTTTAATATTCTGTCTGAACATTTGACAGTTGTTAATTACTAATTGATTAGTCCGAAATGAGTAATTAGTTCTGAACTCGAGTGAAGCATGCATGGTTGATTAATAACAAATGAACAAGTTGTACTGAACATCTAGAAGGAGAATATATAATTATGTGCGACATTAGTAGTATTAATTTGTCTATTTAATTATAACTTTGTTTTGCAATTTCGAGCCAGCTTGTAAGTTGATGAGGTGGAGGGTGGAGACATGAATGTAGTTCGATCTTGTGGTGTATTCGCTAGGTAGTGTCGAGTAGGCCTCTTTCTCGTTGATCTCAGTTCACCTCCGCTCTGTTTAAAAGTTAGAATTCCTTGCAAGATTTTGTCTAGGGTTGAATTGACCAAGCTAACCCTCCCTTAATGATCAGGTTCTTACATAATCAGGTCCTCTTGTTTAGTGCAATTGACAAAGCTGGTTATAATAGACATTATTATGTGTATTAAGTATTAGTTAGTTGAGCACATGAGCTACTCTCATTGAATTTTATTTAATTAGCTACTCTTATTGATTTATAGATCCAACTACTCTTCATTGACTTTCTTTGAGAAAACTCAGCATATTAATTAAAGGGAAAAAAGATATAATGTATTGTTTTTCTAGATGCATTCAATATAATAAGTAGATAAGAAATTTCAGCCTATACCCAACTGACCAAATCCAAAGTCATCGGACAAGTACAAGTACAATAATACACTACACTTTTGAATTTCTTAAGCTAAAGCCCTCAGTTTTGACATAGGCCAAATCAATAGTTTTATTCAATATGATCAAGTAAAATTCTTTCTATACTCTAGCTTCAAATATAAATTGATCAAAGTATATAACAATGAAGATTAGCCAGTCCAAATTGACATGCTCTTGAAAAACATACTATTACAAGAAATATGCAGTTAAAAAAAACATCTGCACATGTATGTTACATTGAATGAAATTGTACACCTATAGGTCTCGTTTGACAAATTTAATTCAAGTGCACATGCTATAGACAACCAAAAACCAACAAAACTGATACAAGGGGCTATATGTGTAATGCTCATCGTCTTTGCGTGCATAATTTTCTCAAGTACCCCATTTGTGAAGGAAGCGCACCTTGTATCCTAGCAAGATTACAAGACTGTTCTGTGAAAATCTGGTGGGTTGATTTCCTTTTCCATGGAATGATCCCAAATTCGTCATTAAACTCTTCCATTCCCTCGACTAGGAACTGCCAAACTAAAGTTCCAGCTCCAGATTTGTTTTTTTTGGCAGACTTGTAAATGATATCAAGAATTACTTTGTACATTCTCTCTCTTTGAGAAGGGTCAAAATCCTTGTTCTCTGTGGATAATCCAAATTCAGCAAACATTACAGGCTTTTTCAGTTCTTTGTCACCGTCTTCAATGTGGGATAACATCCACTTTGCCACAAATTTTAATTTATATTCAAAGTCGGGATTATGTGTCCTGCAAAAGAATCAATAGTTTGAATGTTGGATATCCTTTAACCGTAAAGAATAGTTTCAATTTCCCCATCATGGAAAGTAAAACGAGTGCCAACTAATGCTGAGTTATGATGAACTTTAACTTTATGTTTTCAATTGTCAACTTATTTATGAACTCGTTTGGTAGTACCTATAGAATAAGATTTTCATATTTTTATGACTCCACATTAGGAAAGCTAGATTAAATGGTGCAAAGAAAGGGATAATCACTACAATAAATATATTAAAGAAATGAAATAAGCAGCAGCAGCAGCAGCTCACCAGTGATCAGGGTATATATGAACTGATGCAAAATCGATAGTTGAGATCTTTGAGTTGCGAATGAAATCAGTTCCAACATCAGCAGCCCAAAATTCGGGATTAACAGTCAACCTTTTTGGACTTTTAAGCCCATAAAATCCTTCAAGACCCACTGTCAGGAGATGCTTCTTGTCAATTGATTTCACAAAACTCGACATTTCTTCAATCCAATCCTGTAGTTATATATATGATACATACAAATTTCAATATTGGTGTATAAGAATTCATCATAAGTTAAAAGACAGAGTTCTTGATTGCACAAAATATTTTATTTACCTGAAGTGTATCACCAGATTTATCAGTTATGCAGCGAGGTTCATTGATTAACTCCCAGGCAAATATAGTTGGATCATCCCTGTACTCGACCCCAGTCAATGTGTTCTTCCTTGTTAGAACAGTCTGCCAACAAAAGGAAATTGGAAAAAATAATAAAGATCAATAGGATGAATACAAGAATTAATATCTTATCCAAGAACTGTCGTAACTGGCCTTAACTTCGTTTTCGGTTTCATTTCAGTATATGATATTGGTATTCCAATATTTTGTCTAAATACGCACTAATGGCAAAGATCATTATAATAATTCTATGTAAGGTTACTCTTCAACTTGAGATTGTGAATTCTAAAGGTATATATTTGTAAAATTAACACGGGTTTGCGTGGACTATGAGCTTACCTCAAAAGAAATAAAGACTGTTCTCTAAATTTGGAAGAAATATAAAGTCTCTTCACCTTGTTCCGTTTGCATTTTAGATAGAGTTTAAATATTCTCGGAAAAGTGCTTTAGAAATTATCTTCATTTCATAATATTTCTCTCATTAAATTCACTCTATATTATCTAAAAAACTGATTCTCTCTTAAAATAACCCTATAATTCTTAAAAAAAATCTATAGCCTACAACTAACATAATCATTAAATTTACATTCTCTTACTTATTCTCTCTATATCTATCTCTCTCTTCTTCCAACTTTTTCCAACTCCCACTAACAGACAAGAGCCCCACATATTACCCTTAATCTCTTCTTTTTTATACTCTCTCAAACAACTTATTTCCATAATCAAAATTTACTATTCATTTTTAACTCTAAACCAAAAAGCAACAAGTTTTCTTAAATGCACGAAAACCTAGGACGGTTCTGAAACTTGACCTAATTTCTGAAATCACTCTAAGAAATGCAAACCAAACAAGACCAAAGTCCCTTTCTTTTTCCAACCTTTCATAAAAGAAAAAAGAACGAAATTGTGTACAGCTGACATCGTGACCGATTTCATAGAAAAGTACAGTGAAGGTTACTTGACTTGAGAAATATTAAGGGAATAAAAGCTGAATTGTGTTAGTACCA
Source organism: Penstemon newberryi var. newberryi (assembly GCA_030819805.1). Taxonomy (NCBI): domain Eukaryota; kingdom Viridiplantae; phylum Streptophyta; class Magnoliopsida; order Lamiales; family Plantaginaceae; genus Penstemon; species Penstemon newberryi. Next base: position 1,482,900 of record JAUALY010000003.1, on the reverse strand, counting down.
TGATACTAAACATAAATGAGATACATACTAGTTTAATGATTTTCCTTACGCAAATATACCGTAAGTTAACTATTTTAAGAAGCTCATAAATATTTAATTTAATAAAACAAAGATCTAATATTGGACTTTTGACATAATTTTTCCTTTCTAACTTATTTTTTTCCTCTCTTGTATCATAAAGGTCGAGTCTCAAGAAAATATTTTGACCACTTCAAAAGTGCCATTTTCGGCCAAAGAACTTTAAAATTAAGTAAAAAGCAGATGAACCCATACAGTTCAAAATTTTTGATGGCTTTATGATGTATGAACATAACAATTTATCCTAAATTTAGAAAATGAACCCAAAAAACATATATGATGATGTATGCTATTTTGATAAGAACCCTCGAAAATAAGTAGAGAAAATAGTAAAATTAATTACCTTAACATAATTCTTGAAATAGTGTCGTATTGATGGATCATAAAAGAATGAGTCATTAGAAGAACTTAAACCGACACCTTCATCCCATGCCCACTTTACGTATTGAGTCTTTCCACCATATGCTTGCAAGTTATTGACTAAGCACAATATTAGCCTTATTCCATAATGCCTTGCTTCTGCTATAACATGGTCCAACGCCTGATCATAGCACATGTAATCATTGAATGAGGTTATCGCAATAAAGATAATAAGACAAATGATTATGTAAGATATATAAATATAATCTAAGAACACCTCTTTACAGTAATATCATGCACAAAACAGAAAGAAACCAATAAAAAAAATTCTTGCATCAAATGATTTAGAACAATGACATTGAGCCCTAAAATTTTATTCATTTTCATTTTACTTGTTATTTCTCTCAATAAATGCAAGTTTCAAACATAACCTTGTTAAAGGGGGGAAACAAATTCTCACACACACTCACACACAATCGTGATATCAACAAATCCTAGATGATATAATTATATTTATTCAGTTTTAGTTAAATAAGCAAACTTTTAAAATATGTGATGAACAAAAAAGTATAGTAGAAAAATGGTAAAATGAATCAATGGATTGTATTATGCGACTTTGTATTACCAAACACGCAGTCAATGTAATAGTATTGAGACATTATGGCTTTTGTGTCGAGCCAAATACCAACAAAAGAATCCACGAAAACTAAGCTCATCGAAAGAATTAACTCTGCCTCAAATCAAAATTTTGATTTTAAATTTTCACAAATAAACTACAGATTAATTGAGCGAATTTTAGACTATGATTAATGAGAAAGAAAATATAACACGACCAGCATCATAAACACTTCATGAGTAATCATACTAAACAAATTCAAACAACCATGACACCAATAAAATAATACTCCCTCCGTCCCTTTTTTTTTTTGCTCCCTTGAGTTTTGGCACAAAGTTTTAGGTGAGTGTTGAAAAAGTGGAATTTTTATGCAACTTTTCATTTATGCCCTTAAAAGTAGTGGTAGAGAATTAGTGGTGTCAAATCACTATTTTATGTGAAAGGGTACTTTTGAGAATAATAATTTCATATTATGAAAGGGAGTATTTTTTTGTGACATCTCAAAAACGAAATAAGAGCAGAAGAAAAAGGACGGAGAGAGAATTAAACACGAGTATTAGTGTTTTATTCAGTTTTAGCTAAATACACGAACTTATAAAGTAAGAGCTGTACAGAAATTGAATCAATAGATTGTATTTTTTTTACCCAAAACAAAAAGACTCAACAGTTTGGATTATACTATATTATATCCAAATCACTTGATCATTAATATCGTTTTGAGACATCATGGTTTTTAGGTCAACCCCAAGAACAGAGAAATATAAAGTTTTCAAACTAATTCCATGAAAGAATTAACTTTTAACTTAAATTATAAATTCAATTTTTAACTTTATCAATGATAAGCTACAGATTAAATCTAGAGCAAAGTTAGACAACGATCAATAACAAAGAAGAGATAACACAATCATCAAAGTAAACACTTTATCAATATTGATTCTAACAATAAATACTCTTACTCTGAATACTCGTTCATCAAATTGACCAGGCGAAATTTGTAAAGCATTGTAATCACCATCATTGAAAGCCCAAGTTCTACACACAGTAAGACCCATTTTAGCACTAGCTTCAAGAACTGCTCTGATCCTATGTTTTCTAGATTCATCTGCGGCATGTTCCATCATCCAATAAGAGTTCCATCCATTAAAGTAAAAAGGTTTACCATCAACTATGAACTGAGTCCCATTTCTCTCAACAAAACTCAACTTTGTATCTACTTGGATATTAATCCATAAATCCCCAAAAGACAAGTATATAAAAGCCACACATGATGCAAAACCAACGATTGGGTAGAACACCCCATTTCCTCCACCAATTCCGCTTTTAACCATCAGAATGAATGAAAAGTGAGTAAAGATCGAATCTTTGGGTATTAAATGAATTAAAAACTGAAAATAAAGGTACCCTTTGAGCCGCAAATGACGCAATTGCTGGAAAATGTAAATACAGAGTTGGATTTATCTGTTTTCTTGGATCTACTTAACTTTCCAGTTTTTGGGGGTTTTCGGGTAAAGACAAGATTTTGAAGGCCAACCCAGATCCTTTCTTCAAAAGGGTATGCCAAGAATTAGTTGAAAGAGACCAAAAAACATCAATTAGCCTTCAATTTATAGTTTGCATCATAAGGGTTTGTGACTTGTGTGAGAAAAAACAGAGGAAAGGGTAACTTCTAATAATGATGGAAATGTTATTTTAGTAATAATGTGATAATGAACCGTAGGCAATTGATGGTGGAAATGAAAAAGAAATGAGACGATATGCAAGAAATCAAATAATTTTCAAACCCAACTTATACCAATAAATAAAAACTGAAGAAGATTTAATTTGGGAGAAAAATTAATGAAGATGAAGGTGAATGTTGGGATCAAATGCTTTGCCAGATTAGATCTGAGCTAATGATTTCAATATTAGTACTATTTGATGTGTTGTGTACAGATATTTACCAAAAAAAAAAAAGTCCACAGATAAAAATTCATGTCATGGGCCATTTCTGATATAGGCCTTGTACCTTTGTCTCACCATATTCATATTTAATTCATTTCCTTGTTTTATTTTATTCTATTTTGTTTAGAATAATTTATTTTTTTCACAGAGGACTGTGGTCATTGATATACTTTACTTGTTGATTTCACCAAACCAAAGAAAAGATTCTGACTTGTTGAGGCATACAACACAATTTGGTCTTTTTCTCCATGTGGCCACTGGCCAGAAGATCTATATTAGGTATAACTCTCCCTCAGTTAATAATTACTTGCATTATTACATAGTCTTTTGCTCTTTTCTTTCTTTTCACAATTTTGGTAGTTCATATGTATCATTACATTATTAGCAAGATTAGTAGTATAAAACTATGTCGTTTCATGTGTAAAACCGATGATTTTGTTAGTACTCCAAATAAAAATAAATTACTAATAATTACTTTTTCTTAAAAGATATAGAGAAACTGTTTTTTTTTAAAGAAAAAAAGAGAGAATTATTTTCCTTTTTTTTTGTGGAAATGTATTATGTATGTGTAGATTTGGAAACAAAAAAAAAAAAAGTTATACAGTTCACGGGAGTCTCTAACTAGTTCAATGACATGTTTTCTCAATTATATATTTCTACTATTATTATCTAATTAGATAAATTAATAAATTATATTTATAAGAAACTAGACAATCATGTTTCATGAACTGGCATCAGGCATGGTGAATCAGTGAATGATGCCCAAAAATAATATCTTAATTTGTAAGATACGCCAGTACTGCATTTGGTTGTTCATGTTTCATTAGGTTTTTACCTCTTACAACTAATTACTCTGAATTAACGAATAAATAAGTAATGAAAAAATGCATGGCAATTTTTGGTCGGCGTATATAATAGGACTTTTAACTTAGTATCCAAGAGCCGATGGCTTGGTCCAATATTATTGGAGCCAAAGCAACTAATTAAACGTAGGTCAAATTGGGTTCCAGTCCTTTTATTAAGCTCGGTGAATTTATGTATCGAGTTTGAGCTTAATGAGGCTCAATCCTATTAATTAATATGACTTATTAAGATGCTAAAATAATTCCATATGTCATATAATATCAATTTGATGGTTATTGAGGTGGTGTATGTGAAATTTTTTAATGTTATTTATATAATAAATTTTTTTTTTTAGAACAATATATAATCATTATTTACCAGTATTGAAGATATTCGCAAGTATTATCATAGTATTTACAATTTGATTTTAATTTTGAAATTATGCTTGATATTTCATGATAAAGAAAACTAGCATAAGGTTGTTATATTCTTTTGGGGCTTTTTTTTTTAGAACAATATATAATCATTATTTACCAGTATTGAAGATATTCGCAAGTATTATCATAGTATTTACAATTTGATTTTAATTTTGAAATTATGCTTGATATTTCATGATAAAGAAAACTAGCATAAGGTTGTTATATTCTTTTGGGGCTATGGACGTCCGAGTATTCTACGTGCATCTATCAATGTGCATTTTAGTAATACGCAACTTTTTGGAAAAGAATTAGTGTAGGCTAATTTAATATAAGTCTGAGACTATGACGTATGAAATAATATATGAGCTTAGAGTTTATATTGATTTTTTTAGATGAGTTTATATTGATAAATATAAAATATATATATATGAATTGAGTTTAAGCATGTGTTTTCATCTCAAATGGAGACTCAAATCAATTTGAATTCAAAAATCCAAAAAAGAGGTCACATCGAAGAACTCAATAGAAGGTGCAAATACCCACCTCCCCCAATTGAGCCCGAATATGGGCTCAAAGTTTGGGAAGCCAATTTTTTTATATACTCCCTCCGTTTCAAAATATCTGTTTTTTCACATGTATGCACACAAATTAAGAAAATTATTGAATATAGTTGAATTCTAAAAGGAAAAAAATGAAAAAGACTAAGATACCCTTTTAATTAATTATCCTCCACTAATGTTTAAGAAAATTTATGAGCATAAAGGGGCAAAAATGGAAAAAGAGTAATTAATGCTTTATTGAAAATCTAAAGTGATAGATAATATGGCACAAGAAAAACTTTTCAAAGCGATAGATATTATGAAACGGAGGGAGTATAAATTATATAAATATTGAATACTACATTAATATGTCTTATTTTTCTATTTATTTTTAAATGATCAAGTTTTTATTGATAAAAAGAGATACCCAAAATCTTAAGAATCATTCTTGAGTAGACACGTGACAATATAAAATTACTGATAACATAAACTATAAATAACAACTTGAAAAAATAATGAAAATAATAATGACGACAATATTTCATTTTTACAATTGATAATCATCTTGAAATTCACAAATATTTTGAATTTTATTTATTTTTAATTCAGTATAAATTTACTTTTAATTGCATTTTTAAATAGGTTTTAATTTTAAGTTAATCAAATGAATTTTATCTTTTAATAACAGCCCTAGTCCACGCCTACCTCTTCTTCCATTAATTATGTTTTCTCTCTCCATTTTTTTTTTCATTTCACTTGTCCTATCATCTTTAAATTTATCTCCATTTTCCTCTTTCCACTCTCATTTATATTATTTTATTTCTATAAAGTATTTGATGTGGTATTTTTCACTCTCGTACATCAACATTCAAATTAATCCAAATGACATCTTAAATTTTCAAAATTAAATATCTATTATTTTACTGATATTTTATCATCTTAATATTTCGATAAAATCAATCACAATTACGTTTCAAATATTTCATTAAAATCACTCAAACAATTCTAAAACAGAGCCAATATCGATCCGAACGAGCCCTTTGGGGCTAGGGATTTTCTTCCGGAATAATTTGAATCCAGCATAAACCAAGATTCTATAGCCTAGTTGATTTTTTTTTTTAATATATACTCTCATTTCATCCATATAATCAAAGTAACGATATGCCCAACGTACTAATATTACATCATTATTTTGTATAATATTTAAAAGAAATTAAACTCAGCTAAAAAATCTGTGTCAAATTAAAAGTGAACAAAATTCATAGGAAGGAGTATCACTCAATTCGTCTTATCTAATTATTTCTTGATATATGTTGCCGACAGTGAATCATTCTCAGCATATGAAACAAAAAATAAAAAGGTTTATTCCCAACTCTCTCTTTCTATGGTCAAAAGTGCAGTAGTACGTAGTGATGAAGTTTATCAACTTTATTTCATGTAAGAACAAAAAGAATTGTAGCTCAACTAAATTTATAACTTCAATTAATTAAACAAAAGTAGTATATGCATATATGTATTACGTAAGATGATTGACTTGATTGCACGAATATCTTTTTTTTTTTTTATTAATTCGAAGTTATGGTCGCTTTGCCTAGTTGATTAGTAAAATTTAAAGCTATCCCCAGATACATGGATTTAGTAGCTCCAAAATAATAAAGCTCATTTAGGTATATGCGCTTCCAAATATGGTGACTTCAGTAAAATTAATCCAAACTTGAGATCGCAAATCGCTATAACTTAATCCAATCATCTTGAATATTTAGGTATTGTCTAGTTATAGAACTTGTATCATTGTCATCTAGAGTATCAAATGTTTGGCATAATTTATTGTACATTAATTGAAGATCTTCATGACTATTTGAAGACAATCCATGTAAATTAAATTCACAATGTAAAGATATTTATTCAAAATTGTGATATAGATATCATTCTCATTTATAAAGTAGTCATGATAAAGGTGGCTTGAATACTAGTATATGTATAGCAAGCTCAGCTGCACAAAATATTAAGTGAGCAGTGTTGGCTCAGTCACAAATATTGTTTGGTGCATCCGTTGTATAGATAATGTTGTTTTTTTCTATCTTTGATCGATTTCTGAATGCTTTAACTAAATGTATCACTTCAAAATAGCACAATACTAACATTTGTTATGGAATAATCTTATCAATATTTGTAAAAGTTGATTTGTTATGCTATCGTTTATCACTACATCTAATTAAAATACCTCATCTGTCCCACTTATTTTGATCCATTTGTTACAGTACCGGGTCAAACTTTTCAATCGTTTAAGTGACTTATCATGTTAAATTATTCACATTTTATGTGTATTAAACCTTTTAAATATTAACATATATGGTGTCATATGATATTATTAAATTATTAGTGAAATATATTAATTAAATTATTTATTATAATTTTTATAAATTTACTCAAGTTAATCAGTCAACTGTGCCAATGGAGTAAAATAAATACAACCGAGAAAGTATTATGGAAAAAGAAGAATTAAAGGAACGAAAATTTTAACAATAAAAATTGTTACTGATCGGAATATAAGACATATAGGAATAAATTTCTTTTAAGATACAGTCCCCAATTTTTATTAATTCACAAAAGAACCTCCGAAAAGGCAGAACTCCACTATACAAGGCCATCTCCAAGAGCCCTGGGATTGTCCCCGCCCCTAGACTTGCCTGGTCGTCTCCAATGGCAGGGCTCCGAGTCCCAATTACTTCCAATTTTATTTCTTCCCCACTCTCGTCATTATAATAATAATTTAATTTTAATATTAATATTATTAATAATAATAATAGAAATAATAATAATAACTATAATAATAATATTTAAATATTAAAATCAAATAGAGTTGATAATAATAAAATTAAAATTGATTCAAAATCACGAGTTACAACATTAAATAAACGGTACACACAAAAACAAGAAGGAAATTAAATTATTTGTCTAAGTGTTTAATTATTATTTCAACTAATTCGATATTTTTTATAAATATATGGCCACCAATATTGTAATTAAATTGTTTAATTTTTAATTACAATGAAAGAAATTAAAATAAATTTTATAAGTATAAAAATTCATTCGGATCTTTGTTGAATTATATTTTACTTCGTTATTAGATTAAAACGGTATATGGTATGTCCAAATCGGAGTTCTGGTGAATGAGAAATTGATTCTCAAATATCAACCTTTGAAATGGTAGAAAAGAAATAGAAGTGGTTTTATCTCACACTGGAATTGGAAGGAAAAATTTTGAGGTTAATATATGATTTGACAATATAGTGGTATAAAGCTACCAAAAGTCTCTTCCCTCGGGGGTGCAAGGGGTGCAAATCATGAATCAAAATTCACTTCGGACCTTGAAGACTTGTGCGACCTGCGGACACGAATGCAGTCCAATTCTCTAGCTTAGCTTCCGAACAAGCTCAATTTTTGCATTTTCAATTAAAAATTGGTACTAACAAATTATATTTTTATTAAATGCAAAAGAAATCTCCATATTTTTATTTTTATTAAACAATTAATTATAATTTTTTTTAAAAGAAATAAAATCAACAAAACCGAAATTAAAAGAAATAAAAAAAAAAACCAATAAGGTCTCGCTACATGACTTAAAGAGGGGCATGCGCTCCTCTTCTTACCCAATTAATCACGAGGCCCCTGGGCCGCGTCAAGGTAGGGCTGGGCGTTTGGGTTGGGTTTTTTGGGACCCGTCCCGACCCGATCGGGTATTTCCTGTTTGGGACTGAAAAATGGGTTTTTGACATTTCGTACCCGAACCCGAAATATATTTTCGGGTCGGGTTTTGGGTATTACATTTACACCCGAACGGGTATTTCGGGACCCGTTCAGGTATTGAATAATTTTTTTTTGACCCAATTTATTATACTTGTGTCCATTGTAACTTTTAATTTGATTGTGATATTTTGATGCTTGGAGTTTGATTGTAATATTGTTGAATGTTGAAGACTTTAGACTTGTATGTTGTGTTTTGTTTAGGAATCTTTGATTGTAATATTGTTGAACCCTTGAGAAGTTTGTGTTGTGTTTATTTTGAAATTTTTGTGTACAATTCAATGTTTGAATTCATTATTTTACAATTTCACCCACATATATGTTAAAAAAATAAGATTTCTTGTACATTTATATATATATTAAAAAAAAAAAGCGAAATTTCGGGTACCCAAAACCCGAAATACCCGAAAATTTCGGTTACCCGAACTTCGGGTACCTGCCAGATCGAGTGCTCGGGGTGGGGGCAGGGGCAGCCCCAGGGCTCCGGAGCCCCGAGCCCCCACCATTGGAGATGGCCTAAAGATGCCCAATTTTTAGCCACTCGGCCCAGACAATCGAGCCTTGTTTCAATAACCAACTAATTAGTAGTCCAATGCTTTGTTTTTCGTTTATTTATTTTAAAATTTTAAGCCCACGACAGCTTATATCTTAAAAATGGTTTCTGTAAAGTCTAGTTCACAAGGGCCCAGCCACACACAATCACCTTGGAAGATAATTATAATTAGAATTAAAATTGGTGCTGGAAAGAAAAATAAGATAAATTTAATGAAAAAACCTACAAGTGCAGCAATAGACTTTATTTTAATATGCTTAACCCGAATTAGAGTCCAAAATCAGCAGAAATTTGGGAATTTTCAACAGTTTTTTTTACTACACAAAAATTTCAATTTAAGAAATCTTCAAAATAATTCTTTGAATCCAAGTCCTAAACATAGGATTTCCAAATTCAAATCTCCAAGATGCAAGGAAGATGAACTAAGAAAGAACTTTTTTTGACTAATGACAAACATTAATCAAAACAAATACGTAGTATATTATAAAACCAAATATAAATATAAACAAAAATGTTTCTTATGCTTCTAATAATCTTAATACTGTAAGAATTACAAGTAATTACATTGAATTTCTTGATCATTGCATATTCTATATACTATTACAGAACTTGTATGAACAATAATCAGAGATTAATTAAAAACACTATTGTTAATACCAAAATTAGTTAGCTGAAAAATACATTTCCACAATAACAACAAACAATTACAAAAAAAAAAAAATACAATAAAATAAAATTAGCTCCATAGATCAAGAAACACCAAAATTGAATCAAATCTTGATCCTTTTTTTTCTTTTACTCAAAATCGTCACCAGCTTTATTTTTTCTAACAAGTGCAAAATACCCAAGAATTGCGCAAACCGCAGCAACAAAATTCCCTTCTTTGATCAAAACCTTAGCCACAAACCCAATAATCTCAGCCGTTAATTTCTTACCCTCCACAACTAAAGTCTTTCTCGGCTTCCCACAAAAAGTCAATAACACAAGCACAGTTATCCACGTCACCAACGTTGCCGGCACCGCCACGGCCAGCGCCGCCACCATCGACAGCACCCCAAACGCCAAACCCAAAACCACCGACGCGTAAAAAGCCGGAAACCCAGATGAAAATGATTCGAATTCGTACCAGGTAAGAACGGATTTTAACAAATTCCAAGAAAGTGAAAGGAGAATTGTGTAAACGGATACGAATAAACAAACCCATGTTCTTCTTTTGCTGATTAGTCTTAGGAATAATGGCATCGCATTTTCTTGGATTTGTGGTGGGGAAGATGATGAGGGTTCTGCTTCTATGGTGGCCATGAATCTAAGATGGGTTTTTTTGAATCTTGATCTTTTTTTTTTCTTGTTCTAATTGAAGGTGAAGATTGATTTCTACTTTACCTTTTTGTGGAGGGTTTTGGTTTTGGAGTTGTTTTTTGCTTTTGTATTTTAATTTTTTTTCTTTTTTTTCTGCTTTGGTGGGTGCTTTCTTGTTTTGGACTGTTCGGTGAAGTGTAAATGTGCAAGGCAGAGTAGAATAACCCACTACTTTGTATATTGGTGACTGAGAGTATTTGATACAGCGCACGCGCTTTATGACGCGTGACTATTCCTTTGGGTTGGCAAGTGACGTGGATTAGAAGAATTTGGTCTTTTTTTTTTTTTTTTTTTTTTTAACAAGATTTTGGTCGAATAATATGGGGCCGAACCCTATATATTAAGGCCATCTCCAATGAATAGGGCCAGCCTCGGGGCTCCGGAGCCAGAGCCAGCCCTGCCCCCCTCCCCCCGAGCCCTGCCTGGTCGTCTCCAATGGAAGGGCTCCGAAATGGAATTAATTCCATTTTGAAGACTTGCCCACTCTCACGTATACTTTTAGTTTTAATTTTGTTTTTAATATTAATATTAATAATAGTAATAATTATTAGTACTTGTAATTAAATTATTAATTATATTAAAATATTAAAATTAAAGAGAGTAAATAATTAAGTAAATTAAAATTAATACATAATACGAAATACAACAAATAAGTAAGGAAATACAACATACAAGAAATCGGATTAAATAAACGACAAACACACGAAAATATAACATTGTTTGAATTAGGAGGAAATTATTAGTACTTGTAATTGTTTGAATTTACTTTTCTTGTCTATTTTAGTATGTATTTAAATATTTAATTTAGATTAAGTATTAATCTAAATTATTTGTATAAGTGTTTAATTTTATTTTTAACTAATTCCGTATTTTTAAAAAAATATAGCCACCACCAATATTGTAGTTAAATGATTAAATTTTTAATTACAATAAAAGATATTAAAATAAAATGGGCTATTTATTTATTAATCATTTGTCCATAAATAAATTTAATTACAATTCTAATAAATTATTAATGATTTTAATTTAAAAAAAATTAATTTTATTATATTAAATAATCAAATTAAAAATTGGTGACTACATATATTTATTAAATATGTACAATAAATATACTAACACATTTTATTAAATAATTCAATTCTACAAATTTAATTTAATTAGGAGGAAATTTTAATTTTATTAAAAATTACTTTAAATAATTATTTTTACATATATAAAACAATAAATAATAAAACAATTAAAAGAAAAAAAGAGGAACCAGTCAGGTGACGCCACTTGGCGGCACCTGACTTAAAGAGGGGCACGTGTCTCTTCTTCCCCTTTAAACCGACGCGAGCCCTGCGCCCAGCCCGTTCCGCCCCTGCTGCCGCCCCGCCCCGCGCCCCTGCGCCATTGGAGACGCCCATTCCGCTGCAGCCCGGCCCCGCCCCCAGCCAATGGAGATGGCCTAATTGTCAATAATAGCAACACGACTAGCAATAACCAAAATTGATCAATCAGCTAAAACAATAATAAACACACTAATTAATATCCAAAATAAAGATAAACATTCATCCAATAATTGAGATTATACTAATATCCAAAACAAGCAAACCCTAGCTAATTTGAAAACATAAATTAGATCTATTAGCAATTAATTAATGTCATCAATCATCAGGATCGATATAGCCCTTGAGCCTGCTGGAAGACTTGACGTAAGGGAAAACTCCGATAAATCCTGGCACAACACTCGAAGATGTAGTTCGACATGGGGGGAAAAAGAAGGTTCGAGGTATACATGTTGAAAAGGATGGCTGGGACGACGGTGCCAAGAGTCATCATGATGCATTCCTTCTTGTTGAAGCTCAACGGTTTTTATGAAAGAAGGTTTGGGGTATGGCGTTCGCGTCATCGTTTATGTTCTCTCTTTGGACTGCTTCAGTTCGGGTCGATATATGAATGAAAAAATTAATGGTATTCTAATCTTTTATAGGTCTGGCAAGAAAGGATCAAAACAAAAGAAAAGGTTAGAGTTTGGCTGGGCTGGACTAAACATAGATTATTCAGCATGAACCAACAACATTAACATAAACATAGATTGTTCAGCAAGAAACAACAACATTAAGATAAGCAGAACGAATTCTGATTAATTTTTAATTTTCCTGCCACGATTAACAAAGATAACGGCTGAAGAATTTGGAAGTTCTGGATGTGTTTAAATTTACGGATGTAACATTCATGGCTTGTTGGCCAAGTTTTATTTTTAGAGCTTTTATGTTTATTTAATAAAAAAAAAAATTTAACAAGCTTATAAAAAGATTTCTGCAAGAATATATTTGCTAAGAAAATGTAAAAATTGACGTAAGATTTTGTAACCATCGTATATATAAAATTGTAAAGTATGTAATTAGTTCCGGATGTATCAGCATAGTTGATAGTTTCAAGAAATAAATTCTATTTTTTGTTCTTTTTCTGTTCAATATTTTAATTTACATCTTTTGCCCCAGCTAGAATATTTTTACTTGCAATTGGTAGCTCTTTTGTTGCATTTCATGATTTGATCCTGCTGCAAAAGTTGTTTCACATGATGTCAGTTATTTTATATTCAGCTAATGGTATTAATTAGTTAGATGGTCACTGCCTAATTAATTTGTTTATGTAATTACTTGTATCACAAAATTTGAATGTATATGTGCCAAATACAATGTACATTTGAAGCAAATAAGGTGATTCAATAATCCTACATTAAGATCAAGTGGTTTATTTATTTATCCGCTACATGCAATATTAGTGGTATCATCAATTATTGACCATTCATTTATAGTAGCTATAACATTTTAATCTTCTTGACCCTAATTAAGATAATACTAGCTCTTTCCATGAATTCGCGTTTTTGGGCGATACGATATTATTATGGTATATATATATGCACTAAAATATGATGTCAAAATCAAACTATTTGATGACTTTAATACTAATAAATCGAGTGTGATACATGGAGAGAATTATTTATTAAATAAAAAATTACTCACAAATTACCTAAATATTGGGGGGTGGGGGTGGGAGGAGATTGAGCCTCACACGCTTCTTTTGAGATAGATTATTGAACATGGCTTGGTTGTTCGTCATGAATATAAATATTACTGAACACTGAAATTTAATTGGGGTGTCATTCCTTTTTCCTTTTTTTTTTTTTTTTTTTTTGTTTGAGATTAATTGGGGTGTCATTTGTATTAAAGAAAGTGAGCCCATTTATCTTTTTATCCTTTCCACAGAATGACAGTTGGAATCTTCAAATTAAGAAGTTTTCTGACAAGGTCCAAATGAGAGTGTTCGTTTGAGGATGTAACTTTTTAAAGGGGAGAGACAGACAGAAAATATGGACTTTGGACCCAATATATATGGGTGTTTTTTTAATCAACAATTTGCCAAAAAAAATATCATTTTATGCAAATAAAATTGAGAAAATCAGTGTGGGCCTTGGGGTGGATCGCCAATCATAGAAGTCAGAAGCTTCAGTATGAGAAGAATCATCCTTCAAATTGTACAGCTTGGCCTGGCCCATTTAGACACAATTTTTCCATTTAATTTTTCATATGTTTCTGCCTCCCTGGGCCAAGGCCCAAACTAGCATCCATTTAACTGGGCCACTCAAAAAATGGAACGGGCACATAAATCATCTTTATTAGAAGTTTAGAACTAGGGCTGTCAATATGCCGAGATCAATTCGAATTTGACCCAATTTAGTAGAAGTTTTATTCAATTAGATATCCGATTATGAAGATTCGCAATTTAAAATGAATTTGACCCAATTTAGTAGAAGTTTTATTCAATTAGATATCCGATTATGAAGATTCGCAATTTAAAATACATTGATTAAGTATGAATATAGATTGATTTGATTGACAATAAAAAGAATTACATAGAAGGTGACGTAAGAACTTGAGAAATTGGGTAAAAATCGTTTGTTGAGGTTACCATAATTTAGTAATCTTCATTCACATAGTTCATACTTCATAGCAATACCAACTGATTAATCAAACAAAACGTAGCAATCAATAAGATTACATTAACAAGTTAAATATCACAGAATACCTATCTCCTATAGTGTGAACTAATAAATTATTTGAGTAACTAAAAAGCAAAGCTGACCCCGGATTCCAGTTATTTCCTGGCATGATAGCCCCATGTTACTCCTGCTCTGAAACACCATCTCCCATTAGCAAGCAACATCATTTTTCCTCTCAACAACAACACCGGAAAAATACCATCTCTCGTTACGTGTATGGTGACTCCGTTTCTCTAACAATTGCAGAATCAAATGCCAATTTTCATCACTTGACAGGCGATCGATCATGCATTAGAAGCTGATATATTCCATGCTTTCGTTGAGTATCTCCATTACCGGAACCCAATTCATACAATGACTATATTTCTATTCCTGTTGTCGCTATACAAGTAAATTTATTAAGGAATTTGCATTGGTTTTACCAACAAGCATTGCATAGGTGATGGGGCTACACTTACGGGTTTTTTACAAGCATGTCCTCTATCAACAAATTTAACGGAGATAATGAGTACCTAGAACAAGAGAATTATCTACCATTTTACGATAGAACCACTATCGAAGATCCAAACGGGCTCGGTTTGATACTCTGGAACCAAATGAAGATGTTTACTCCAATCGTTTCTCCTACAATTTCCTTCCCTACGGATAGGGTCTGAGCCACGTTCATCGTGAGTGAGGCCGACATTAAAAGACTCAAGAGCTTTGTTCTAGAGAAGCTACCATCATTGGCACATGTGTCTACTTTCATGGTAGTTTGTGCGCATTTGTGGAACTGCATTGTAAAATCGGAGGAGGCTGAAGTAACTGATGACAATGAGCCAGAGTACTACACTTTTGCTGCTGACTGTCGATCGAGATTAAATCCACCTCTGCCTTATACTTATTTTGGGAATTGTGTTACACTCGCCAAGGCAGAAACTACACATGGAAAACTGAAGGGAAACGAGGGTGTTGTAGCTGCTGCAGAGGCTATATCGGAGGCGATTCACAAGACTTTGTACAATGAAAAGGGAATTTTGGATGGTTTTCCGAAAAGGTTAAAGGAACTTAAAGAATTGGCTGGAAAGCGAGCTGTAAGGGTGTCTGGGTCGCCAAGGTTCGATTTATATGGTGTAGATTTTGGATGGGGAAGAACAAAACAGTTTGAGCCTGTTTCCATTGATCAACGTGGCTTCTTTAGCCTAAGTAAGTCGAGAGCCATTGGTGGAGGTGTACATATTAGCTATTACAGACCAAAGATTCAAATGGAGAGGTTTGCAGCTATCTTCAGTCAGGAACTCAGAGGATACTCATGAAAATTCTGCAGATTCTGATCATAAACACACATTATTTATGTGTGTGTATGTGTGTGTCAACCCTTCACTAGTGCTTAATCATTGATAAGCACTAAACAGGATGTACTCTCATATTTAGCAGTTTCAAGTTTGGAACCCCTTCACCTCCTGATTTTGAAGAATTATTTAAGAGTGAATTATTAAACACTTATACATATCATCCAAAAGCTAAATGTACCAAATATGAAATGTATTTATTTTTGCAATGCTTTAATTACAAGAGGACCAAAATTAACAGAGATTTGGGATCCTCCTATCAGAGAAACAAAAAACCATTGTTCAAGCTGCAGTCAAATTTAAAATTTTCAAATCCCAATTTATAAATCGATCTCTCTAAATGCCCAATTTTTCAAAAACAACAGGATAAACTGTTTCTTGAAATACAAATTATCCTTGTAAGAGGACCTAATCATACTTTTCTCTCCAAGTGTATACAAGAAACAATACCCATGAAAACGCCAGCACAAAATCACCAACAAGCTGCCTCGGCCAATCGTATGCCAAATCCTCCAGCTTCCTCTCAAAATACACCCTCCAAAGTGCCATTAAGATATGAAGAACAATGCACCCCTTAGCAAAGAAGCTCTGGAATTCTCTGTCCTTGACAAAAGCTACCATGAATAAAAAACACCCAATCATAACCAAAAGCAAGCCAGCAAAAGAATCAGAAGTCTGAATTAACAGCTGATCATGTGGAGTTGAACCCAACAGCTTTCTTGCTGTCTCAACTCCATGTCCTAAAACTGAGATTTCTTTAAGATAGAACATTATTAAACCTCCACAAGTTAAGGATATCAGTGAATGTAGCATGCAGATTATGAAGAATCCAGAAGATCCCATTCAAATGTTAAGAAGCCAAACACAGCCTTGAAGGCTAGAAGTAAACTTTTGAAGCACAAAATGATGTTTTTCTCTAAATTCTGTAGTATCTACTCGTCAAAACGCAAGTGGTGCTCTGTTGATGAGGACCTGAGAATTTCAGTTATTTATAGGTGGAATTATGAAATGGGAGCAGGTATAGATGAAAATGTTCTTCATTTCCACAACATTTTGATCTGAATTTGGGAATTGAATTTCAAACCCTAGATCATGGAATTGATGTCCATTCTTGATCGACCATCCATACTCTTAGAAAATGGCGAATATATAGCAAGACCCACTTGGGTGAATTGATGAAGCCCCATATTGATTGGTAATATCGATGCGAAATCGGGGACATAAGGTGGATTAGATTTGGGGATTTTGGAACCCTAACCCTAAGCTCACGGGGGTTAAGGATGATAACAGCTGGCGAGGTGTTATTGGTAAAAGTTTTTGCATTGAACTGTGGGTTTTTGTCGGCAGCACGGCCACTTGCACAATATGACTGTCAATTGCTAGTACAGATTGAATACTAATATTGATCATGATTTTGATTTTTTTTTCTTTTTGCTTAAATAATATTTGAAATCAAGGAAATAAAAGCAAACAAAAAAGCATTATAAATTCTATGTATAATTATTTGAATTATAATATATTAAGGTATTATTTTTTTTTTTTTTGTTTTATTTAACTATGATTTAATTTTTTTAACCTTAATTTTGAAAAATATAGTTTTTCTCCTTCCTGTTTTATACTACTAGAAGGTTACAAAAACACTATCTTCAAATCAACTCCCACATTGATTTTTATATTTCTAGTAATATAAAAATAAAGGAAAAATACTATATCTTTTAATTTAATTAATAAAAATATATAATTTAATTTTTTTATAATAAATGTAACTTTAATTTAAGAATGCAAGTTTAATTAATAAAAATATAACCTTAATAAACTTAATTTAATTTTAGACACTTATATTAATTTATTATTGTGTAAAATTTATTAGTTTTTTTTTTTTTTGAGTCGAAAAAATTTATTAGTTTTTATTTTTAAAAACATAATTTTAATTTGTTCTAATCCAAAATATTATAATTTAGGAAACTTAACTTTAAAAAAATTTAATTTGTTTTAACCCAGTTTCTTTTTTATTATTATTATTAAAATAAGTGAGAGTGGAGAAAATGGGGAAAATTATGAAATTCAATTAAATGAAAGTTGAGGGCAATGGAATGAGGGCAAGGAGAGGGTCAAAAAAACAATTGAACATTGCGCATAAAATTCTATTGGGATGACCTAACAATTATTTTCTCTCACCAAAATCTAGAATTAAAATTTTTAATGAAAAAGAAAGATGGCCGGCCCCTATCAAGTACAATATATTGGATACTGATTACTGCGTTGCTTTCCCTGGTCATGAGCTCATGGTCAATTTAAATTCTCACAATATTTAATAATGACAGATTCAAGTAGGTAGTTACATTCATTGTTTGGTATGATAAATTATAATAGTATTCAACATATTGTCCTACCAAATTTAACCTTATTTTTTTTATAGATCAAATCAAAATCTGTATCTATTTTCATTAAACAGCTTAAAAGATGGAGAATCCCCGAGCGGAAAAAAAAGTTTAACAAAAATTAGATGAATTGGAATACAATAAAGAAGCTCACAAACAAAAAATAGATGAATTGCACGGCAAAATGTATTGTGTAAAGTGTAAACTGTAATAAAATAAAATAGCATAAAACCAAACAGAAAACTCCAATTTACAGAGATAAAAATTCATCTCAACCCTTGTTCATATCAAGGAAAAAATCAATCAAGATTTTTAGTAGAAATAAACAAACCAAGAAAATCCAGATGAACATCTACGGTACAGAAGGTTTCAGTCAGGCAAATTATCGAACACATTTATTATCTCTTCGCCAGTCGTGGCGAACTTCTAGTTCCAACCGCCGCCACTGACTCTACTTTTCTCCCACCCTTAACCAATTTCTTCTTAATTTTCCCCAAATCTCTCCTACTTTCCTTCGCCACCCTCTCCCTCTTCACACTAACCTCTTCTAGATCCAACCCCACCACGCGCCTCCGCTTCATCGCCACCGGAGACGGTGTTTCGCTGATTATCCTCTTGCTTTTATCGGGTTTCTTCTGTTTTGGTGATTTATCTTTGAACTGCTGCTCGCGCTGGGCGCGTAGCTTCTCGACGTTGCCTTCGATGCGGCCTTGGAGGCGGTAGCGCGTGAAGCTCTGGCCGCCCATGGACCAGTGGGCGTCGTGGGCCCACGTCATGAGTGGGTCCATAGCTGAAAGAGGAGGGTCCACCCTCTCGTCGCTGTGCTTCACGTCGGTGTAGAATCGCGGCCGCGGAAGGCTGCTGCCGTAGAATTTACCGGGGCCTAAGGCAACTACCATGGCGGCGCGTGTGTGGTGATGGAAATGGATCTGAGGTGTGTGAAAGGAGTGATGATAGTGTGTGGGGTTTATGTAAGGAGCTGTGGCGGGAAATATTGGCCGTGTACCGCGCAATTTGATAATGGTAGTAAACCTGGAGTGGGAGTAATTAATTACTTCATTAATTTAATATTTTGGAGAAATTAATTAATCTGAAGTAAAAGGTATGGGCCGATCTAGATGTAATATTGGGTTTGCTTGGCCCATTGAAAATGAAAGAGGTTTAAATCCGAATGTCTTATGTTTATTTAATTTTAAAATTAAATATGATATACTTACTACTACTCAATGAATTGAAAAGCAAACACTTTGGGTTACCACAATTGGAAAGTCAACTTGATATGGCCTACGACGAGTTATTCGACTAAATAACATTATAACATTGGAATCCTCATGTAAATATCTACCACAATTGAAAAGTGATTTGTGATCCCACTTATGAGTTTCAATTTACTTGGATGTTTGATTAGTTGAATCGGAAAGAAAAATATTTATAAATTTTGCCATCTAAAGCTTTTAACAAAAATATATAGTATAGTACATCTTCCTCCCACCACTACTCTTGCCAAATAATGAATTGAGAAACATCAAAACTTTCTTACTTTATAATTCATTCAAACTACAAACCCAAAACAAAACTTCCAATTTTAACACTCAAATCCTTCTGCTTTTTGTTAAAAGAGGAAAAATGTAAAATAATGGCGAATTTGTGCCTAGGGTCTTCATGAAGAACAGGACATATCTAAAAAAGATTTTTCATTTGAAAGATAAAAGTACTATGTTTATGGAGTAGAGCTCTCTGTTTTGAGCTCTGCACTCAGCATGTGGTGGAGAAGCATATCGACCCTTTGATTCCTTGATTTGATCCTGCCAATAATCGAACAAAAGGAAAAATGTAAAATAAGACCGATATCCAGTTAAAAAGTATCTTTAAAAGCACGAAATGACTATGGAAGTACCCAATGTTACGTCTTCGATCTCTGCCGTTTTCACCCTGCATTTGATAAAAAAAAAATAGTTGAGTTATTAGCTTCAAATTTATTTAGAAATTCCCAATCAGGAATTCATTATTTTAAAAACACCAAGAAATCAAGACTTGACCTCCCCATCTTCAGATTTCTCAGAAGTTTCAATATCAATTTCAGCAAAGAAAGCCTCCAAGACAAAAGCCACCACCTGAAATAGTGTGAGGAAAAAATATATAATATTATTATTTTTGGTAATAAATGAATCAGATACACAAAACAAAGAGGTGCATTCTTTCGTTAATTATCACTTACCAAATTTAAGAGGAGTAAGATTGTAATAAGATAGAAGCTGATGAAGTAGGCATAAGTCCAAGCAGTTCCAGTTAAATCCTTGTAGCTCTGCAATTTCAACCATTAGTGAATCACGTTGTGTTATCGAATATACTAACTGAAATAAGGCCAAAATACAAAACATCATTGCTATGCTATATCATTTTAGTTAATGTATAATACCTGCATCCAAGCTTGCCAATTGCCCATCACTAGCAAATTGAAAAGTGTTACCATCCCATTGGGATAGTCATTGAAGTTGAAGAGTAAGTAGCTTCATTTGTCAAGGGAATTTAGACACAAGCTGATTAGAACACTAACACTATGTTTGGATTTTAGATTTTAGTGAGTAAAACGTTGTTTTACTTGAATCAAATGATAAAACATTGAGCTTCATTTTTTTGTTCACTTCCATTTTCCTCGTCATTTTACTCACTACTGAAGACTGAAATTCAAGAACCAAACATAGCCTAAACCTTTGCTGGCGTATATGTAATATGTCCATGATTTTAATACGAGTCATGATATCAATAGGGCTAGAACCAAAATATACGTACACACACACACATACTTATATATTAATGCACTTAAGGATCTCTACTAATAACGAAGGATACTCATTATCATAAAGATCAGTTCCACTGAGATTTTCATTGCCGGCATTGACTATCCCACCAAAGATCTGCGAAGTTCATGAAAAAATAAATGACTTACAATATGCATCAAATTTAAATATATTAAAAGGTAATAAAGAAATGAAAGTTTGAAGGACAAATGCAAGCAGTTCCATGTCATGTAATGCCGACAAATTACCAGATAGAAGTGAATTTAAAAGTAAAAGCTAAGGTTCTTTTTTTCCAAGATCAGATCATTATCCAGTTCAAGAAATGCAGATGTAAAAAGCAATTGAATACCTGAACACCAAGAGAGCAGTAAATGCATAAGACACAAAATATGGTTCCCAAATATGGCATTAGGCTTGGTATCAAGGTCAAGAATGTAGCCACAAAGGCACGATACTGTTGAACATGCATCAAAAGCCTAATCAATCGTAACATTCTTGCTATTATAAGATACCGAATCCTGTAGGGAAAAAGCAAAAAATGAATTAGAAAGTTAACAAGAACAAATCTTATGCTTGTGAAGAAGATAAACTAAACTAAACACATGCATCAATTAATCTCACCATTCTCCATTGGAAAGGAAAGTCAGTCCGCGGGGAGATACAAAAGTTGCTGTTTCTCCAATAACTGCAATAAATAAGAAATATTATTCTCCGAGTAGTGCTTTCAATAAAAGAAACATAGTAAATAAGAAATATTATTCTCAGCTTAGAGTTAACTTGAAAATATCGGGACATGTGAACTTGGTTGGATACTGTAAGATCCAACTGAAATTTGGACTTTGGTTTACTTCCTCTTATAAATAATTTCCCCGACTTTCTTTTCCACCACCTATTATATACGAGGGATTATTGCTTCTAGATAGAGGCAATAACATTTAGCCAATAGAATTATTCTGCAATATATGGTCTATCCGCATATACTCTTAATCTATCCACATATACTCTTAAGAAAATGAAATCTTGTTCTTACCCATCAATTCATTTGTTTCTTTCATTCATTTTCTTCATTTACTCACAAATGTTATACCACATGCACTATTCTTTTCTTTGATAACATTTTTTACATCTGCTTAACCTTACACAAGACAAACTACTTATAGTTAGCTTCTTTAATGATATGTAAAATGGTTTTTTCTATCATGCCAACTCAAACAAAGGTTAAAATCCATGATACAACTATGAAATTCACAAATGCATTTTCTATGTTGTCACACGAGTTTTAATAAAGTAGCACAAATTGGAAGCTTTATTTCAAATTCATTACCTGCTGCTAGTGGAAAACCAGTACTACTCCCAAATACTTTTCATAAATTTCAAAATGTAATTGGGATTTTAACTGATACCCTGTTAAAAGATTAAGACAGTGAAAATTGACCAAGGATATAAGCCATTAAGTTAGTACTTACCAATTACCCAGGTGATGACGAAGTCAAAGCGATTTTGACCGTCCCTCCAATAGTTTTCAAACCCAAAGGAATATACTTTTAATGCCATCTCCAGGACATAGAGCCATCCTGTGGAAAGAAACTGTCATTTGTTCATTGCCAATGAAGTAAGGATTATTGAACTTTGAGAATATAAACACTCCTCTTGGACACATCTAATCAAATATGTTCATGTAAAAAAAATCCAATGTATATTTGGCATTAATATAACAAATCTAATATCTCTACACGAAATAGATCTATTGTGATGATACTTTGAAGGTTCCTTAAAACTTTAGAAGGCTTATATTTCAGACAGTATGGATGAAACTGAGACATTAGAGCCCTATATTTTTGTACAAAATACCTGTGTATTTCTTTCTTTCTTTTTCTCTTTTTTTTGTTGGTTCGGGGGTTTTGGGGGGGGGGGGGGGGGGGGGGGGTTGTGTGTGTGTGTGTGAGTAATATGTGAACATCAAACATTTCTTTCTCCATTTAATATGAGACAAAAATTTCCATTTTACAATACTTATTTCATTGAAATGTATGTTCAGATTTTCCTAAACCAAAAATAAAGTGTTTAAAGATCAGAAAGACAACAGCTATTATTGAAAATACTATTGCTGGTCCGACCACTACTAATTTCATTAGTGGGCTTCAATAGCAATACAATTATTAAGCTAGAGGATAACTGGAAAAAATCAAACTGGATAATTAACATCATTTAACATTTTCAACTTATAATAAAAGTAGATTCATGATGAAATTTAGAAGCATTTGGAGATGCAAGGAGCCTTTACCAAATATAAACTCCAACTTCTGCCATGCCCCTTGACCAGAATTATTTGCTATATCAAGCTGCACACGAATAAACACCAAAATTTCAGCATATGATAATATTTTATAGCCGCGTAATAACATTGTATGCATTCAAAAACCGATAAACAAGAAGTCTTATGAAGCAATCTCTAAACTGTCAATTAGATATTGCCTGCAGTTTCTTCGGATGTAGGAAAATATTTCCACTACATGAGCAAGAATCAATCCAAAAACTACAATAGAAGACAACATTGAAGAAAAACTAGCATTGACGGAGAGGCTAATATATGTCAAAATATTTACTGTTCATGGAGCTGCGGATAAAGGATTGGTTCACAATCTTTCAACATAGACAACATTTTTCCTCTTTTCTTTAGGGGGTGGGAGATAGTGTTTGTCTAAAGAAGAAAAATTAAAGAGCAATCATATGAAAGAAGTTATGCTTATGTTTAGGAATATTTCAAGACAGAAATAACAGCCTCATGACATTGAAACATATTAAAATGTTGATGATGGTTGCAACTCTGAAACATTGGATTGGAACTCCATTTTACAGTACAATGTGACTCTAATGGGAAGCTCTCAATGAAACAGTCGACTTGTAGTAATGGTGTTGGAGAATACTAAAGGATTTAAATATGAGGAATCAATAGAAAATAGCATCTTAAATTCCCAAATATTTCATGCTGCTGCTAATGCTCTCGTATACATACAAAATGTCATTATATGTTCAAAGACGGCATAAATACAAAACATATAGGAGTAATATATTTAGTGTGTAAGTACCAATTAAAATCTACTCGATTGAAGAGTCATACCGTTGTCTCAATGACGACTGCAACAAAATTCAAGATGAGAATGAGCATTACAACATAACCGAATTTGGGGCCCCGAACAAAGTTCTTCAGATTCTCAGATGCAGGGGAATGGTAGAATGTAGGACAACTTTCAAAAACAGGTTCCTTGAAAAAAAAAAGCACACTGAGGCAATAAGCAGATCAAAGAAATATATAAAGCTTTTAATGGAAGTGGACTTACCGAATCCTCTTTTTGAAATCTGAGTCCGATGGCATGCGACAGATCAGCAAATTCATCCAAATTAATCTGATGCATGTGCACCGATAAACAAATTAAATAAAAGATGAAAAAATATATCTGCAGGATAAATATTCATAATAACCAAACATTTCTCTTTGTTAAACAAAACCACAATCTAAAATTCATAACTTAGATTAAAGTATAGAGGAAAAAAAGTATAGAGTAGTCATTCTTTGATGTCCTCATTAAAGGCGGTGATTGGATGGGTTGTGATTGGATGAGTTGGGATGAGTAGTAGTTAAAAAGCTGCCCCACTAGATTGGGCTATGATACATTGGTTGAACTGATTCGTTACTCAATCAC
Source organism: Penstemon newberryi var. newberryi (assembly GCA_030819805.1). NCBI lineage: Eukaryota > Viridiplantae > Streptophyta > Magnoliopsida > Lamiales > Plantaginaceae > Penstemon > Penstemon newberryi. The sequence goes on along the minus strand of JAUALY010000003.1, from coordinate 1,458,120 downwards.
TATCCATTTGGTGTATGATAAATTGGTTGAATTAATTCATTACTTAATCACTATCCATATAAGTGTTTCAACTAATACAGAGAATAAATTAATCCCCATTTCCAATATCAGATGCATGCATGACTACATAAATACTGATTTGTGCAGTGTAAAGAAAGACAAATTTGTGGGAATAGTATTTATAGAAGAAAGTAAAACATTTCTAATTCAAATAGGACTCTAACACTCCTACTCAATCTATAACACTAACACTCCAATAACTCTTACATGCAGATATATGATAAAAGAGATGAAGAGAAGGAAAATTCAAATAAATACCCATGTAAAATGATATAAAAATACAAGAACTCTACCTTGACGTCGTGACTGTCATCCAACTCATCAAAAATCAATTCAAAATCCTCTCGAGATATCTTTGGCAATGTCCTATATATTGAGAAAAGTTATAATATTGAAGAAGTTAGAATATATTTAGATCAAAGCATAATTAGAAAGCAGAAATTAGAATCACCTTTTTGAATTATATTATTTATTACTAGAAAGAACTGCTTGCTTAATACATTGAATAAAAGTCGTGCTTGTTTCTCATTTATTTTGTATAGGCACAATCTATATCATCACCTATGACCCATGAGTTGACTGCTTTAAGGAGGTAGGCAACAACATCAAGCAAGTGAATATTTTTCATGGAAGAGTCAGTAATCTCTACCTGTATTTGTTAAGTTCTTCAAACAGACGGATGCATTGATCTTTGTTAAGATAACCAAGATTCTGCCAGTTCATAAAATATGAAAGAGGATCAAAATTCAAAAAATAATTATCTTTAGCAGATAAACTTCCAATTATACATCAAATACGAAATTCTTAGGTTACAATTACAAAAGATATAAATGTGGACAAGCTTGTTTTGCTTATAGGAGATAGATAAATAAACAGCTAAGCAAGTTTTGGTCACTGATTATGCCAATGAGGAGCCTCAAAGTTAACATATGATATAAAAAGAAGTGTTAAATGACATTTATACTAATGTTAAAGAATGAACTCTCCACCAGAGAAACTGCCTCCACAATTGGACATACTTATGAGTTTCCTGAACTATTATCATTCTTCTTACCTTACCTTTCTATGGCTAAAAACCATGCAAGTTAATATTGTATACAAAATCCTCACTACATATTTTCTATAAAGAACTCATCACCACCACAAAAAACGATGGCATTTCCCTTTCAGTTGGCAGACCCAGGGCATGAATTGACTTTTTCACGTTAGTTTTTTCAACTATGACCCTTGAACCCACGCATTCATAGGCCTTTTTTTTCGTTTCATTTTTATCAGGGGAGGGGATTATCATTAGATGGAAGTGTGTCACTAATAATAAATGAAAAAGGTGAACTTAAATGCAATACATTGCTACTTCAACCAGAAATCTAGCTCAAATAAATAAGGGCAACCTATGACTTGAAATTGATTAGACTTTTGCTTGCGTTTTTGCATGATTGTATTATAACATCATTGGTTTATCACTACTTACATTGAAGGTCTCTATGTTAATTACTTACTGAATTTTTTTCCCTCCCTTACCATAAGCATGTGAAGAACGCTAAATATGAATAAATCTCATACAAAATTACAAGTTACAAAAAAATTCAATTCATGAAGTAAACTTAACTACTGGACAAACTAACTTTTGGTTGCTGGCGATTATAAATGCAAGTTAGCACTAAAACAAAACATGTAAAGCATTATTAGGGATGCGACCAACTTTCGAAAATCAAATCACTTTTATGCTATGAATTGAAAAATATGAAATGTATAACAAACTGTTTATAAAGCACAGGAACAGACACATAAAAAAGGAACCAACAATAACTTGAGATATCGAAAAATCATACTCACATAGTTATCAATCAGGGTAAATGCTTTCTTCAGTATCCTCGTTCTTGTACGATCCTTCTCAGCAACTTGTTTTACAAGCTAAAAAATATGTACGATTAAGTAGAAGTCACTTTTTTAACCTAAGAACAAGCGAGACAATTTAAATTTTGCAGGTAGCTAGATGGTTCATTTATATTAAGAAGGAATGTGGAATGTTTTATGAAAACAAAAGTTTGTATATCTGGACCAGGACTTGAAGCCCGCACTACTTCTTCAAAAAGTGGATAGAGATATTGTTTCAGTTTTATAGTCACACAGTAAGAAATATTCACTTCCCACCACATAATTGTTTAATTTGCTAGGGTACATAGAAAAATATCTAACTTATGATTAACTAATTATCTTGAAACTTCTTGAATTTTAGATAACATAAGATTCTAAATAGTGATACTATTTGTTATAATGGTAAAAAAAAAAAAAAAAAAAATCAAATGCTTTTAATATATACAAACTACTACTGCTGTCAATAAAATAGTCAATGATTTAGAAGGATACCTCACACTTAAAGCTATCATATACAACGGCAAGAATCAAATTGGTGACAAAGTAAACACCCAGCAGCACGTAGAGGACGAAGAATAAGCTATACCAACGTGAGGCCCTATAAAAGAAGTGTATAGGATAGATGAATGAATAATAATAGAGAAATTAAAAAAAATGCAAAAAGTACGAGGAAAATTTGACAATTAGTTGGCTCCTGTCTGAGGCGATCCTTACTAGTGTGCTGGAAGTGTTTTTCACAGTTTTAGCCACTGACTTGTGTAGCAATGTGACTAAGAATTTAACACGCATAGAGTATAAGCGATATTATATTTTTCCTAAGTGTTTGTAAATCCTTCTTTCATTTAATAACATTTGAATTTACCCACACAAAAAGAAAAAGAAAAAAAACATACAACATTGTGAAAATGCATATACCTCGGTGATGGAAATAGGAAATTAACAGAACGAAATTATGGCACACTATGAGAGATAGTATTGAAATTATATAAATTCAGCATAATAACTTGGTCGTTATTGAATGACCAGCTCATCTAAAAGCTTAACCTATTAGTGAGAGGAATAATTTAATATTTATCACTTAACACACCCCCTCACGTGTAGGTGGTATTTACTCAAGCCTAACACGTGAAATTTAGAAATGGGTGGCGGATGGATTCGAACACATGACTTTCTTTTGGCCTGAGCTCTGATACCATATTGAGTTACCAACTCATCTAAAAGCTTAAGCTATTAGTGAGAGGAATCATTTAAAGTAAATCTTCCACTTGTGGTGGTATATATCTTGTATCAGACATTTCACAAGTTTGCAATATATGCAATCACACAAATTACCCCCCCCCAAGTTTAAACTTTTTTACGCTTTTGTCCCTCATGTTAAGAAATTCACACTTATATCTATCTTACACAATATTTGTTAAAGCTACCATATTTCCGGCCAAATTGACCCCATTTGCCATTCACATGACATTTAAGAGGGTAATTTCGGTATTTCATCTCCTAAATTTCGCTTACCCAAACTTAAAGCACACAACCTGACCCTTAGCATGAAATTTGGGACCAAATAACCCCTCATAAAAGTCACGTGAATGGCACATGGGGTCATTTTGGCCGGAAAACTGCTGGAAATATGGTCGGTGATTTGGTCTAACAAATATTGTGTAAGAGGGATATATGTGTAAATCTTTTAACATGAGCGAAGAAAGTGTAAAAACAGTTAAACTTGGGAGACGAATAGTTTAGTTTATCCATGGATGATAACATGGTATCTAAATGCCACCCTAGATTGAATTTCCATAGCTACTTACTTGTATGCAGGAATCCAGACGTCTGGATTGTTGGAAGTGGTAAATAAAACAAACATTTGGTACAATGTTTCACCATACGAAGTAAATACAATCTTCCCCTGCTGGGTATCTTCAAAGATGACAAATGCCAACCAGCTAGAGAACAGAAGAAATAAAAGCCATAAAGCCTGCATTTGGCAACCCAATCACAACAAAAGAAAAGGAGAATGTGAAAATGGTCATTCAAATGCATTGAAATTTATTCTTTTCGAAATTGTGTAGGAGAAATATTAGATGTATTGTAGGCAGACACACCAGAACATTAAGGTATGTTCGAAGCATTCCAGCTAGAACGACGATGCTATCTCGTATGTCCCTGAGGTCAACCAAAGAAATTTTTAATAACAAAGTTGTCAACTAGATTTAACCCATAAAAGAAAGGAGACACATAATAAGAGTACATCCATCTCACAGTGCCATCTAACCTGATGTTAAGAGCAAAATACACAACTCGCGTGTAGGGGGCAATCCGAAATGGTAGAGTATAGAATGCCACTGGAGAAATATATATAATATAGACTGATAGATCAACAATCACTACTAGCAACAATAGCACCTGCAATTAAAAGGAATTGAAGTTCGTTCGTCAAGTTCCACAGATTGGAGATTAATGTCCATCGAAATCGAAGATTAATCTTCTGTACTTTCAAAAACTACTCTGTGAAAACCAGCCACAATGTTTTGGCAAATGAAGTTTCAGGTTATAAAGATGTAATGGAATGATGACCATAATATTAATTGCTTAACATAGACCCTAACATGCTTTGAAGTCTCCATGATGGTACTGAATATCAACTTTTAGTAGCAGTGTGTGTTGACCCGTATATGGATATTTTCATATATAAGCCACTGCATCAAAACCAGCATTGAATCCATTTTATTCATCATGACAAAATATCATGAGTTTTCACAATAAAGAGCAAAATTTGGGACTTAATATCACCCATGTACTGATGTACCATATTTAGGGGAAGAGATAAAAAGGTGTGATATCATAAGTTATGGCAATTACTAGAGAATTTTTCCAACTTGTCCAGTTATAAAACCATATCAGCATACTGCCAAACTTAACATTTCATTCGTTATAGTCTCAAAAATCTTTTATTGATTTTTTTGACCTTCTGGTTGAAACTTTAATCTTATGGCTTATACTAATAATGTGTATAGGATATAAACACTTACATTTGATGTATTTGATCTAAGTATATGTGACTGTTAATGTATATAATTTATACTGCATTGAGGTAGCTTCTCTATTAGTATTTTATTTTAGATATTACTGAAAATATGTCCAAACGTATCTATTTGAACATGATCTAGCAAAAATGTTACTGATGAATAATTCATATATATGTGCACAATTGAATATTTAATCAGTGAAGTTGATGTAACACTTACTTCCCTATTGAATTATTTTGAGTTGAGAGAACTAAGGTATGATCTTCCTAAGGAAGAGAAATATATAGCAAATATTGTAATTGTAGTTAATGAGCAATGTACCTTAAATTTATTAAAATGATTCTTCCAGAAGATATCAAACCCTTCATATGTTAGTGGAAAGAGTACGTGGACAATGAGAATCAAAAGAGTTACCCCCTGCATAATGAGAAAGGTAAAGAAATGGAAGTTAATGTGCGAGAAACATAAAAGCTCCAAACAAAAAAGCAATAGCGTTAAGCCGCTAACCCATCAGTTCAGGCAACGGGGACCTTGCAAGTGGAATTATGCAATTCTTAAACTCTTTCTTTCTTCATAGATTTTTGGATTCAAGTAATAATCTACCTACTCCATTCTATCAATGGCTCAGAATCATCATCCAATTATTTTTTTTCAAATTGAAAGTAGAGCCAACCAATAACACATATTTCTGTACATCATTTTTGTGAAGTTTTTACCCATGTGACGATTTATTAAAATGCATTCAAAAATCTCATTCTTGAAAATCTGATAAAGCATATGTATATTTGTAAACTTGTAACAATAAGCAATTAACAGGGAACATAATCAAATTTAACTCAAATTGGAAAACAATAAAGTCACTCTCTCTTCAATTACTTTAATACACGCCTCCAGTAAGAAAACGTGGAAAGGGAAAATTTTCTCTAAATACTCTAGCTTCAATTTAAGAGCTTCATTCCAACAGAGGTGCAGAAATGCACAAACCAAAACCATCCAACTTTACATCCAGATGAATTGATTACAATGAGATATTTTTAGCATTATTATTTAGAAATTTATGGAAACGTATCTCAATTGCCCAGTGAGGAAACAATTTGATGAATCATGAACATTGTAAGTTTACCTCATACACGATACTCTCGGCACTAGTTAAGTATGGAAGCTGTCCAAGATAGTAGTAGTCCCTGTTATTACAGTCCTTAGAACACCATAAAGGTTTCTGAAGAGGAAACCAATCATTTACAAGTCAGGGAAATTCGTTTGAAGTTGAACTATAAAGAGAAAATTAGATAATGAAGCCAGTTAAAAAGGCATGCAGACCTCAAAGAAGTTCAGAGCGAGTAAAGCAAAGTAGTTAAGGGTCCAAAGGAGATCAAATTGTATGTATATTAAGTATGTCTTCAAGGAACTTCCAAAGCTTGGCAGGTCAAATATATCCTCAGGAATGCCAATACCATCTTCAGCCTGCAATATGAAATGATCACAAAGATACAAACAAAGACCATAGCAAAATGAATATTTCCACTGCACGCATAGGCTATAAAGTGTTATTGAATCCATGCTAAAATATGCAACATCCTAGAATTGACATACTCATGATGAGTATTTCATGCAAATATTTCCACACAAGATAAGGATCCTCAAGGAGTCAAGATACTCAAAATATTAAAACCCACTTCCATAGAACATCTATATAGATAAACCTTTTTTTTTTTTTTGTAAAAAAAGACACATACTACTCTAGATGTAAATGAAATCAACAGACTAACTAAGCCATGTCACTTCTTTGAAGACAGTTCTTGAACTTCCGGAAGTGACATTTTCCTATTACGACCATCTCAGATTTCATTACCTATTGCAAAAACTCGAAAGAATTTAGGTTCTATGTGCAATCAAAACATTTTTATATCCATAAAGATTTTTTGCTAGTTACCCCCGTGGTATACCTAATGGGCAATTTAACTCCATGTGATATGAAAATAGGCATATTACTCCCAGTGAAAAATAATAATGAGCGGTTTACCTCCTTCTTCAACAGGGTGTTGCACACACGCTCAAAATCGAGAGTGAGGGACTTCATTCTTAAGCAAACATGACCAATTTAACCTTCCATTGATAACTTACTTTATTCACTTTACCCTCAGTGAGATGCTATTATGGCACTTCCCCTATTTGATATCGCCTAATGAACACTCGCCTCCCCCCCACCCATGATTTTGTCCATGAATATGAGGGAGGCAGTGAACCCTTTTTACAAAAACACAGGGAGGTATATTGTCATTCGGGTTATCACAGGGTTCTTTTAGAAATAACACGCCGGGGGGGGGGGGGGGGGGGGGGGGGGGGGTAATTTGCTATTAACTCTGTCCATTAACCCAAAATGTTGATGTAAACTGATATTAGAATCACATTCAGATAATTTGATCAAGCCATTTGTTCTACACATAATAAACCCTCCAACTTGCCCAACTCAACAATGTCTCTGATAATTGTTCAAAGAGCTGGTGCCTTTCTATCAAAGCAACCTTCACTAAATCATATCCACACAAACCTAGATTTTCCTAGCATGTTTCCCAAGATTTTGACCACACAAAATACACGGTCGATATAGATCAAGACACGATAATACATCAAAATGTTAAACCAGAGTACGTTACCACAACACTCCACATTACAAGTTATATACAGTTACAGTGAAAAAAGAAAGAACAAGAAGAACATACAAGATCAACCAAAGCAGCAGCCTTTTCATAAGGTGATCCATAAGCAATAGCATCTGATCTGCGGTTGAATATATGCTTACGGCCTCTTTTTGGGCTTCCAATGCCGCCAATCTCTGAATCACCACCTAACAGAGCTGCATCCATTTTTTCACTCCAATCTACAGAATCAAAGATGGTTTTGACTTAATCAATTCTCTCTTTGTGTGTGTGTTTGGTTGGGACATAGATCAAACATGTGGAGTGCATGGCAAGTGGGCCGCTGCTGATCAGCTGATGTTCAGTATTAATTACTATTATGTCATGTACTTAATTAGCTAAGCAAAAAAATCAAAAGGGTCTTCTTCTTTTTGGATAATTTACAAAATGGCCTGTTTATTCGTTATTATGATTAGGTGGATATATAGATAAACTTGAATTAAAAATCTCTCACTCTCAGTGGGAAGATCAATCAAAGAGTATGGGAAAGGGAAGTGTGATAAATTGTGCGTGTGTCGGCATTGGTTAGTAGGGGTCAACTTGCAAAACATTTTTTCTGTCTTTTCTGTTTTAAGGCAATAAATAGAGTTTAAAGAAAATACTCCCTAAAATAAGTTTATTTTTTTAAGATGTTGTGTGATTAAAATGGTTAATTAGAGTAGACTTCTATAACTGGAAAGCTAATTATAAATAGTGTTTGGAATAATTATACTAATGAAATGTGGAATTTTTAAAATTAAAAAAATTTATTTGTGAAATCATCTCCATTACTTAATTTAAGATTGTTATGTACCTGTTGTTCAGATCATCACTTATTAGGTTGGAAGATTTAAGTCCTCAAAGAAAGGCCTTAATCAATGTGAACGTGTAGAAACAATGCTAAAATGTCAATAACACAAAACAACTTCAGACGAGACTTAATATATATCATTAACAATGAAATGCAGCTATCAATTCTTATAACAACGTGCCGACTAGTTATTATACTCCAACTAGCAACGCATACAAGTGAATAGGACAACTTTGCTGATAAAGAAAAAACGACTTTAATCCAATCCTTAAGTTGATCAACTACGACTACATCTTGGCCAATCATCTCACAAATCACTGAAACACATCATATGCTGACATACATCTAGCGGCTAACATAAATCAGGTGAAATGTAACATGTTCCAGTACATGCAACTATGTACTCAGGACCGAAATAGATACAACACATTTTCTTGCAAAACTTTGGTAATTAAAGACTAAAATTGGATCTCTCATCTACGAAATATAATGTACACAAGGAAAGAATTGACTAGGTAAATACAAAAAATTAGAGAAGGAGAAACAGACAGTAAAATGAACACAAATCAGAATCATCCATTTCTTGGCCGTTCAGATACATCCACACTAAAACCTCTCTTCCACGTAAAATACAAAGAACCTCAAATTCCGTATGATATCTATTCCACAGCTCAACTCTAAACCTGCAAGATAATTTCGTTTTCTTAGCATCAAAATATAGTATTCAATTGCATGCTAATGAAAATTCAAACAGGACTTTTTACTAGTTATGCGTCATACTATGGCTTCAATAAGAGCATCTCGTAAGTAATGATATGCATTATTAAATCTTTTTTTTTTTTATTCAAGCAAATAGAGTTCAGCATCATGCCAGAATTTTATGTTTAACTAGCTTGAAGAAAGACTTGAATGACTGACCACTCAAGGACACGCAACGAAAGTTATATCTCTGATTATTGTGAAGTAGTAGTTAAAAAAACCTCGAAGTTCCTCTAGTTCGCAGATTAGAGAAAATGAACTTGAAGATTGCTACTTAATGACTGTTAACTAAAAAAGAGAAAAACACACGCTCTGACGAGGTCAAACCACATAGTTAAGGATGCTAAAAAAAGAAAACACGTTCTTAACTATGTAAAAAATTTGAGTTTTAGCATTTAACATCCTTAGACTTATACACTAGTTTTGATTTCAGAATGGCATACATGATCCAACAAATTATGGTCTGGTCCTTTATGAATCATATCATCAGGCACTAAGTTAAGATTAGAACCCTCCCTCAATCTGAATGAAAATTAAAGCAAATACTGACAATCTGCAATTGTTCAGATCTGAGCTATTACAACATTATGCCTAAACCTACAAACTAATCTCGCCTTTGTGTACTTGATCTCCATACCGTTGTATATATTTATGTCTTGAAGAACTCATACATATATTGACAAGCACACTACTCTCCAGGGTATCACCAGAGTTGGCCAACACCAGTAATGATAACAGCAATCGAAAGTGGCAAACTAACAAGAAAATTCACCCAAGGTTGTATGGACACAAGGGGCCATACAAAATTACAGAGAAGCAAAAGCTAGAGAACGCTATGGCGCAAAATCTACCAAGAACATAATTCTAAATATATAAAGAGAGCTGACAAAGACAAGAGAATAGCAGCTTTGAAGTAATTCAGCACAGAAATGGTTTTATGCTTTGTAGGATAATTATTTTTCTTCCTATGAATGTTATGATCATGGCTAAAACAGCACTAGCTGAAAAGTTACCTTATCTCACATATCAGCCTTAGGTTTTTTTCCTGCCACAATCTGGGAGATGTGTAAGCCCCTGCTAAATGCCTGATTGAATAGAATCCTTGTTTGCATGTTCTGAAACCCAGGCAGCCATGATAGGAGGGCCAGAGGGGCCATGACAATGACTCCAAACATTATGTCGTAGAAGCGAGCCAAGGAGACAACTGTCTCCCAGAGTATTGTTTTCTCCAGAAAAGGTCTAAGGACCTGCGCGATTGATATAAATGCCCAACCAGTCGGAATAAAAGCCAATAAACTAGTTAGCAGATCTAGAAATTGGAAGGCGGTAAATTCCAGCAAGGCAATTATAACTACGGTCGCTAGAATAATGACAAGGAACTGAACCAAACGATAGTAGATGTGCTCCTTTGCAGAATATTTGTCCCGAGCATATGCTATTATCGAGTAAAATACAAGAGCCACAACCACATAAATCCATGAAAGCAAATAAACAGCAATGCTCTTGCTTCCAGCAGCAATGCCTAACTGATACACAATCCCATACTGGAAAAAGAAGAAACGTAGGTCCAAAATTATTTCCAGTACCTTTCCCCAGAGACCAGTTGTCCTTAAATGATCTTGCTCTTCATACCACCACTTTTCCCAGCTCTGTTCAGCTTTTGCAAACACGCCACCCCTGTACCATATCCAGCCCATAAATTCATCAAAATCATAGACAGTTTTTAACCAATCAAAGCCTGAAGGGTTAAATATGAAGGGGGCCAAAATCCAGGACACTACTAGAAACCAACTTGTAATGGTCAATGCAATGTACACGAAAGTTCCTGTAGCTACAGGACTGTAGGAAGCATATACAATTAATATCAGTCCAAGTTCAATAGCCTTCACAAAATGACTACGAGCATATAATCTATAATTCTCAGCAAAACTCTTATGTTGCACCACAAAACCACGGCCAGTTGCACGGTATTTTGCACCACCGTGCAGAATAGTTCTACCAAAGTAATGACCACGAGTCCCCATGGAGAATGTAAAAAATACTGAAGAAAGCTGGAGCTGCATAGTAATGAAGTCCCAGATAGCACTGAGAAAACCATGCTCAAGTGAATTTTCCACAACCATTGGTAAGGCAGTAAAGAGACCAAGTTGGATAATGAACTGCTGGTTCAAGATTGTACCAAGTGCTCTATTGTCGTTGGCATTATCTGCCAAGGCAGAGCCCTCTATCCCACTCAATGCCAGGTAAAGCCTGCCCCACAAAAATACATACACCGTGAGGAGAATCATCATCGTATTGAAGAAAAATCCCACAGTAGTATAAAAGAAAGAGAGCATTCTGAAGAAGTCCAGCCTATGGCCCAATCTATAAACATCTCGACTCAGTATTTGTTCACCATTCCCACTGGCAACCTTGGCTTCGAACATCGAAATTTGATTCAGGCCAACATCTCTTCCCTTTCCGACTTGGATGTATTCATGGTGGGTAACATTCCCTCCTCTCAATGTGCAATTAAATCCAGCAAAGATATCCTCACTGATGTTAATCACTCTGGAAGCCTTGCTTAACCCTCCCCGAGTCAAAAACCAAAACCTGTCAAACACATCCGGGTGACCATAATGCATTCGAACTTTCAGAGGATTGGCTAAAACGCGCTGCCCCAAAGTAACAAAACTTGTCTCCTGGGCAGACATGAACCAAGCAAGTGATGATACAGAACCTGTAAATATGTGCTCCCGAACTCCCAAGATAGTAGGTTTCCTGATACCATAATTGTGCCTGAATTCCTCTAAAAGGTTTCTCATCTTCAAAGCCTCCTCAAAATAATTGTCCTGATTCATGTCAATTGTCTGAACTGCATCTCCCCTAGTGAAGATAATCGCATGATTTTGATTTTCTGGTTTACCCTCTCCAAGCTTCACAGGTCCAGGCAATTTAACTCGATATATCTCAACTTCTCTCTCTAACTTCTGGTCATATTTCACCAGCACAGAGTAGTAATCTTTCTCTTCTCTCCCTGACGACACCTCATCAACATAGGCCACCCGAAGTGCTTCATTATTTTTCATCAGATAAAGAATCTCCTCAGCATGGGGATCCTTTTTGGCCTTCTGAGACCCATAAATCTGACATGCAACAACATAAGTGAATTTCATCAAGGCAGTCCCACGCTCGTGGCCTTTGAAAAACAAACTAACTGAACTACTTGCTCTACTCAAATTTCTTGAGGACGGTGACTTTGAGCTCAAACCATCCCCATCGTCATTATGTCTCATGGAACCAAGTTGCTGAGATCCTTCCTTCATGTCCATCTCTGAAGCAGAATCCAGAAAAGCCAGCATCTCAAGCGCCCGATAATAGTACATCATTCCCCTGACTGTTCGAGTAAGTGTCTGGCCTCTGAACGATGCCCAAAGACGAAGATCTCTTAGCCTAGTTGTATATAGTTCTTTTTCACTTGCAACCCCTTCTCGGCGCACCCTCTCCAGAAAGTTCTTCCACTCATCAGCATAGATGGTTTGCAAGTAGTACAGGGTGGAAATCCCGTCTTCATTCTCAGTTCGGAGTTGTTCCTTGTTGTACAACACATCTTCACTGTAGTAGGGGGTCAAAACACTGAAAGCCCTCATTTTCTCAACTTGAGGAGCATGGGGCATGTTCATGAACAAAGAGTTGCTGAAGAAGGCGATTCGACGCCTTGCTTCAAGGTTCTCTGGAATTTTCTGCATAGAATCGCGAGACGTGAGAATGGTGTGTAACCGGCGCACCCGACGATAGAAAGTCTCATTACTTGCATTAGGTAACTCAACAGCATTCTCAAAAAGCAATTCTTCACCAGAAAGGGTCCTTCGCGGAGCCAAACCGTCCTCTTTCAGTTGGTCATTATTTCTCTGCTCTTTCAGGAGATCTCTAATAGCCGCCTCATAAAGGGCCTGAAGAGCATTCACCACTTTACCAACATCTATATTAGGCTTGAGTACAAGATTGAGAAGATGGACCAACTTTTCATGGATCTTGTGGAGTGCAGCCATGTCATAGTTTTTCGTGAATTTTTCCAGCTGAACCCACTGGTCAATTTCTTGGAAAAAAGTTCTGATTATGGAGCGCTCCTCAGAATCATATTTGACAATTGCCAGTAAAAAGTGTCTCAAACTGTCATATGATTCAATGACTGCACATCGTCGATACTCGGCCTTGCAGATCTTACGCCAAAGCCACCTGTCAGGAGCATCTACCAACTCTTTTGCCTGGCTTAGAGCAAGCAGTAGTTCATTACAGAGGAGCAGGCACGGCCACTGGATCACCCGAATTTCCCAGTTAAATCTAGGATCTTTGTGATCATTTTGAGGCAGCTCCAACAGCTCTACCTCACGATCACAGAGGATGTCTTCCTCCCTGAATGACTTGATAATCTCATTCCATATCAAGGCAAATTTGTAGGCCTCCACCTGGTTGGATTCAAGTTTTTTAAAGGGGCGGCCAAGCCCGTACCTCAACTTCAACCTGTGGATGGCATCTGTAATCTTGCTCTTAATTGTTCCCCTGGCATTCATGAGCTGCTCCTCGGGCATCAGATTAAACTGGATAGCACTAGCAAAGAACTGAAACCTCAACCTCAACTGCTGCATGCTCCGAATCTCACCCAAATGATCAAAAAGGCCGACCGCAGCCCCAACAAAAGAAGAGTAAATAGAGTACCAAATTTGCAGATCCATTAGGTAAATCAAAATAACTGGGAGCCACAGTAAGGCCACCGCAAACCTGTTACTGTGACCAAAGAACTCGTGCCATTCATAATTAACATTTCTGAGACTCAACAAGGTCCTTGTGGGAGCAATCATAGGCTTAATCTGCATAAAGTAACTGAAAACGAATTTTGTTGCAAGCACAACGATCCAAAAAAGACTGTACTTGATATTGTCCACAAGACCTTCCCTCAGCCCTCGGCCGACGAATATCTTTCCTTGGAACCACCATGACAATAGATAGAATATCTTCCAATTTGTATTCTCCAAAAAATTCCTAACCCACGGCAGAACAAACAGAGCCAAAGCTAACAGCTCTGGCGCAAGAAAAGCCACCACAACCTCAAGAAAATTCACAACTCTTCTGTTGGCAGCACCTGACCACCCCCTATCAGAATTTCTTTGACTCCATATTCTTCCATAAAACACCCCAAACACCACAATCCATCCAGCCGCAACCACACTCTTTAAAACCATCCTAACTCCCAACGCCTTGGTCTCCCTGGACACCAAACTATACTGCATTCCAGCATCCAACAACGACTGTAGGAACCTTAATGCGCTCCATGTGAAAAACACGGTCAAGCACCTGACCTGAACTTCCGGCCTCTCCAGTGCCTGCCAAGGAAACTCCCTTCGCTCCCACGCCACAATAATCGCCAACTGAAGAAACAAAATCAACATAATCCACAACTTATCAAAGGTCCTAAACAAATTCCAAAACGACCTCTGCTCAACAAACCCCGTCTTCCCCACCTTCTTTCCCTGATTCCCCGTCGCAAAGAAATTACTCCCAATATCTATCGGCCATTTCAACTTATCAAAACAACGCTTACTCCAGAAATACTCATTTATATCATCATAATTCCGCCACGCAGTATGTGGAGCCGTCCCATTCTTACTATTATCCACTTCTGCCTTAATCGTATCATAAATTGGCTTCACAATCTTTTTTAAAAAAGCATTATCACCTGATATAGAAGGCAAAAAAGGCCTCCCCGTATTCTCATCAATATAATCCTCCAAAATCTTATTCAATTCCATCGCCATATTATGAAAAATATAACAAATACATTCCGGCATAAACCTCAAATTCGCAGACTCGCCCCAAATAAGCAAATACAGGGATACATACAGAAGCTCCCGCCTGTGATCAGAATTTCGAGACTGCGAGTCGTTCAGCCAAACATTTGACCTAACGTTGAGGTAGGAGCACCAATTGGAGTAGTTTTTGAGCAGGTGACGGCGGAATCGGCGGAGTACGGAAGGTTCGAGAGAGTCGATATTGTCCGGCGGTGGAGATAGACGCATCTGAGCATTGGAGAGGTGGAGCACGAGGTGTTCCCTTTGGTTGTCGACATTGGAGGATTGGAAGCCGAAGAAAATGGCGAGCCAGTCGAGGAGATCGTAGTGAGGCTTCCATGTAGCGAACGGAGGACGGCGGAGGTCACCGACGGCGCGAAGGGCGGCAGCGGCGGCGCGTACCTCCGGAAAGCGGAGGGAAGGGTGGTCGGCTAGGAGGTTGTGTATAGGGATTATGTTGTAAACGTCGTCGTCTGGGGTTGGGGGTGGTGGGGGGCGTTGATTCATCGTGGCATTTAGTTAGATCTGAGGATTTTTAGGGGTTTTTTGAGAAGTTCATGGGTTTTGTTTGTTTTTTATATTTTCTTTTTCTGTGTGAGTGTAGATTTCAAAT
This sequence comes from Penstemon newberryi var. newberryi, assembly GCA_030819805.1. NCBI lineage: Eukaryota > Viridiplantae > Streptophyta > Magnoliopsida > Lamiales > Plantaginaceae > Penstemon > Penstemon newberryi. The sequence continues at coordinate 1,442,470 of JAUALY010000003.1, read as the reverse complement.
GGCAATGGCGGATGGGGATTTACGTTGATGTCGATTGAGATTGAGGTTGTACTGAGGGCTGTAGTTGGTGTACAGTTTTTCGGAAGTTTCCTAAAATTATGAATTGGGGGATTTGGTTATAATTGCCTTTTTTATGCACTTAATAATTGTATACTGTTACGGATAATAGCAAAAATAATAAATTTAAGACTCGTTAGTACTAAGATCAGTTTCAGTATATATGCACAGAAATTATTTTACTTTATCCTGCACACATTCATTTATTTCCTAGTTCTCGGATTTTAGTTAATAAAAAGTTAGGAAAAGTATTTTTCTTGTAATGTAATGACACTAGCCGTCGTGGCACGCGATACTTGCGTGTGTAGAATTCTTTGAATTATAATTTATCTTGGCTTCATAATATAACATACTAAATTTGAATATGCATAAAATATATGCAAAGATTCAATTAAGAAAAGTTCATTTCACATGTTAACTTTAAACGAATACACACAAAAAAAAAGCCAAAAAGATAATTAATATCAACTCATATTTATTGTTTCTCTTTTCTTGTCCGGATATTATGTCACATTATGTAGTATCATCCAACCATCAAAATAATAAGTTCCATTCATCATTCCTGTAATCATGAAATAAAGAACAATTATAGTTTAAGTTGAAGAAATATTAAGAAATCAATAAACATAGATAAATAATAGAAAGAGGAAAGAAATATGAGGGGAAAAGGGAGTAATGGAGAATCAACTGTGGCTTTGTGATGGTAATCATAGTGAAAAAATGTAGTTTTTTTTATTGGGTAGTTTTTTCTTTATTGGGTAGTTTTTGTGTTTTGTAATTTTAAATTTTGAAAAAGGTTAATTTTGGAAAGTGAGTAAAAACATACTTCTCTTTTTTAATAGTATAGATGATATTAAACCTTTTTCCTGTTTATTTGTATTTTCTTATCATTTTACTTACCTCCATCCAATAATCAAATGCAATATTGCAAAACAATGTTTTTAAAAGAAACGATAGTCTATTGTAGAAAAGATAAAACTAATTATGTCATGTTATAAATAATTCCTCAAGCCAAATGCATATTTTCTTAGTATGTCTTGGATCAAAATTGACTTTCGAGAACTCTTTGAATAATTTCTGAAATTATTTACATAAATTAATGAATCAACAAAGAAAAATATTGAATAGAAATTAATCTATTCATTTGTTTGGATTGACTAAAAAAAAATGGCTTAATTCCACTTTGCACCCTACAAATAGGAGCATTTTCCACTTTGCATCCTACAAAAAAAATTATTACACTTTGCACCCTACAAACCACTATTTCATTTCAAATTGCACCCTCAACCATTTTCAGCCCATTTTAGTTGTCGGAGTAAGGGTAAATTCGTCCATTCACATTATTATCCACCCCAATTTCCCCCCAAAATAATATATGGGCAAAATTGACATATCTCCATAATAACTTTAAAAAAATGAAAAATAGAAAACAAGTCTTACGGGGACTTAGGGTTTACTCATTTTCTCATCTTTCTTCTTCAAGTCAAGTCCAGTGGCGCCTTTTTCTTTTTCACTTTACATATAATTATTGAAACTAACCTAGAGTAATTTTGAGGATGTACATGCAAACAAGTATAATAGAGTTGTTAATGAAAATGAGAATCAAAACGTAAATAAGATGAGAAGTTGAGAATATGGTAAACACAATTCATTCTCTTTTCTTAGCACCCAACACATTTTTCTTCAAACATAAAAAAAGAAAAAGACGGCACTGGACTGGATTTGAAGAAGATATGGTACCCATAAAACTTGTTTTCTATTTTTCAGCCTTTTTTTTAAAAGTTATTATGGTGTTATACAATTTTGTCCATATATTGTTTTTGAAGGGAAATTGGGGTGGTTAATAATATGAATGGACGGATTTACCCTTACTCAGACGACTTCAATGGGTTGAAAATGGTTGAGGGTGTAATATGAAATGAAATAGTGGTTTGTATGGTGCAAAGTGGGATAATTTTTTTTGTAGGGTGCAAAGTTAAAAATGCTCCTATTTGTAGGGTGCAAAGTGGAATTAAGCCAAAAAAAATCAGGATTTCACTGAAAACATATGAAAATCTTGATTCATGTGCCCCATACACTATTACGGTCACATTGATATGGATGCAATACAATACAAACATAGAGACCTATTATGAAATTAATAAGCATTGTGATATATATGTTTAAAGAAATTTGATTAAATCAATCATCGAAATTTATTTAAAATTGAAATGCAAAAATACTATATCCAGATTATGACTTGTTACATATGTTAGAAAACTATTTCTTAATAACATAATTGTGATGAAAAGTAAAGAGTAAATTTATGTTACGGATGAGAAATGATCTTGAGAATTTTAGTTTTAGGAATTTGATTGCCTAAGTATGGTAGAGTTTGTGCAATATTGTTCGTAATTTCAGTAAAGAAATATGATAAATTCATCTTTTATATTTTGGCGACAACAAGATTTTCAATTATGTTGACCAAAATGTCACTGAAATGTATAATGAAATTACCAACATACTCTTGAGGTTATGTAAAATTACAAAATCACCACACAAAGTTTCAATATTTAATAAAATATATATATTTCACTTTGGATTTCACTTTACAAAACTATTTAGCATTTACTACCCTCAACCGGAGAATTAAGTTATGTCATGTAGTGAACTTTTCAATCATTCCAGTAACGGATCAAGTAAATACAATAGAATATGTAATCATAACTCAAGTAGCTTGAGATATATCAACATAGGTTAAGAATAAGTTATATAAGAATTATTTTATGTGAGATGAATTTTTTTTAAATAATAATTCTATTTCACAAAATAATATGTAGAAATATGAATAAGATTTTAGAAATAAATAAAGTCTTGGGTAATATTCATGATACACTTTTTGAGTTTGGAAAAGTACTCAAAAAGTTTCAGAAATAAATTGTGATGACATTTGATAACTAACAAATTGCCCATGTACTTGTTCATGATTGAGTCATCTATTACCAACTACGTGTAATGATAGCTTGTAGTTATGGCGAAGAAAATCCTCACATGGTCATACCAACACGGTTGCTTACTAAATTGGAAATTTAATTTTTTGTAAATTTCTAGACAAGTTCCATATTCATGTGAACTACTGACCCAGTCTCATTAAAACGGCAACCAATTAGTAGCTCACACCTCTAGATTAAATATGGCCAATTGGAGAAGACTTTAGTAATTGTTAAGTTATTAAAAGAAGTAATAGCAATTTATTATGTAGTAAGTTTATAAGATACATGAAAATTTATAATCCTACTTAGTGAATATATTTCATTTTATTGTCAATTAAAAGAGCATATATAAATGATAAATGTAGTCTTATGCATGATTCGTGCGGGGTAGCATTAGTTCTCAGTATACACCTTGCATTTGAATAAAATTAATACTCCTACTTAATGAATATATTTCACTTTATCATGCCAATTAAAGAAATTAAAATTTTAAAAAATTGCCACTTTTGAATTTTGATAGTATCGCTACATTCTCCTTGAATTTTAAAGGTATAATCATTGGAGTATTTGGATTTCCTTTTCCCTTTTTCCTTTTTTCCTTTTTCAGGATGGTACATTTGAAATATAATCAAATGGAATCTATGAAATGTATTGGGAAAATGACAGATTAATTTTCAAAATTTTCAACCTTGCATCCTATGAATAGAGGCTTAATACATGTCAAATTGTGAAGTTTAATTAATATCTTCATAGATTATCTTTCGAAGTTGAAGTGTAAATAACCACAAGAATTGAAGTTCTTGATCCCTCGTAAGTCGTAACAAAATTTATTTAAAAAAATATTGGGTAAAATTGATGATCTTTCGATAACATAACCCATGATCAATGTACTAGATTGAACATTTCGTTCAAAACTAACAATTGTGCAAATTATAATTTATATCAAGATACACAACCTTTATGTTCTAATATTCAAACTTGATTTTGATGTTTAGGCAAACTACTTTTAGTGGTGGGACTCACGATAATATCAACTATTGTAGTAAATGTTCCCTATCTAACCCTTTCTTTTTTATAATTATTTTTTTACTATTTTATGTTGGATGTGCATATGTAATGATTATACTGTAAATTTAATTAAGAAAAATGCTACAAGTATCAGAAATTAAGTCGGAACTCATTGATCAATGTGTATCAAACACAATATTATTATCAATTTTAACCAAATATAATTGGATCGGGAGTGATTGCGTTAATGCAATTGACGCTTTCTCTGACCCCGAGGGGATGTGGATTGGACAATTCGTGAGCTTGTCGATGAAGTGAAAACCCTTTGTGACATTTCATCCATATAGAAATTTAAATTTATTTCTCGCCTCTCCAATTGCGTAATCCACAATCTTGTTTAATGGGTCTTTTTTTTTTTTTTTTTTTTGTCAAAATGAGGACTTTTTTGTCTTGCAGCTCCCTCCCGTTGGTTGTATTTTGCTATGAGAATCCCGTATCATAGACTATTTTATATTTTAATTTATTTTATGCGATGAAATTTTACTTATCAAAAAAATGAATTAGATAATCTAAATCAATAAGCAACGACCTACATATAATTTCATTTCTTTTTTGCTATCCAATAGATTTCAACTCATCTGATTGTTCCACTGAATTCAAACTCTTAACAAAAAGCTAATTTTTTTGAATTATAAATTTGTCTTCAAATTGTTATATAAATTTGTCATATATTAGCTTGTGTAAGTCAAATCTTTACCTTGAAAGGTCTGTGTAATTAATTTGATGATACCAAACCATCGTGCTATTGGAAGTTCTCCGATCCAGTCAAGCAATAATTAAGAGCATAATTAAGCAGTCTCCAAGAAAGAACGATTACACACATTATAAATATAAGGTAAACCATTATAGCTATCATATAAAACCTATACAAAAGTCGGAACTCATTAATCAATGTGAGTCAAACACAATATTATTCTCAATTTTAACCAAATCTGATTGGATCGAGAGTGATTGCCTTAATGCACTTTCTCTGACCCCGAGATGAATGTGGATTGGGAGCTTGTCGATGAAGTGAAAACCCTTTGTGGCGTTTCGTCCATGTGGAAATTTAAATTTGTTTCTCGCCTCTCCAGTTGTGCCGCCCACAAATGGGTTTTTCCTTGTCTAAACAAGAGGATTTTTTGTCTTTATCTCCCTCCCGTTAGGTTTATTTTTGATGGGGGATTCCCTTTCGTAGACTTTTTTGTATTTTAATTTATTTCATGCAATGAAGTTTACTTATCAAAGAACGAATTAGATAATCTAAATCAATAAGCAAAGTGTCTTTTTTTTTTTTTTGAGATGATGAATACATCGTTACATCAAACACTATATCAAATTGAATCTATTATATTGGTGTTAAAGTTAACTAATTAAAAATGTTAGTATTAAACTAGAAAAAATACCCACACTAATGTGAGTTGAACCTATGACCTCTTTTTTGCAACCAATGTAACCCAATTCATCTAGCATATACTTACATTTCTTTTTTGCTATCCGGCGACCTAATAGATTTCAAGTAATATAATTGTTCCACTGAATTCAAACTCTCAACAAAGAAGCTAAATTTTTTGAATTAAAACATAAAGATTTATCAAAATAATTGAAATGTTACATGATGACTTGAGAAAATCAAAGAGATGCGATGTGATCTTCAAACTCACGTGTGGATAAGACCCGAGAAAAAAAAAAGGTGTAAAGATACGGGACCGTGTTGATTTTGTTATATATATATATATTTCTTCTTAACTTTGGAAATGGAAAATATGAATTGTGGCACGTCAGAGAAGAAAACATTTTCAAAATTAATGCACAACTTGTCAAATACTCGATCCTAAAAAACTTAGAGGCAAAGTTTCAAAGCAGAATTAGGAAAGCTGACCGGGTCCTATTGAATGGTATTTACCACTTAAAAAAGGGTATGGAAGAATGGGCATTTTTATAATTCCAAATTTTATTTGAGCTTTCTTCTTTTGTTATTGGAAGAGTAATTTACGCGCTAGATTCTTTTTCAGTCTCCGGCTTTAAGTCACACGTCTCACTTTCTTGAATTATTGACTATTTGGGTCAACTTGTCAAGTGGTATATAATAAATAATTGATGTTAGATCCGGACCCGGCGCTTTTGGATTGTTTCATGGTTTTTTTTTTTTTTTTTGACTTTTGGATGTATTTTCGCAGATGTGAGTTTTGAACTTTTGAGTGAAGATAATGAAAATGCTATGGATGAAAATGAAAGAATAATGGGCCATTTTTTGATCAGTTTTGCCTTAATCCAAACAACTAATTTTGCACTAATATTGAAAAGAATCATTAAATCAACCAAGAAGCTCTCCCCATCAAAGGTCCAAAACTAAGCCAAAATACATTCGATCTGGCCCATAGTAAGGATTTGGAAATTCATATGGGGCAATTGACATTTTATGGCTTTTAAACTTATATGGAGTATATAATATGCATATGAATATAACTTCTTAATAATATTTAAGACCATATAAATTGAATGAATATTTTCTGAAGTTCTATAGATTTTTGAATCTTGAAAATCCTAAACCACTGAACCGAAAGGCTGTCTCAAACAACATACAACATAGTTTTATCTCTTTAAAGAGAAAACTAAAAACTCATGCAGGCCAGACAAATAACCAGACTTTCCATTGCCATGTATCAAGAAGATTATTGTCTTACAACACAACTACAGACATTGGGAAATAGATTCAATAAAAATTCAAAGATATTTGCATATCTTAAATTGTTTAAATCTAATTTTAATAGAAGAAATAACTCAATTTAGAATATTTAAAAAATACTCAACTCTAATTTTTTATTGCATTGTAAGAGGTAGGGCATATATGCCAATGTTTATTTGCATTAAAAAAAATTGAAGTGACTTAAGTTGGGAGTTGGCCGCAGCCGGTAGAGTGTAGTTTGCTGAGCTAATTTTTTTTTTTTTTTTTTTTTTTTGGGCTGGGCTGGGTGGATTAATAAACATACATGCATATATGGGTTGGGAGCCCCAAGTGAATGAGGCCCTAGACACTTGCCTAGTTGGACTAGCTACAAGGCCGGGCCTGATATAGGAGTTACTTTGATAAAACACATGTTGTACAATTTGCTGTACAACATGATTGATGATCGATCATCCATGATATTATTCCATCTTCCACTTCCACCTCCCAGCCGATTTCTTGTCCTGTCAATGCTTTTTCTACCTAAAGTTCTTCGCCCCAAAAACAAAACATTGACATGCATATATATATTTTATAATACATTAATTTGGTAAAATTAAAGGAAATCAACTCCTTACATTATTTACATGTTTAGCAAGTTATGTATTTTTACTTATTATTATATTCATTGCATACAAATTTAAGTGGTTGAAATAATTTGCAATGTTTCAAATACTTATTTCATTGGGGAAACTGTTACTTTTCGTCATTTTTAACTGTTTTGCACTTCACTCTCTAATTATTTTGTGTTTTCACTTATAGTTATTTTTTTCCTTTTAACTTCTTATCGTTCACTACTATTAGTCATTCGACGGTGAGTTAATATATATACAGAATGACTGAATGTTAGAGAATTGGGGCAAAATGATTTAAATGTTATGGAAATATTGCTACTAGTTAATAATGGTGAATTGTAACTATAATAAACACACATTTAGTCCCTTAACTTTCATTCAATTTCAATTTTCATTCTATGCATAACAAATTTTATCCTCTAACTTCCATAAGTTTCAATTTTCGTCCTACATACAATGTGGTCTTATCAATGTAATTAGGTAGTCACATGCACACATACTTAGTAGTCCCATTCATATTGTCACGTCTTCTTCACCTTCACATGTATAAATCACTTCTATGTAATTCTATCCCACCCCCCCTCCCCCACTGTTGAATTGTGTAATCTTGATCATGTTGTTGAATATTGTGAATAAATTGAAATCGAGAAGAGATGATGATATCTGAATATTTGGAGAGGAAATATGAAAAATATAATTGTTTTATTAATCAAAACTGAACTCAGTACAAAGGGGAGTAAAGAAGCCTATTTATACATGCACGTAACTGGGCCTATTTTATACAAGCAAGCTGGGCCTATTTTATACAAGCAAGTAACTGGGCCTATTTATACAAGTAAGTAACTGGACTCAAGAAGTGCTAACACGTTTTTACTATAGAGGCAGAGATGTAAAAACACATTAATTAATCTAACAAACTAAAACGGCAACGAAGACTAAATCCCTAAATTTCTGATTTTGGGGAAAATCAAACTTCTTCTTCTATTTGATCAGCAAATGAAGTATTTGCTGATTTATTCTGTTTCTCTTTGTCAATCACTTCTAATATGCCCCCACAAGCTGATGTGTATATATTTTTAACACTCAGCTTGGAAAGAATGTACGAAAAAGGTTGTCGTGGTAGAGCTTTGGTGAACACGTCTGCGAGTTGCAGAGAAGATTTGATGGGAAGGAGTTTAACATGACGGCGAGCCACATGTTCTCTGACAAAGTGGCAATCAATTTCCACATGTTTCGTACGCTCATGAAATACTGGATTGGTGGCTAGGTGCAAAGCGGAGGCATTGTCACAAAAAAGCAGCGGTGGAGACGGTGTAGAGTGTCCCAAATCCCTCAATAACTGGGTAAGCCACAAAATCTCACTTGTAGTAGCAGCTAGTGATCTATATTCTGCCTCGGCAGATGATCTTGAAACTGTGTGTTGTCGCTTTGATTTCCATGAGATTAGTGACTGACCAAGAAATGCACAAAAACCTGTAGTAGATCTGCGTGTGTCTAAGCATGAACCCCAATCTGCATCACAAAATGCAGAGAGAGTTAAATTGGTGGATTTAGAGTAAAACAAACCTTGACCTGGAGACCCCTTAAGATATTTTAGTAAGTGATGAGCTGCATCTAGGTGACAAAGGGCTGGTTTAGACAAGAATTGGCTGAGTTTATGCACAGCAAAACTAATGTCAGGCCGGGTAAGTGTAAGATATATCAGTCTGCCTACAAGTCTTCTGTAGGAAGAAGCATCAGATAAAAGATTAGCATCATCACTTGCTAGTTTAATATTAGGATCCATAGGGAGGAGAGTTGGTTTACTGGCAAGGTAGCCAGTATCTTCTAATAACTGGAGTGTGTACTGTCTTTGAGAGATAACAAGACCTGAATTAGAATAGGCTAGTTCAATACCTAGAAAGTATTTTAATTTTCCTAAATCCCTTAACTTGAATGCATTACCTAAATCAGATTTAGTGGAGTTAATCAAGTTTATGTTGGGTCCAGTAAGTATTATATCATCCACATAAACCAAAAGAGCAATGAAAGTATGATCAGTACCTTTAGTGTAGAGAGAGTAATCAGAGAGAGATTGAGTGAAACCCAATGTTTTTAAAACTGTAGAGAGCTTGGCATTCCACTGTCTACTAGCTTGTTTAAGACCATAAATAGACTTGACCAATTTACAAACCTGTTTACCTGGACCATTGGAAGATGAATGTGTAGGAGGAGAATAACCCTGAGGAAGTTCCATGTAAACTTCCTCTGTGAGATCACCATTGAGGAAGGCATTGTTTATGTCCAGCTGGTGTAAAATCCAATTTTTAGCAATAGAAATGGCCAAAAGAACTCTGACAGTAACCAGCTTAGCAACTGGGGAGAATGTATCAGTATAATCAATGCCCTCGGTTTGTGTAAAGCCCTTTGCAACCAGGCGTGCTTTAAATCTGTCCACAGTGCCATCTGATTTTCTCTTGGCCTTGAATACCCACTTACATCCAATAGGATGTTTGTTCTTAGGTAGTGAAGTGACTATCCAAGTGTTATTATTAACCATGGCATCTAATTCCTCATTAATGGCAGTGACCCATTCACTGTGTTTAATAGCCTGTTTATAAGTTGAGGGTTCTGAAACAGTTGAAATATTAGCAATAAAATGTTTATGGAGTGGAGAAATATTGTTATAGGCCAAGACAGAAGAGAGAGGATAAGTTGCAGTATTGGCTGCAGATTGGTTGCAATGAAAATCCTGTAAATAGGAAGGGGGTTTGATTGGTCTTGATGATCTTCTAATGGGAGGTTCAGTGATTTGTATGGGCTGGGGAGGAGGCTGGAAATTAGACTGAGGAGCAGGGGGTGGATGGGGACAGACGGGGGTTATTGTAGGGGATATAGGGACATCAAAAAAAAGTTGAGGAATGGAAGTATGTCCAGTAGGTAAGACAGGGGAATTAGGTGAATGAGAAGTGGGTTGAGAAGGGATAATGGAGTGAAAAGGGAATATATTTTCATAAAAAACGACATCCCTAGATAGGAAAATTACTCTAGTAAGATTGTCATAAAGTTTATAGCCCTTTACACCAGGTGCATAACCCAAAAAGGTGCACTGTCTGGCTCTTGGTTCAAACTTCTTCCTATGCTCATGCAAGGTTGAAGCATAGGCCAAGCAGCCAAAAGTTTTTAGAATAGAATAATTCACAGATTTATTATATAAGACAGAATAAGGACAAGAATTGTTTAAAAGGGGTGAGGGAATCCTATTCATGAGGTAGACAGCAGTAAGGATGCACTCTGTCCAAAGTTCGATAGGCAGTTTAGATTGGAATAATAGAGACCTAGCAATATTAAGTATATGTTGATGCTTCCTTTCAACAACAGAATTTTGTTGGGGAGTCTGAACATTAGAAAATTGATGAAGAATGCCTAGACTAGAAAAAAAATCATTAAACAGTAACTCCTTTGCATTGTCAGATCTAAAGACCTTGATAGTAGTGTTAAATTGAGTTTGTATCATTCTAATAAATTTTGGAATAATGACAGCAGCTTCAGATTTATTAGAAATAAGGTAGATCCAGGTAAATCTACTAAAATCATCCACAATGGTTATAAAGTATTTAAATCCAGAATGTGAAGTAATGTGGTAGGGTCCCCATATGTCACAATGAATTAAATCAAATGCATTAGGAGACATATTGTTTTCATTTGGAAAAGATAAGCGTTTTTGCTTTGCTAAGGGACAAATATCACAAATATGCTTGTCAATAGTATTTATATCAGAAATATCAATTACATTCTTGAGCTGAAGTAATCTCTGGGGAGAGGGGTGACCTAATCTAGCATGCCATGTTTTAAAACAGGCCACTTTATTACAATGTGAAACTGATGTGGGGTGAGAGATAGGAACTTCAAGTATGTAGAGGCCATTTAGTAGTTTACCCATTCCAATCTTCGTCAGAGTTTTGGTCTCCTGTATATAAAACATATCATGCATGAACAAAATAGTATGCAACCTATCATGTAGGAGGGAACTAACAGACATGAGGTTAAATTTGAAAGATGGAACATAAAGAACATTTGTTAAAGACAAAGAAGGTGAAATGAACACAGTGCCAAAGAAATAGACCATGATAGAAGAATTATTAGGGAGAGTAATACTGATTGTAGGAGCTAATTGAACACTGGAAAATAATGTGATGTCATTACATATATGATTAGATGCCCCTGAGTCAATGATCCAGATGTTTTTATTAAAAAGAATTGTATTAGAAGCTGCAGAAAAACATGTACCTGTAGTGGAAGCAGAAAAAAGGGAATTGATATTTGTAGCACCTTGTTGTTGTTGGGATTGTGATGTATTAGACTGATTTGTGAACAGATTGGACAGATGGTTGTACTGGTCAGGTGTTAAGGCCTGAACAAAATCATGGAGGCCAGGGGTAGAAGTGACTGTGGAGCTTAGATTGTTTGCTGGTGAGGTAGTGCTTCTGTAGTTGTTTGACTTGTATCCTGGGGGATAACCATGAATCTTGAAGCAGGTTTCCACTGTGTGTCCAGGCATATTGCAATGAGTGCAATATGGTCTATTTTTTCCTTTGAAGTTTGGACTGGTTGTGGGTCTGAAAGGCTGATAAGGTTGGGTGTTTGGTGGTAAATATGGTCTGGGATTGGGTGGTATGGGTGGCCTAGGATTATTGGTGAAGGGGGGTCTGTGAAAATTAGTTTGAAAAACTGGTTTCTGGGCTTGTGAGTATGGGGAAGACTGTGTAGGTTTTAGGGCAAAAGCCATTGAATTTTTGGGGTCAAGACTGGGTGATTTTGGGGTAATAGCACGCTGTTTTTCATCTTGAGCAATAAGGGAAAGAGCCTTATTAACAGTAGGCAGTGGTTCCATAAGTAAGAGTTGACTGCGGATGTTGGATAGGGAATCATCAAGCCCCATGAGAAAAATGAGTAAATACTCATTCTGAAAGTATTCCTCCAGCTTCCCACATGTGCACGCTGGCCTGGAATTTTGTATTTCATCCCAGTAGACTTTAAACTTTGTATAGTAAGTGTTCACAGAGTTGTGTTCTTGGGTTAATTTCAGAAGATCACGCCTGAGTTGATATAATCTAGGTCCATTGCCTTGCTTGAATCTCTCTTTTAATTCATTCCATATGTCAATTGCAAGGGTATGATATTGGATACTTGATTCTATTTCTGGTGAAACTGCATTTAATAGCCAAGATATAACTATTGTATTGTTCCTTTCCCAAAAATTGATCATTGTCTGATCTGTTGCAGGTTTTGGGAGAGAGCCGTCTACAAAGCCCAATTTATTTTTCACAGTAAGGCTTAGGGTCATAGCACGGCTCCAAGATTGGTAGTTGTCTTCAGTAAGTGGTTTGTTCACTAAACTGAGGCCAGGGCCGTCCGCAGGGTGGAGATAATAGGGACTTGATGGATCTTCAACTGGTGGCCGTGAGGGTGGTGGTGTTGTGGTGCTGGTGGTGGCCGATGTGCCAGACATGATTGGGAATATTAAAAAAAATGGATTCTTGAAAGATATGGAGTTTCTTGAAATATCTTGGAAGTGATTAGTGCAAAGAAATGGAGTTCTTGAAAGGAAGAAGTACTCTTGAATAAGAAAATTTTATAAGGATCAATGGAATTTATGATGAGGATGTAGATGGAATAGCAGTAAATATATCGGTGTGAGAAAGAAAATATGAAGGACAGGGAACAGAATTACCAGAAGAATGATTATGCAGCAGAAATGCGTATAATGTCTACTGATACCATGTTGAATTGTGTAATCTTGATCATGTTGTTGAATATTGTGAATAAATTGAAATCGAGAAGAGATGATGATATCTGAATATTTGGAGAGGAAATATGAAAAATATAATTGTTTTATTAATCAAAACTGAACTCAGTACAAAGGGGAGTAAAGAAGCCTATTTATACATGCACGTAACTGGGCCTATTTTATACAAGCAAGCTGGGCCTATTTTATACAAGCAAGTAACTGGGCCTATTTATACAAGTAAGTAACTGGACTCAAGAAGTGCTAACACGTTTTTACTATAGAGGCAGAGATGTAAAAACACATTAATTAATCTAACAAACTAAAACGGCAACGAAGACTAAATCCCTAAATTTCTGATTTTGGGGAAAATCAAACTTCTTCTTCTATTTGATCAGCAAATGAAGTATTTGCTGATTTATTCTGTTTCTCTTTGTCAATCACTTCTAATACCCACCAAAAAAAAAAAAAAACCAAGTATATGCATGGGGCACATTACTTTGAAATCTCTGACAGCGTGATTCAAACTTGGTTTTATCATATTGTGGAAATTTGCACTTTCTATTAGAATAATCATTCGTTGATGAAACATAATACTGTGTATTTAATTTGAACAAGTTATTAACATACATAACTTTTTTTATGATATTTAAGTTGGAGGTCCGACTTAATGGATTTTGAGGTTAGGAACCTTTTTTAATGAAGATTCAAACTTGAATTCGTGAAACGGCAAATATAGAAATTTTTCTAAAAATGGTCATGTAATTGACTTAATAAAGTCCCTCCAAATTCCTCCATCAACACCAAAGTATTATCCCCTTCTTGTAGCCAGGATCGAGGAACGTGATACCTACATAACAAATTGCACAATTAATAGTATATAGAAAATAAATGAAGTTTTATTTTATTTATAATACATGTATCTAAAACTGAGATCGATAATGTAAAAATGATTGATTACCATCTTTGAGAAGGTTTTTCACAATTTGACACACATTTATTACTATTTTATTTTCCTCGATAATCGCACATGTCGATGCAACCATCCTCAATCGACATGTAGCCAGGCCAGTAGCGTCCAATATGTTTGCCATTCACCCATATATGCATTTCCTTTGTCCATGCCCATTGCCCAACAAGTCTAAAACAACATGATCCTCTCCAGCGGGAGATTTAAATGTCGTCTGAACAAAAATAAAACATAAATATAATCGTGTAAAACATGTATAGTAGTGCTTATTGAAAAGAAATACAAACTAGGTAAGAGCCTAAGCTAGATAAGCAAATAAAATTATTTTGAGTGCTACTTAATTACTGGGAGTCCAACTGTGGCACTAAGCAAAGCTATTATGTTCTTTCCTTGCTTCAATTGCACGTTACGCTCAAAAGTGAATCTAAATTTATTATTTTAGCAAAATGAGATCCTGGAATTACACACATGAGTTAAATAAAATCATACAAACAAAAACTATAGGAATGTAAGAAATAATTATTTTCTGATGGTGTATCATATATTATTAATAACGTACCAACGTGCACTGCGTTCACGTATGCATGCAGTACATGTCGTCCGCTCGTGCGAACTTGTAGAGTGACTGAGTCATTCCCCATCACGATATCAACACTGCAAATTAAATACAAAATGGTTTAAGAAAATGAAAATAAAAAGAATATAAATTTATGTGGATAAATATATATATTAATGATTATGGAATTAAATAATGTACCTAGCTAGTGATATACCACAAGTAATTAATCACTTGTGTCGCCTTTTGGTCCAAAATTAGCTGTGCGCGCATAAGCCAAGCCCTTCACTGGTTTGCTACTAAGATGATACAAAATTCAAAGTGTTCTGTTCTCCATTGCCATTTCAATGATCCCCCGGCCCCGTCAGCTTCACTTGGCTTCTTCACCATTATAGAGGTTTAATTTGAGTGTTAACTTCTTTCATTAATTCTGTAAGTTTTCCCCATTAGAAAAGTGAAATATGAAATCGATTGAATTGAATCGCTTTAAATAAATAAATAAATAATTAAACCCGCGCTGTAATGTATGCTTCGGTCCTGCAATCAGGAAGAACGCTAACAGACCACGTTGGAATGATGGCATCATTTGTATCGTTAGCATTCCCAAAGAAACAGGACATATATATATATATATATATGCTTCCGTTCAAATCATATGTCTGTCATCTACAAAGTAAATAATAGTATATAATTCTCTTCAAATTAATTTCATCTAGTACAAGATATAGCTAACTAAATAATTGTTTAAATTGTGAAGTATGTATTTTTTTTCAAATTCCAAGTATGAAAAAACTGAAAATTACCACAGAGGTGCATCATATATAATCATAAGTTGTGGAAAGGAAATGTCAAATTATAACTAATAATTATATTTTGAAAAAGAAAATCGAGGGACTCGAGAAACAATTAATTTGCTTGAAAAATAGCAATTAAACATTTAAATTTACTTACCATGTAATAATTCTGAACAGTTCCTCCTAAAGTTGGAAAAAACGCGCAACAGCATATGCAACATCTTCTGCAGTTCATAAAATCCAGTGATGCATTCAATTTTAATCTTTCCTTTGAATTGTGCTATACTCTTTCTACATATATATATCAAATAAAAAAAATTATCTTAGTATATATCTTCAATGTAACATCTTACAACCCTATAGCACCAAGGACCGCGGAGTCACGTGTACGTATTCCAAATAGAAAAGATTTTGACCGATGATATCACCAGGTCAAATCAAGAGGAAAAAAAAATGAAACCCAATATCAAAGGTGGTTTCAATTGGTTCAGCAAATTAATAATTTGAAAGATAGCTATATCTGCTCTTTGATATTAAATTTCACCTAAAATTGACAAAAGGAGCCGTCAGCCTATTTCTTAACCTAAAAACACACCAACTAAAAATGCACTAGCAACTTACACCTGTTCAAGTTATAAAGCAAGCAACTAAAGTACACTATCAAGTTCAAGTTATTAATTATAAGACAAGTCCCTAAAAATTAATATACACAACAAATTACAACAACTAATTCGACCTAGACCAATATCATTACACAGTGATAGAAGTAATGAGATAGGACAACTAATACAAGGATACATTGTCATTTAAGATCGATACCTGGTCTGCTCGGCCTGCCAGCATATAATTAAGTCTGCTATATATCTTCAGGATGCCTTTATTGTAAAACCTGATCAGGACAGGACTGGTACCTGAAACCAGGTCCCGTTTGCCCATGACTAAACGAAAATCACCAATATTGAATACATTGCTAACAAATAGGTCTATCAACTATTTGTTCAACCGTTGATTTCAGCTTTCATTTTCGTCTAAAGACGATGATCACAAAAGAAACAAAACTAAAAAATATATAAGTAGTTTCAATACTCTACAGGACAACAATAACCAATAATTTCTCATCGAGAATAACAATAAGGAATCCATTGCATTAAATAAAACAAGCATCATAGCATCATACATTAATTAGCTCATCCATTGTATTATATAAAACAAGCAACATAGCGTTACCCTAGACCATAATTTCAGAACAAAAAAAAACAATTCATTCGTTAAATTACATAATTTATCAATTTTTGTTTTTGTAGTAAACAACTTCGTCTTTATTGGGGAGATACCCCATGAGCTTGCACCTAGAAATCGTGTAGACGTAGGAGAAAGTCAGAAGAAAGCACGACAGACCGCGTTTCACCCTAATGGAAGCCGGAAGCCTAGGTTTGTTTGGAACCCCAACCATCCAAGGTTTTTCTACACTGACGGCGAATCCCATGGTGGTGGCTAAACCGATTTTCAAGTAATCAAATTCGCTGAAGTTGTCAATAGGCTTTGTGATCGAAGGATTCGGATCTATCACGGGGTACGCTGGCATCTTTGGTATCTTCCTTCTCATGCTGAAATTTTGGTAAAACCACCTGCTGTCGCTCAAATTCAATGAATATTAGCCGTAGGGCTGTCAATGGGCCGGACTTGGATCGCATCAGGGCAGATCCGGATCCGACTCCGATTTCCATGTCTTCTATCCGAATCAGCGCGGATCTTGAAATGTAACAATCGGATACTAATCCGATGGATATTTCCGATCCGGATAAATTATTCGGATCCATTAGCATATTTAGTAAAACAAGATCTTTCATTTTCCTTCAAATCACTTGTAGATTCCACCACCATGAATTAAAAATGTAATATTTTACTTATTTCATCAAAACTATTGTCTGAAAATTGTAAAAGATGGAATATGATGGACAAATATAAACGATAAAAATTAGAACAAAGGAATAAGCAAAAATATGAATAAAAAAAGATAAAAACTGAGGAAAAGAAGAAGAAAACCCAATATTGAGTAATGGAAGAGAAGAAAAAAATTAGAGGAAAAAGTAAAGGTAAGGTGGCGACTACTACATAGATGAATGGTTAGGGTTCTGATTTTTATAAATAGCATAAATTAATATGTTGTATGCCCAATGAGTTATCAAGTTAGTCCAACATCACCTCTCATGCATTTTTTTTAAGATTATTTTTAATATAATAAAAGATTTTAGTGGAACACAGATAATTTTATTTTATTTTGGTTTAAATACATAATACATAAACAACATATAATAATATATATCGGATACGGATCTGTAACGGATCGGATCAACCTAGAACCATATTCGCTCCATATAATTTGTAATCGGATCAGGTCCATCGGATCCTTAATCAAAAAATTATACTAATAAATCAGACCCGATTCGGATCAGATCCGGATTGAAATCCCCCCACTGACAGCCCTAAGGTTAGGGTTATAATGGTGCTATTTTATAGAGTGAAATTGGGCTACTACTTATGGGCTTCGTGAAGTTTGAATTTGGGCTTCATGGACGGTTAAATTGTTGGATCGAAAACTATTTTATAAAAATTGGGTTTAAAATAGATTACATTTTATGAAATACTAGCCATCGTGGCACGGAATATTCGCGTACGTAACTCAAAACATAGATAATAACTAAACTCTGAACTATATAAAAAAAGGTATTGATTTTTAAACTTGAATCTGGTTCTCCCCCAAAAAAAGCATGAATATGAAATAAATTATTCAAGACAATAACAACAATGAAAAAACACAAAAAAGGACCATGTGTAGAAGAGTAAAATAAATTGAAAAATTTGTACATATATTTCCTTGTTTTCTCGTCCGGATGATACTTTGCCACTCACCATCTGCAAGCCTGCAACCATGAAGAATAAACCGATTATAGGTTAAAGAAATACCGATTAATGATTATTATATATGAAGACAAAGAAGAAAAAAAAAAAGAGAAATTGAGAATAGTGAGGAAGTTACTTTTCAAAATTAAATGGTAGTTTTTCAATGGGTGAATATTGGGAGTGGGTAGTTAAACTTAATGGTGGGAGTGTGTAGAAGTTACGTGTTTAAAATTCAGAAATTAGGGGTAATTTTGAAAAGTAATAATTTTTTGGTGCAGCATGGTATCATAACTGTCACTTTGTGAGTAAAAAAGACTTCTTTTTTTTAATAATATAGATTATTATGTTGGGTAAAATACAGTTTCCCCCTTAAAGTAAAATACATCATATGAAATTTTAGTTTAAATAGATTACATCATATGAAATATTATTGTGTTAGGATTGAAATTTAAACGCGTCTATAGATCGCGGCGGATTCAAAATTCCATGGTCGAGGGACCCGAGATATTAATACTGATGAGATTTTATGACAATGAAGTTGGGAAAAAATGTCGATTATCCACTTCACTTGACTTCACGTATATAAAACTATAATAAAATGGATTATTTTAAACATATGCAACATGTTTATATCAATTCACTATTAATTTACTTGATTCAAACTAGAAATAATACAAGGTGGAAAAATCAAACTGAATTTCATATGGGGCAATTGACATTTTATGAATTCGACTATGTGCTTCTAAATATTCCTTGAAGAGTTTTTCAAATTTATATATAAAATATGTAAATGAATATAACTTCATAATAATATTTGAGACCATATAAATTGAATGATTATTTTCTGAAGTTCTATAGATTTTTGAATCTTCAAAATCCTAAACCACTGAATCGAAAGGCGTCTCAAACAACATACAACATAGTTTTTTCTCTTTAAAGAGAAAGCTAAAAGCTCATGCAGGCCAGACAAATAACCAAGACTTTCCATTGCCATGTATTAAGAAGATTATTGTCTTACAACAGAACTAAAAACATTGGGAAAGAGATTACAATTATAAAAAGCATCATCTCTTCATCCCTGTATTTACCAACTAATGCATACACTCTTATCATCCTTTATTCAATACATGATATAACTTAAAGAAACAGAATTTGCACTGGCAATGAAATCTCTGAAAATGCTTTAACCAGACCATGTTCTCTGAGGACCTCCAGAAGGGTGCCCATTCAACCTATCGAGCACAGTATTAAAATCAACAGGCTGCCCACTTTCCTCCAGCCTCTGTATGAGGCCAACAACATGATCACCCCTATAACCCATACTCACTAACTTCTCTATCAACTCATTATACGGATGATTACGTGGGGACTGAGGAACTACCATATTAGCATTAATCATACGCTGTGGGTTAGGAGGATAAGCACTTTGTTGGAAATTATGTTGTGGAGGAGGATGGTGAGCCCTCCCTCCTTCGGGATCAAACATCATGTAAGCACTTCCAGGTGGAAGTGCTGCACGTGGCCCACTAGGGGCATACCCCTCTGCTGATTGTAGCTGAATCGGTCTCCCGGTGGCACCATATCCGTAAACCTCAGGGCCTGCAGAGCCAGGCTGAGATGAACCTGCAAACGACACTTGCATAGGCATGCTATTAGGAGCCATTTCTGCAGGAGATTGATTTGCTTGAGTAGGCATATAGGACGAGTAAACCACTTGAGACGAGGGTCTCATCTGTGGTTGCATAACTTGCTGTTGCTGCGGTTGGTGGGACCACTGCAGCTGGTATTGAACCTGTGGGCTCTGGTTTACCTGAGTTTGAGTTGGCTGGAGGGCCATCCTCGAAGGGTCTAGAATTTGAGATTGTGGCGGTAGATACTGAATCTGAGATGGTTGAGATGGGGGTGGCATATTGGTCTGTGATGCGGGCAAGTAATATGCATGAACTTGTGACATGCTTTGGGAAGGGATAGATGATTGGGGTGCCATATGAGGCTGCTGATGCTCTATAGGTAGGGCAGGAGGAAGGGGTTGAGGAGCCACTTGGTGGGGTAGGACCAGTGCCAACTGCTTACCGTGAGCGTCTGATGAATCCTCACTTTTATGGGATTCATATGGTGAAGTTCGCTCTTCATTCTGTTGTGTATTATTAGTAGTTGAAGAGGATTCTTTTTGCCCAAGCTGAAGTTTTGCTAGCTCTTTCTGAGTATCAGCAAGTTCTTGCTTATCTCGTAGGATCTGCACAGACCTGTGAACCTGCATTTTAAACAATGGAAAAATAAAACTAGTCCACTAGTGCCACTTGAAAAAGTCGGGTGCTCATGAACAAGAATGCATAGACGTAGACCACTCACAAGATGTTCCATTCTAGCTTATTTGCATAACCAAATGATCAAATTTTGAAGTAAAGATACAGAGCCTCAAACACCAAAATTTCAAAAAGACAAAAAAAGGATCACATATGGACATGCAGAAAGAAATTCACCACAATACTCTAGCTTGTTCTAGGACTAGGTGATCAAAACTTCAAAAGTCGTGTTTAATCCAGTAATTACTACTATTCCCTATGAGTACAGGCTATTGAAAATAGCAGTAACGAGACCAGGACAAAAATTACAATACCAGAACAAAAAAAACATGTAGGATATCATGAAGTATGGAAGTAATAAATTCAGAAATAGACCTCCTGGATATGTTTTTCCAGAGATTTGAGCTTTGAGTCGGATTCTCCATGATCACCAACCAAGTCAGAGCGCATTTCTCCAATAGATTTGTCAAGATTGTAACAATATAATTCCAATTGTGACAACCGTGAACTAATTCCCTCAAGAAAACGCAGTAGATTGTCAGTATACTTCTTCACAGTCTTGTCAACATTGGTAATAACATCTTGATTAAATGAAGATTCTTCGGGTGGACTGTATGCGGCTGTAGGAAAAACAGATGATCTCGCCATTCTGCTTTTGTGGAACTCCTGCTTGATTTAGAGCATAGATTGGTTACACAATGTGCGGAAAAGATCATCAAGGGTTATCCAAGTCGAAGAGCAGAAGCAGATAGCAACCTTAAATATGAGCTCGCAAGAACCAAGACTAAGCAACAACCTTTTCTCTTTACTTAATTTCTAGTATTAGTGTTTCCTAATTTCATGTATCCCACGATTTGTTTGATTAATTACAGTAAGTCCGGCTTAGAACTCCAAAAACCAACTCCAATCCATACAAAAAGAACTTATCAATTAGTAGAAGCTATTATTTTCCCCCAACTCCCAAACACGAAAAAAATCTGATCTTTGAAAGTAAAAACCTATAAAATTTCATTACCCTAAACCAATATACACAAAGGTCAACAAATCTAGCATTAAATAAAGCCTATTTTAAAAAGAGAAACACTAAAACATTCAAAACCCTAACAATCTAGAGCATAAATCTTAGAAAATGATTACCTTAGCTGAGTTAGCGGAGATGGAAGGATCGGAATGAATTCCATTGTTCTCATCCTCATAAGAGCAGAGGATATCATCCGACGCGAAATCGAATGCTTTGGAGCCCGAATTGCTTGCCCTACCCGAAGACCCCGATGCCATAGATGCTTAGGATTTGTAGATGACGATAGATACAGAGTATATGTATATATAGCTTGCTTAGCTTCTGAGCAAATGATACTGAAAGTTGGACTTTGGGTGAGGAGGAAGAAACGTTTTCCAAGTGAGTTTAGATAACAGGATCATTACGCCCACTTTTGATGATTTTCATGGATATATATTTAATGAAGTAATAAATTTAATGGATAGTGATAATTCAATTCTCTTAACTTTTCCGGAAATTAAATTAATTATACACCTATATGCATGGATCCAAATTTCTTTATTAGTGACACTTTTTGTGTACTAAGAAAAATTATGAAGACTAAATTGAAAAATAAGATTAGTTTTTGAAATTTTGTCTTGTTTTTGTTTGAATTAATTAACGACTTTAATCCATGATTATATGTAAATTATTTAATGAAATTCTAGATTGAGATTGACTAAGCCATTATTAATTGATAGGTCACCGCGGAGCTAGAATTCTTATTATAATCACAACCTTAAGTTAATATTTTCTTGTGGTTGGTAATGCTCCCTACATAATTAACACTTTTACAGGATTATATTGATGGTATCATATATAATTTATAATATTTTCTTATGAAAAATATGGTTATGGCCCGTTATGTTTGTGTGTCTGGATGATAACATTGTTTTTGTCAGTCGAGAAAAACCAATTACATATGAAACAATTTTCAAATGCATCTGTTTCTTTTTTCTTTTTTAAATTCAGTGCAATTAGTTGAACCAAAATCTAGTACCCTAGCTGAAGTTTGGACCTTCTTAAAAATTCTAAGCCTCAAATAAAAAATAAACCAACTGGCAACTGCAACTTGGGAGAAGATAATAAAAAAAAATAGATTTGCAACATGGCAAAAGACATGTCAATGGAAAAAAATAACCGGTCAAATTGTTTAATTCTAAAAAGTTGGATCGTTCTTATTTTTTATTTGTGCTTTATAATATGGTACGTATTACTTTATACTTTTAATCCAAAAATTAAGAACAAAACATTTCTAAGATTTTAATTTGGAAGCAATTTCAACAAACAAATAAATCGGCAGACGGTGAATATAAATTTAATATTCCAATTACGTATAAAATAACATATGTTAATTCTCTACTCGAGGTCGAGATCGAATACTATAACTTTTCTAAAAACCAACTTGGACATCTACGAAAAAAAAAAAAAGGCCATACGCGCAAGAATAAAAAAATGGAACAATTGTTTGTTTGAAAAGGTAATTAAGATTGAAGATGACCTACAAGTAAAGGATCTACACTAACATGAAGAGTAGACATGAGGAGGGCAATGCTGATTATGAAGCCAAGAGTGCCTGTAGTAAGAGATCCCACAACTTTGCTGCAGAAAATTGGGACCACATCACATATTGGTAACCATCCCATTTTACTACTTCCACTCTTGATTACTGCATATGTTTGCCACCCAGCTCCAAGGCTTGTTGCCACTACAAGATTCAGAATCTACACACATTTTGGATAAACCAAAATGAAAAACAATATGTTAATTAATTAATTATGTAATTCCCAAGAAAATATGAATTTGATGAATGTTTGCAAATTAGTAATTAATTATATGAACTTTTTAAATGAATTACCACGTCGAGAGCAATGACTGTTTTCCATAGCGGAGTACCAGGAGGAATAACTAGGATGATAAAGTTATAAGCTGACCCAACGCAATTAATAACTGCAAAGAACCTGTATATATGCGATCGAAGATTAATTAATTAGCAAACTAAATAATTAAATAAAAATTGTCCTAAAGTATGTATAGTAGAAATTAAATTAAATGATTGATATATGCTAATTACTTACGCTAAACCGTTCCAATCGTTATATCTTGCAATAAAGTTGAAGGGTTCATGGCCAA
The DNA here is from genome assembly GCA_030819805.1 of Penstemon newberryi var. newberryi. Lineage (NCBI taxonomy): Eukaryota > Viridiplantae > Streptophyta > Magnoliopsida > Lamiales > Plantaginaceae > Penstemon > Penstemon newberryi. The sequence goes on along the minus strand of JAUALY010000003.1, from coordinate 1,418,622 downwards.
CCTTTTGAGTGTTAAGAAACATGACAATGGCTGCTACAAAATAGGAGAGAAGAGCTAATACTCTCAATATATATGTTACTAATGGCTTGCCTGCTGCCATGGATATATCTATATTGATAATTAAACCTGCACCAAAAAAAAATGATCAATAAAAGTGAATATATATACACGTAAAGTTTGCTACAAGAAGGTAAAATACATAAAATAAAAAGATGAACATAGCAAATATATATGTATCTACATTCACATATGAAATACCCAAAAAGGCTAGGGGCCTGTTTGTTTGGCATTTCCCAGATTTTTTTCGTGTTTGGGAAATGCCAAACAAACATGTTTTCTATTTTCCGAAATAAATTTTTCATCCATTAATTTTCTCAAACTACTATCTCAAAAGTCAAACAAACAACAATTTTCTTATCTCTAAATAAAATCTATACAAACTCTACTTTGATTTGACATAAAGTAACCTATCTCTTACATAATTTATCTCACATAACAAACATTATTTGACATAAAGTCTTACACATCTTACACCTACAACCCAACTCTTCTAAAAAAACCTACACCTACTTTATTTTTCAAACCACTCTCTCAAAACTCAAACAAACAATATTACGCAAATCAAGATTATTTCACAAACCTCCACTACTCTCCCAAACTACTTTCCCAAACGCCAAACAAACATGCCCTAGATGTCTTATCTCTTAATCATGAATCACAGAAAATATGTGAAAGTAAATCGTGGAGGAAAATAAATTAATTTCTAGAAGAAAAATCGTAACTAGAGTCAACCATGACTAAATTCTATTAGCAATTAAATTTTAACAGTAGCTAGCGATCCTCTAAACGACGGTGCATGCGCGCTACAATGGTCGGAGACACAACTTAGTTAGTGCTGGAATCAAATCTTTCGCAATTCGTCAATTCTAGTTATCTCAATAAATAAAGTATATACTTTCTCACATGTTATAACTCAATAAAAGAATATTTAAAAAAACTCGATCTGATCTTTGTTTGTCAGGCTTGTATTGAAGTCTACATACAAACAATGAACTGTATAAAAATTGAAATTAATCAACTGAGCATGAAAACATACAAATATGTACTAACCTTTTGTAATTAATCTAGCTAGCTTCAAACTTTTTTTCTCTTTTTCTGTCTAAATAAATCAATTGTGTCTTTTGTTTTGACAGAAATTAGGGAAAAGCAAGTGAGATTTGGTTGGTGTGGAATCTCTTGTGAGTAGACTAAATATATACATATGTAGGTGATTTTCTTCTAGTATTCTGGAAGTAATCAGAGTGACTCGTGCAAGGTAATAAAGTGTTACACATGGTAAGAAATTTTAGTGACATGCAAAAAAATATTACATCAAGATAAGGAACTTTCCTTGCAAAAACTTACCCAAAACTATTAGGATGGATGAAAATAGAGATGCAATTTCTCGCAAATTTAAATTTGTGTTTATAAACTTTAAAGGCACGCTCAATATTAGGCCCATATAAAATTTCAAAAACGGTAAGAAGACTCTATAGAGAGTGGGCTTGAACCCACATTAGAATTGAATCCAATTGATTGACCAATGATTCAATCAAATATAAATTTAGATTAACCTAATTCGTTAGAGGACTGCCTCCATTTAATAATAAATGAAAACCATATGAACAATTTCATATAGATAACAATATCAATTTTCTTTTAGGAAAAAAATACACAGGCATTTTAAATACTTTTTTACCATATTCAAAATAAAGTTACAGTTTTATCTTACCGCAACTCATGCACCTATGAATATCAGAGAAGTGGTTTCAGACAATAAGCATAACACATTTTCATTTACCAATTAGAACGAATGCTGACATATTTATCAAATACTAACTCAAATAGATTCACCAAACAAAATGTAATTAAATTAAATATTATTTCCTTATCGCAATTTCTTTTTTTTTATAATTAATTTCTTAACACAATTTCCATTAACACAAAGTACCAAAAAGAAGAACACCATCATCTATATCCTCTGATTTATTAATTAATGTCCATAACTAAACTTTTAATATCAGCCAAGACCTTCTGTAAGGATGCAATAAACTCATCCCTTGATTTCAATTCCTCATTAACAGTCTTCTCCAATGATTGAATCATTACTGAAATCTTCTTGAAGCAGTCACCTACATTATTGATTGGTAATAAATTCTCAACGCTTTCTTCTGAAACCGCCTCTAAAATTCCTTTACTTTCATCAAGAACTAAACTTTCGGACAAATTTTCTCCGTTCGGATCCAAATCATCTACCCGGTCTACATTTTCTTGAATTGGGTTCTCATAAAAATTGTTAATTTTGATTTCTGAATTTACTCTGTTCTCTTCAACTGAATGAACTATTTCACCTTCAGCTTCCTGCTGCTCAAAAGGACTGATTTCGTCTGTAAAAATAAGATGTTAAAAATCATAAAACAGGGGACAAATTTGAAAATAGAGTTAATTAGAAATATTATTTATTAATTACCTTGATTATCTGTTGTTGCATTTTTTGGAGTTTCTTGGACTTCTTTCTTCTTCTTAGCAGCTTTTCTTTTCTTTGGACCTGAAGGCATGTTTGCTTGTTGTTGTGAAATGAATGAAATAAAACAGGGGACAAATTTGGGGTGATATTTATAGAGAAAAAAATTTAATGTGCATGGTTGAATACATTGTGGAATGTGGATCATTATATATTTATGATAATAATAAGTAGTCTTTTTGGATTCATAGGGGAATGACGACTGCTGAACTTCAAACTGGAGGTGCTGAATCTTGATAGTAAATGATTGATTGAGGAAAATGGAAAGGCAATATTCAAATTGGATAAACTTATAGTATGGAGTAATTGTTGTGCATTATGATTTTTTTTTTTTTTTTTTTTTTTGGAATGTGATTGGTCTTTTCATTTTGTTTTTACTAGAATAATATCTTAAGTTTTGAAACCTACAAAATTAAAGATCCAAACTTAATCCATATCGTATTTTAAATTTAATTCAAATTCAAGAAATACACAATCATATTTTATCGAAATCGAAATTAAACGAAACAGGGCAACATTGTTGTATACCCTTCAATATTCTGAAGTCATGGTTGGACTTTTTCGTCCTCAATTCTTCAAAATGATATATTCCTTAACGTGCAACAACTTTAAAGAAAATCTATCTATCTTCAGATTTTCCTGAAAGTAGTTAATAGGTTAGTTCCTCAATGCTTCAAAATTATTAATTAAAACAAAAATATGAAAGTCTTAGTTGAACTTTCACGTTATATACTATTATTATTTATTCTCTGTAATAGTTGGGGATGATATTAGTCTTATGCAAATGGAGATGCAAAGTCCTAACTATCATTATTCATTGTCAATTTATATTTTTTCTCATTCCAAAGGGAGCATGGAAAGGGGTTTCTATTTTACAAATTGTACTTTAAGAATCCAAATTTACTTACTCTTGAAGAGAGAGAAACATGATATGTATATGGTAGTTGTAGAGAGGGAATGAATGTGATTGGATAAAAATATTTAGTAAATAATGAAAATTTTAATAAAGTGGCATAGAAACTCCATTTACATACTTATCATTGGAATGAATCAACTTAAATGATTATGCATACAACTATTTGAAAATGTATAATGCATTTTACATCCCCAAATATACAAACTACCATTGGACTTGCCTTTAGAATGAATATATATGCTAACTGAGATGTATAAAAAGGAAACTCAAAAGTAATAACAACGAAGAAAATATTTAGTTGGATATTGTAAAAGTAAAAAAGAAATTCGCGTACACGGTACACAATAAAGTCCATTCACGTGTGTCATATTTTCATTAGCCTACAAGTTCAAAATATTTATATTATCCTATCAATCACAACTTTTATTGACAAAAATTTACAAACCGAGTGATAGTTAGCGCCGGATTCTTTTACTAATAATAATCATAAAGTTTAGGTAAGAGTGAAAAAAAAAAAAGTTACTTTTATATTTAGTTACCTAATAAACAACAACGTGAAGTTATGAGGTAAATTGGTAAAATATGGCTTGTAAAGGGGACCATGCTCGATACTTTAGTTGATATATTTTCAGTTTTAATTTTACAATTTTATATTTTAATATTATAATGAAATCTCATATAAACAGCACAACATTTAAGTTAGTGAAAGCCCCGCAGAATAAAGATTATTCTGTAGATGAGTTCTATTAAATAAATTTGCTACAAGAACACGAGAAATTGACATAAATGAACCCTTGAGATAACACATATCTTCTTTTTTCAAAAAATTATAATAATAAAGATTATAACTCCTTTTATAAGACTTTAATCCTAGAAAAAATTGATTCCTAAGGAAAACGAATTACTCCTAAACTCAAAAAAAATTAAATCACAAAAAATAAGGTAACTAAATAACTAAAAATAAGAAATCTAATTATTAAAATTTTTTATCTTGGATGCTTCTGCATCAATTAGTTAACTGTAAAGTTTTGATGTTTCCAAAACTTTGATTATGAAACTTATAGATCATAATATTTGCTCTAGTTTAAATGATAATTAAACTACTCCCTTCATTCCATTTTAATTGTCGTTTTAGGCTTTTGCACATGTATTAAGAAAACTAATAATTAGTCTAAATTTTAGGAAAAAATTAGGGTTATACCTAAAATACCCCTCTTATCTTCATACTCTTAACGTAGAAGAGAGAGAGAAAAACAAGAAGTAAATATGGGTAAAATTGAAAGATATATAATTAATTATACATTGAAATCCTAAAGCGACAATTAATTTGAAACATGAAAAAATCTCTAAAACGACAATTACAACGGAACGGAGGGATTACTATTTTAGGAACATATCTAACGTTAATTCTATAAACAACACGGCCTATAATCACATTTATGAGTAATAAATTTACAATAAAGTCCACACAAGGGTAAGACTGTAATTTGAGTCAGCACAAGTAGGCGGAAATTGCCAAAATAATTGCCGCGTATTTATTCGAACAAATTGACTGTGCACGGTGCACGAACTTCCTATTTAAGTAAACCCTCCCTCCCACTCCACCATAAAAAAAAATAAAATTCTTCAGATTCAGAGGTAAAATCAAATTTCACCCCTTCCAAAAAGCATGAAGAAATCAGGTTTTTTTGCTGCCGCTTCTGTATTTGCCATCTTCGCTTCATCTTCCTCCAAAATTCACTTTCCTCGAGAGGTAAAAATCAAAAAATTCCTCTATGATCTGTGATTTAGGGATTAGTATTTTCACATAAATTAAATTTCTCTTAATTCTCTGTGCTGATCATTCGTTTTCTCCTTTGTTATTAGGATTGTTGTTATCGGAGGAAAACGGACGAGAAATCAGCGTTGGACGGATCGTCTTCTTCGGAGAAATTTGCGCCGAAGTTTGATGGATTGAGATTTATAGAGACTCTGGTTACAGCTCATAGATAAGAATTTTTTTTTTTCTTTTCATTTTTCGTCTTCTTTTTGGGTGATTATTAAAATTAATCGAGGGCTTTGTTTACGGTGAATTGGTGACCCGGTGATTATCAATTATATTTACGATTTAGGCTAATTTATTATTTGTTTCTATTGTTTTATGCTGAAGAAAGCAACGAAAATTGTATGATGTTGACTCATATATAAAATAATTTTATTGATAGTGAGAGAATGAGAGATGAATTAATCTCAACCATTGCTAATATTATTTCTTTTACTAACTTTCTGTTATTTCCGCACCTTTTTACAAAGTAAATGACATGTGTTCGTGATTATAAATTGCAAATAATGATTCATTTTTACTGTAAAAAATTAATAAATACTTATACTATTATGTTGTGAATAGTGAATACTTGTGATAAAGCTTGACCACATGTCTTCAAATATAAAAATATTTATTATTTAAAAATGAAAGATAAATCATTAATTTGACAAAAAATGATTTTATACAATTATGTTTTTCCATCTGAATCCTTTGAATGTTGATATGATCACTAATAGATTTGGTTATATATAATCTATGAATAATAGATAACTAATTGTGTTTATTTAATTTTAACATAATTATAAAAAAAATTAATTCGAACATTTATTATGAGATTACATTTTTATTAAACGAAGAATCATTTGTTAATAAGCAGGACTACATACTTTAATTGGATTCGTTGGAGGACCACATACCCATTCACACACACCTAACTTTTTCCCAACAAGTCGCAATTAATCATAATAAACTATAGGTTATAAATCATTTTTTTATTATATTTATATTATTTTGGAAGACATGAGTTGTCCGTAGTTGTCCTTAAAACGTAATAACGTGACTATATATTAATACATACAGCGAAATTTCAGTTGGCTTTTTCGAGTTTTTGTTAAACCTATTCTTTATTGTGCGAGATATTGACACTGAAACATTGTATTATATGGCTGTCGGTTGGCCGATTTTTCTAAGCTTAATGAATTTATGTCCATCCTAAATAGGGTAATTACTATGACGAGCATAGATTTAAAGCATCACAAAAAGCATGGTCATAGTCAAAAGGGTCTCCTATCTTTTTGTGTGTGTATGCTCCTATGAGTCCTACCATTTAATTTATATATTTATTATTTTCATGTTCCAAAGTCGTCCCAAGTCCAATTTGCTGGAGACTAAAAAATTCCTATTAGTTTGTTATAGTATGTTATTATTATGTATGCAAGGGCCAGGCCTTGATACTTTAATTTCTTTCTGAGGCCCAAAATAATATGAAATCATTTTGAATACTACTTAGTATTATTTCGGAATCTATTTACTTTAACATACTCCGAGTTTAGGGACGGTTCATTCCTTGGTACTATGAACTAAAGTTTCATTTTCTTAGCATATTTTTTCAAGTTAAATATTAATATGTTAACATATATATACTCTATGTTTTATTTTGATTGACTAACAAAATGAGTTATTAAAATTTTGATCCATACTACTACAACATATTCTACTATATATCAGTCATTTAAAATTTAAAAGTTTATAGTTAAACAACTGTCATTTACATATCCATTAGATACGTTAGAATTATACATATATTTATACTAGTAATTTATATATTGCAGTGGGCCACTTATCAAAAAAGGAAAGGAAAAGAGGGTATAAGTATTTACTCATGTTTGTTTGGGCCTCCAGCGAAACACCTGTTGGGTCGATGCTTGGCCCGTTTGGCGGACGAAATTTCTGGCCAAAATCGACCCAAACAAGCCCATAATGTTTAGAATTTCCATGTTCAAAGATCTAAATAGAGGTGTAGTTATATATATATTTTATTGCCCAAATTGTTGAATTTTTCCACACGATAAGAAACAAACTGGTTGCATCAACTTCCTTTTGTCGTTTTTATTATATTATTTATTATTACTCCCTTCGTTCCATTTATTTTGCTCCCTTTGCTACAGTATCAGGTCAAACTTTTCAATCTTTTAAGTGACTTATCATATTAAATTATTCATATTTGTGGAGTATTAAACCTTTTAAATATAAATATATATGGTCATATGATATTATTAACTTATTAATTAAATATATTAATTAAATTATTTATTATAATTTTTATAAATTTAGTCACAAATTGACTGATCAACGATACCAATGAATAAAAATAATTGGGACGGAGGAAGTAATTAATACCTCTTAATGTGTTATCTTTATTGAATAATGATTGAAGGGATAAGAAACGACCGAATCAAGAATGATGTCGTTCACCTAAAGCAAATGGGGATGGGACATAGCCACTTGCATGCATTAACGAATTGATAAATACAATGAGACGTTGATGGTTTATTTAATTTACTCTTTCTTTAATTATTACTATTATTTTCTTTTTTGTTTTTATAACTAGGATGTAATAAAAGATCATTTAATTTATTTCACCATTGTGCTACATTTGGGATAACAAATATATATATTCCCTAAAATAAATGTCGTTTAAGGTATATATACATTCCTAAACGACATCTTATCATTGTAAATACATCACATCATATTTTGTGAGAGCATGCAATTATTACCAAAATGTATGATATTGTGCATTTACAACTACAAGATCTATGAAAATCGATTATGCAAGAATTTTCCGTTATCTGTTAAGGGTTCTATGGTTTTGGAGTCTCTACATAGCCTCGAGACGTGTGTTTCGATTGACTCATGCCAAGAGTAGAAACTTTCATTTAGTAACATAGAAAGGGATCATATATCTTTATGTAGAAAAGAGACCATGGCACATGCTATCATAACAAACTTCGATCTGGGAATTTGGATTTAAGTGATTAATAGGGATTTTTCTTTTTGCAGCTACTTGAAATTGAAATTGAACACGAAACTGAAAAAATTGGAAGTACTAGCTGCAATATTTATAATACATATTGTGTTTTTGTTTGAAACCAAATTGTCTGAGGATAGGGCTGCGATAATGTCGAGAAACTTAGGTTTTTCTGGTGTTTGTTGTGCTCCGGTTGTTGGAAGATCGGGGGGTATTTGGATGCTATGGACTGTAAATAGTATTTCTGTGGATATCATTTATGTTAATGCGCAGGTAATTCATGCTATAGTGGGGTCGAATGTGGATAATCGTTGGCTTTGCTCGGGAGTTTATGCTAGTCCTAATGGTAGCTTGAGAAATGATTTGTGGAATTCTTTAATTGGTTTGAGTTCAGTAGTTAATATTCCGTGGTTGCTTACTGGTGATTTCAATGATATTAAGGGGCCGAGTGAGAAGCAAGGTGGCAATTTAATCAATTGGTACCAGTGTAATAAGTTTGTGGAGAGGGTTGAAAGCTGTTTTCTTATGGATTTGGGTTTTGTAGGGCCCAAATTCACATGGCATGGCACACGCAATGGAGGGGTTAAAGTTAGAGAGAGGCTGGACAGGTCTCTTGCAAATGATCTTTGGAAGGAGAAGTACCCGGATGCCTTTGTACAACATTTACCCCGATTCCACTCGGATCATTGCCCTGTTCTTACGCACTGTTTTGATTATCAAATGGGACCCGAGGTGAAACCATTTCGTTTTGAGTTGTGTTGGACCTCACATCCTGGTTGCATGGAAGTTGTGGAGGAACTATGGAATACCACATCTACGGCCCTTGAGGCTTTGAAAAGGTTGCCCGAGGCAATGAAAATATGGAATAAGCTGACTTTTGGGAATATTTTTTTTAGAAAAAAGAAGCTTCTAGCTCGGTTGGCTGGGGTTCAGAGAAGTTTGGCAACCACGGATAATCCCTTCCTGTCAGACTTAGAGAGAGATTTGATCATGGAGTTGAATACTGTTCTTGCACAAGAAGAATCACTGTGGTTTCAGAAATCGAGAATCAAATGGCTCCAGTTCGGTGATCGTAATACAAGATTTTTCCACCTCTCGACGATTTGCCGTAGGAGACGTAATAAGATATCAGCTTTAAAGCTTGCTGGAGAATGGTGTTATGATATTGAGGCCATAAAAAACCATGTATGGGGCTTCTTTAATGACTTATTTAATGAAGAAATTTTGGAGCAGCCACATTCTCTTACGCATAGCCCATTTCAAAGATTTCTAAATGAGGATCAGAAAAATATTCTAGCAGCTCAAGTCTCAGTTGAGGAAATCACGAATATTGTTAAGCTTCTCAGTCCGTATAAAGCTCCGGGACCAGATGGCTGTCAGCCTTTCTTTTTTCAGCAATACTGGAATATAGTTGGTGATTCTGTTTTTCAATTAGTGAAAGATATATTTATGTCTGGGGTTATGCCGACTGAAGTAGGAGAGGCTTTTATTATTCTTATTCCGAAGATAGATAACCCTGAGGTAGTAACAGCCTTTCGACCTATAACCCTCTGCAACACCAGTTACAAAATTGTCACTAAATTGATTGCACAGAGATTAAAAAGTTACATGTCTGAGTTGGTTAGCCCATTCCAAAGTAGCTTCATCCCTGGTAGAGGTACACAGGATAATATTCTTATTGTTCAAGAGGTAGTTCACTCATTACGCCGTACTAGCAGTGGCAAGGGAGGTATGATAATTAAGATTGATCTGGAGAAGGCATATGATACTGTTAGATGGTCATTCTTGGAGCAAACGTTGGATTTCTTTCAGTTTCCTCCCACCATCGCTAACCTCATTCTTACTTGCGTGAGGAGCTCCAAGCCTAGATTAATTTGGAATGGAGAGCCTTTGGAACCCTTCTCTCCAAATCGAGGTTTGAGGCAAGGAGATCCATTATCTTCTTATTTGTTTGTGCTTTGTATGGAGAGACTGGGATACCTAATTGAGGAAGCCGTCTCAAATAATACTTGGAAGCCGATTCAATTATGCAGAGGAGGTCCCTCTATTTCGCACCTCTTCTTAGCGGATGATCTCCTTCTATTTGCAGCTTCGACAAGGGATAATGCTTTGGCGATAAAACAAGTTTTGGACAACTTTAGTGGCAGCTCTGGACTTCGTATAAATTTTAGCAAGTCAAGAACTTTCTTTAATCCTAAGATTTCTAACGATGTAAGAGAGGAGATCCTTCATTTACTTCAAGTTAGTGGTACAAATGATTTGGGGAAGTATTTGGGGGTTCCCATCATTCATGGTCGAGTGCGTTTATCAATGTTCAGTGGTCTGATTGAAAAGGTACAAAAAAGGTTATCTTCGTGGAAAGCCAAACATCTGAGCTTAGCAGGTCGGTCTACTCTTATTCAGTCAGTTACTTCTGCTATGCCGACTTATAATATGCAATCTTCTTGGCTTCCGAATTCGGTTTGCACTCAATTAGACAAATTAAATAGGGGCTTCTTGTGGGCTACTGACTATAACTGTAGGAAGGTCCACTTGGTAAAGTGGGCGAATGTTATTCGACCAAAGTCCGAAGGGGGTTTGGGGCTGAGAGAAACTAGGAAAGCGAACATTGCACTACTTTCCAAAGTTGGTTGGCGTATACTCAACAATCAAGAGGCTTTTTGGAGTAATGTATATAAGAGAAAGTACTTGAAGGGGCACGATATTTTGGAGTATGGTGTCAAGGGTGGTGAATCCAATATTTGGAAAGGAATTGTGAAAAGCACAAAGGCTGTGGAAAATAATATCAGGTGGAGGATTGGCAGCGGAGAGTTGATTTCCTTTTGGTTCGACCGATGGCTAGAGGAAGGTGTCCTTTGTGACCTTATAGAGGGAGAGATTATAAGCGACGAGCTTATGCTGAATATCTATGTTGTTACTAGCGATACCGGGACTTGGCGCCTCGAGCGTATCAGAACACCTATTCCAGATAATATTCGGGCCAGCATTCTCTCGATACCGATTCCTTTTGGTAGGGACCGACCAGATACTCGATGTTGGTACGGCTCACTTAACGGTAAGTTCACTTGTAAATCAGCTTATTTGGCTCAATTGCCTCTTGACTCTAGTAATGTTAGGCATTTCTCATGGTTGTGGAAATTGCGGTGCCCCTATCGTTTGAAACTGTTTGTGTGGTTGATTGAACATGGGAGTCTTTTGACGAATGCTTTGCGTTTTGACCGTCACTTTGCGAATTCCGATCAATGTCCTAGGGGCTGTTCGGCAAGGAAAGATTGGTACCATGTTTTATATGACTGTACTTTTGCGAGGAAAGTTTGGGATGGGTTGATCTCGGCAACAAATAACACTGTTCTCGCTAATGTAAGTAGAGAGGACTGGGTGCACAAAATTTGTTCAGTAAATCTGAATAACTCGGTGCTATCCAAAGCTCAGTGGAATTGGGTGTTTTTGGCGGGTATCTGGAATATCTGGAAGGCGTGTAACTTTAGGGTATTTGAGGGGAAAGAAGAAGCAACACATGTGACTATATTCAAGGTGAAACGGCTTGCTCTTGACATCCAGATGTCTTACTCCTTGGATCAGCGACACAAGGAGGTTGTGGCTCAAAAGTGGTCACGGCCTGAAGAAGGTTGGGTCAAGCTCAATACAGATGGAAGTTGGGTGGAGAGATCGAATTCTGCAACAATCGGAGGTGTGGTCAGAAATGATGAAGGTATGTGGCAGTTTGGCTTTTGTCGAAGGGTGGGCGCTTGCTCCATTGATCAGGCCGAACTCTTGGCACTTCGGATGGTTTGAATTTTGCATGGGAAAGACGACTTCAGAATATTATTGTGGAAATTGACTCAAAGGTCATTTACAATCTTGTCCAGAAGACTGATACGAGAGACAATCCATTGGATCTTATATTGGAGGATTGTAGGAATCTGTTTGCTAAGCCTTGGAATTTATCTTTACGGCATATCAAGAGATCAGCCAACTCGGTGGCGGACGCTTTGGCGAAGCTAGGACACATAATGGGCGAATGACTGCACTGGATGGCAGAACCGCCCGACTCCATACAGAGGCTGGTTGATATTGATAGACAATAATTGCCCCTTACAGATCAAAAAAAAAAATTTATAATACATATGGTAATTGGTACATTCAAGTTTCTAGGTTTGGCCCATGAATTAATTAAGTCTGTTAATTATGCCCCACGCATTAATTTTTAATTAAGTCAACTATAAGATGAATTGATTGTAAAGCGAAGTCTATCTAGTTAAATAAATTAATGTACATTGGATAAGTAGATGATTTAGTTTTTTATATTTTAATTTTTAATAAGACTATATAATTATAATATGTAGGCAAATGAATCTTACCCACGTTGACACATTCACATGAGAGATCTCATTATTTTTTCTCTATTGAATAATCTCTTCTGATGATCATATGATGATATGTCATTATAGAAGATATTGTTAAGAACGTACATAAGAGTTTTAGAAACACATATTTTCTTCGGGGTTTGAACCGCGTTTATGACCACAAACTGCAAACTCAAAAACGACAACTAGCTCTCATCAATTATTTAATTATGTTATTAATTATAATATATATTTATGTCAAAAGTCCAAACTTGTTTTACTTGTTATATGAATATATAAATTACTCTTGTGAGTTGGATCTAAAAAAAAAATACTCACAAGCGTAATTTATACATTAATATTTATCTTATCATTTTCTGAGTCCTACGTTAATGATCACATAGATGTAGACTCGAAGGCCACAGCTCTCATCAATATCAATGATATACATACAAATTAATACATGGATGTAGTTTTATATTCTAAGAGGCAACTATTTTTTTACCATGAAAAGATACTTATAAAGTTTAAATTAATAAATGGCTGACCAGTTAGTGTTGTCATGTTAAGCTTAAACTAAAAAATATAATTTCTTAGTTATTTAAAAAAAGAAAGCATGGTGCATTTTTCAACCATCATGACATACACAAACAAAGAGACATATATCAACACCTTCTTGCAAAATATCTTTTCTTAACATCAAGTGTGTTGGGGACTAGATGGAAATAAGAGCTCCAATAATTTCTTTAATTTGCAGGAATTAGTCACTTCAACAGCGTTCAAATAAAAAAAATAAAAAAATTAAACAAGAAGATGAGGCTCTTTAAAATTTTATTAACAGAGCAATTAATTAAGCCTTGGAATTATAATTTGCAAAAAGAATAATCATGGGAAATCTAATAAACAATAACCTCTACTCATGTGAAGACAAGTTAAATTCGGATCATTCGAATTACAACAAATAAATAAAAACGAATTATTCATAGTTTTGAATAAATGTGTATATATATGAATTTAATTTCTTCAGATCATTAAAATTTCATTAATCTATCAAGTTCGATTAAAATTATACAATAATTTTTATCATGTTCTAGAACAAATAATTTTCTTCGGATCATTTTCTCTAAAACTTTATCTACGAATTTTACAAGAATTAATCATATGAAAAGTTCGTCGCCAATGAGTTGGATCCAAACCATATAAGGTGGACTTAACACAATTCATGTCGTGAAGTTCGATACACTCCGTGGCCAACTAGAGTTTCCTTGCTAGTCCTAATTGTGGAAAAAACTGTAATTGGTTGAAAATAACATCAAACTATTGAAGGTTTAGAATTTACTAGAACATGAGAACTTTCAAATTAATTTCGGCCACCAGTTTGTTGCAAAACATCATATACACAATGTGGTAATTTTAAAGGAAAAGACTAGTATATATTGATTTGATTTTATTAACGACATACAAACAAATTCAATTGGGATTCAAACTTAACTTATCATCAGGACAATGACCTTCTAGGCAACCTTATTCATTTCCTTTACTTTTCTTTGCAATGATCTTAATTCTTCTAGTCTTTAGTTATATATAGTCAAGATTACAATCAAGGAATTAAACAACATTAGTATTAGTACTACTTCAACGGCGCTCAAAAAAGGGAAATTAAATAATTAATTACTTTTATTAGGTGAAGCAACCAATGCGGTGCTTCATTGCGGTTGGCATGTCACTTGTCTCGTAGTATAATCTACTCATTCATTTCATTTATTTTATTTCTCTTTGGCTAAGTATTAGTGATATAATTTCCATACAAAACTAAATTTATTTTTTATCGGTAATTTTAGTAATCAAAATTTGCTGTTCAATCCCCTAAATAACTTGTATATTTAATGCTCTTTAAATTTGTGGGGACTTCACTTAGCTAGCGTGTAGACACCAAACAATTATGAATTTTTACTCAACATTACAAAATTAATGTAATTGAAACTTGGGTCTAGATCTGAATTTTTTCGGGTCTAGATCTGAATTAGATGAAAAATATATGAAAGGGTATAAATGAATTCTGCAAAGGAGAAAAACATTTTCATGATAATTAATGATCATTAATGTTCTAGATATAGAACACATATCTCAACTAAAACCATTATTACCAAACAGAAAAAGACTAAATTGCAAAATTACCCCCTTGCTTTTCTTAATTGGCAGAATTTTATGTGTTATTTTTACTAGCAAAACTTTCACAAGTTAACACCTTATAATTATCAAAAGTATTTTATTTCGAGTGTATATTTCGATCAAATAATTTTGAAATTGAAATGTTTCAAAAATAGAAACTTTTCGATATTTTCGACGGAAACGGTTGAAACCTTGATCCGTGGTAAAAAAAAGTATACATGTCAAGGCAAAGTAATGTAATTATATTAGCAATATTAGTTATGCTTTAACTCTCTAACACTTTAATATTTGTTTTTTTTCTTTTCCGATCCTTTGTTGCAATATTTTTTTTTTCACGAAGAAAATGTCAATGACTTTGCACCAACCACGCACGTAGTTGAGAGAAATTCTCAAACCGAACTAATTCGATCTCATTATATAATGTGGTAATATAGTTTTAGTGCGATAATTTATATAAAAAACAACTCAACATATACGTAAATCTCAAATTTAAATAACAAATATATGTAACTTCACAATTACATAACAAAAATTATCCACAGTTACAAAGTATATATGTCAGAATTGAATATAAAGATTCTGTAATTATTAAAAAAAAAAAAGATTCCATCTTATTAATTGGTACTTAAATTGTTGGGTCTTTCTAAAATAAGATTTTATGGAACATAAGTGTACATGAGATGCCCCATCTCAACCACTAAAAAAAGTCAACAACAAATCTGAACCACAAGTTTTGGTCAAAATGTCCAATGATGACGTGGCATCGGACATTTAGAAAAAATAAACATATGTTAAATTACATACTAACCCTTAAATTAATATGTTTAAAATTTTTTCCCTTATCTCTAATTAATTTCATCTCTTTCCCAAAAAAAAAAAAATTCAAGTAATCAAAATTTCATACGAAAAAAATCTCCCAAGTAATCAAATTTTTATACGAATTGACAATTAAGACCATCAGTTTAAAATCATTAAAAATATTTTTAGGGAAAAATTCACTTTACACCCCCTCTCAAATTTACATATTTTGAACTTTACCACCTGAAAGTATAAATTAAATAAGCACGTATAAAATCAGCTGCACTTTTTCCCTCAAATGATTTTAAGTCAATTCCGTTCACGAGAAAATAGAGATATGCGTCTCACTTGTGTATTTTAAGGGTAAATTAGTTCCAACATCGATTTTTCGCCCAAATATTTCACTGACGCGCATTTTTCCCTCTCTCTTTACAAATAATTTTTTTTCTACTTAACTTTAGATTTTTGGTTCACAAGACATGAGTCAAGTATTTGGACAAGTAAGAAGTGATGTGACTAATTTACCCTTTGAAAATTCATGTGAGGGGCACATGTACATTTTCCGTCAAACAAAAATTGCATAAAATCATTTGAGGGGGTAAAGTGCAACTAATTTTATTTTTCAGGGGGTAAAGTGTTCATTTTGTACATATGGGTGGTAAAGTGCCAAAACATGTAACTGTAGGGGATAAGATTTTTGTCAACTTTTTGATATGGGATTCATAAATCATATGGAGAATTTTGTCAATTTTTTCAAAAAAAAAATGGGGAGGAGGGGGTATATTCCTAATTTTTAAAGTTACCAGGGGTTATTGGTAAAGGGATGTTTTTGCATTATTTGGTGGGGTAAAATTGTCATTTCGACTTGAGAGGGATTTTTTTTGTTAATAAAAAAAGTACAAGGTTTTGTTGCTAATAATAAAAATAACATAGGTTAGGGGAAATGTGTCACCAAGATAAATGATATCTCATATGCTCCCCATTCCTCAAAATCTCAATTTAGACAGACCCTAAATTGTTTGACATACTATTTCTTTTTTTTGAAAAAATAGTTTGACATACTTAGCAAAAAATTATTTGAAAATGTATTTAACCGGAAAAAAAGATAGTAGAGGGGTGCGGAAAAATGCTACATAACTCGAGATATATAAAGAAAACACACTTATTTAGGAATTAATTTACGCATTTGGATAAATACACAAATTTAAGCTTTTTCTACAATGAGTTTATGAGATCGTACAATTTATAATACTTAATAATTTTAAAAATGAAAATTTGAATGATGTATACTAATTGATATTCTGGCCCAATATAATTATATTCTTACATGTTCAATGGGATGGCTGCACAAAATAACTCATCATATCTCATATGCCCTTACGAAATAAATCAAACCACCATTAATTTGTTTTAATTAATTCCCGACAAATAGAGTAAGTTTTACGCAATTATTTTTTTCCTTTTTTTGTTCAAATAGTCTCAACCCATATACAATTAGTGGTGTTATTTTTGGTGAAGTTCTTAAGAATTGAAAATTTCATTACAATTACAATATTTTTCTTTTAAAATTATAGATTGATTAATATAGATACTAGTAATAATTGAGTCAAAAAAGGAAAAAGTCAAACGGGTGCAAAGCACGCGCTGAATTGTTGCCAAGAAGGTATGGGCACCGTAATCATGTGTTTATCCAGAACAAAGTATATACAACGGCAACTACTACGTCACTCTCACGCATTATACATACATTTCCGTATGTGTATAGGTCTGTCTTTACATACCACTCAAAATTTGTTGTGAAACAATATTTATATATAAAAAGCAGAGAGACTGGCCTTTTTCCATCTCACCCATATCCATCCCCTGTTTTTCACCTCTACGTACAAACACACACTCTCTGTTATCGAATCTCTTCAGATTAAATTAAAAACGTTTCTTTTTACCTGAAAATCTGCAAATTTTCTTTCTTTTTCCGTTATTAGTTAAATAAGGCAGTGATTTAATCCGACACCTTCTCAATCAAATCTCGGTATGTATTTCTTTTTCTTCCGCCCTTCTCTGTTTCATCTCACTGTTTTTTTTTTTCAAATGTTTTGTGCTGTATGTGTTTGTGTATAAATGTCACGCTATTTAAATTGCATGTAGATTTGGAAGAAAGTTGGGTTCTTTGATTGGAATTTGATATTTTAGATCTTTCTTCGACTGGTTTATAATTGGACTATGTAATCTTTGTTTAAGGAATGAGGGTTTCTTAAAACTGCCTTAGTTTTGTGGCTAACTTTCCGATTCATGTCTAGAATTAAACAAAAACGAAATTGTTATTTTCTTCGACTTTATTGTGTTATGATCTGAATTTTTTCTTTTCAATTAATTGGGATGAAGATGTTAGTTTATAGTAATTGGGAACTCGTCTTCATGTTTTGTATCTAAACTATTTTAAATAAAAGATAAATACTTATTATACTAGCTCTTTAGTTTGCAATTTTTGGAGCTTTGTGGCAGTGTTTGGGTGAAAATTTTGGGGCTTATTTCTTGGGAAGTGTGCAATTTTTTTTTTTTTTTTAATGCTTTGGAATTTGGTTCTTCCTTGTGATGGAAGGAAGTAAAAGACAACATTCATATTCTGACTTCCATTCCATGGCTCAAATAGAACATTCTCTGCAAAAAGAATAACAAAGCCTTCTTCCCTATTTTTGCCTCTTTTTGGGTGCAATTCATTACTTTATTTTTAAGATGATGTGTGAATTATTAAGGCAACCTTATTTACATCTTCATCAATTCCTCTTGGTTTACTCAAATTGATTATGATTTCATTGTGTGCTTAACTAATGGTATTGTATTGTTCACCTATGTTTGTGAATTGGTTATTGTTTAATACTTTCGAAAACTAGCCATGTAGGTAGGTAGTTGTTGGTTACGAGCTCTTTTAAAATTAATGAAATAATGTAGAAAATGATACTAGTTGTTTTGTCTATGAATTAATCTTCACTAACCTTTGACTTACTATTATATAATGTAATGTATAAGAACAATTCTAGATGTTCATTGTGTTCATTGTGTTAAATGATCAATCTTCTTTTGTTACATATTTATTCAGGGCCATGGACCAATATCAAAGTGAATTTTACGAAGATAACGCTTCATTACAGAATTGGAATTCCTTAAACTCCACAAAAGAAGTGTCCGAAACTAATTCATCAGGTGGCTTTGAATGTAACATATGTCTCGACGTCGTACAAGACCCCGTGGTCACATTTTGTGGGCACCTCTATTGTTGGCCCTGTATTTACCGATGGATCAATTCCCAAGAATTGTGCCCCGAAAATCCCGATCCTCCAAAACCACAATGTCCCGTTTGTAAAGCAGATGTGTCACAAAAGACGTTAATACCCTTATATGGTCGAGGACAGAATTCGTCTAAAGACACGGCTTCAGATCTCGGTCTTGTTATACCACAAAGGCCTTCTAGTCCTAGATGTGGAGGTGGCACACTGGTACCAAATATGACCGGAAATTCTTCGTATAACCGAAGTAATGTGGGATCCACTCGACCCAATCACTACGGAAACTATATGGATCCTCCGAGGATTAGTCTTGGTGGAAGTTCGTCAAGTTTGGTTGATCCAATGATAGGGATGTTGGGGGAAATGGTTTATTCGAGGATGTTTGGGAACTCGGATACGAGTCTGTATACGTATCCGAGTTCTTACCGTTTAGCAAGTAGTAGTAGTCCTAGGTTAAGGAGGCAAATAAGGCAAGCTGATAAATCATTAAGCAGGATGTGCTTTTTTCTATGCTGCTGTGTAATGTTGTGTCTTCTTTTGTTCTGAAAAACTATGGGTTTTTTTTTTTTTGGTTTATTGTAAATTTGTAAGTGTTGTCTCTTTTGTCTTTTCTTGTTTGGGAAAAAGAGTTGTGTACTTGCAGAGGAGCACAAATGATCATTGCAAAAAGAAAACTCAAGCTTGATAGTGCATTGAGAATTTGGTGGTGTCACAATTTATATGCTAAAGTTGTTCTTTTATTTTGGAATTGGTGAAAATAAAGAATATATAAAATTAGGGGGGAATAACTTGTTGTTTTCTTTCCTTTTGAAAAATTGCAAGTAGAGGGGGGCTGCAAATTAATTCATTGCTAAAAGGAAATGACAGGTCTGACAGGGACCATGCTCACTGGATGTACTGTTTCTGGAAATTTTGTGTTGTCCATAAAGTAGAAGTAATTATCTAGCAATGGGGGGAGGGAGGGAAGGGTTATCAGTTACATAATAATAAGTGCTCCTGCTTTTAGGAAAATTCTTCCAAGCATTTTCAAACTTTATCAAATCTATCAATCAACTCCAAAGTTTATATATGTAGGGCGGTGAGGTGGCGAACATTGCGGCTGCGGCAGAGGTAGAAAGATAAGAAGATTCCAAAGTGAGTGGACGCACTCATCTTTGTTTGGCCTTTTGATAAATCCAATTAAGGTGTCAAAATTGGCCAATTCATCAAAATAGACAAGTGTCAAAATTACCAAATTCTAATAGGATAATAGGAGTTTTGAGATTAACTTCTTTTTAATTTTTATATTCTAAGATGTGAAATTAAATTTTATAAGGTTAGGTTCTAACCATCATATATAATTTTTTGGCGTTTTGAATAATAATTTAAAGTTAAAATCTAACAAAGTTCGTGTTGGATTGTAAATCGTCACTTGACCGAAAAGACATGTATGTGAATTTATCGATTGGGTCTCGAATTTGAGAGAGAGAAAAAAATTTGAGATGGATAAATATGATTTATTTATAAGTGGAAAGAAGAAAATTAAGGAAAGTTCATAATTATTGTCTTTAGAATTATTTTGTTTTCTGTGTTTTTCTTTGAACATTTCCGAATTTTCTCTAAAAACACCTCAGAAAATGAGTAAATTACCTCATATTTCTACGAGAATTTTTTCAGAGATATTTGTCAATAGTACGTATTTTCAGAGATTTTATCTCTCAAAATACATTTTCAGAGAGTGAGAGGCAAAAAAATGGGACCCTCATGTTCTCTTGGTCTCTTACTTTTTAAGATATTTGTGAGATTTCCTATAAGATTGAATTCTTACAGATGTGAGATGAGTTTTGAGATTACGTTCTTTTGAATTTTCATTTTTTGAGATGTGAATTTAAATTTTATAAGGTTATGTTCTAACCATCTTACAAATATTTTTTGACGTTTTGAAAAATAATTTAAAGTTAAAACCTATCAAAATTGGGTGATGAATTGAACCACGTCACTTGACGAAAAAAACATGTATGTGAGTTTATCGATCGGGTCTCGAATTTGGAATAAATAAAAGAAATTTGAGAAGGATAAATATGATTATTCGTGGAGGAAGAAAATAAAGGAAGGTTCGTAATTATTGTCTTAAATAAAAATAGTTGAGTTACTTTCTATTTTTAGTGTTATTCTCTGAGAATTTTCAGATTTTTTCTAAAAAGAAGAGGTATTTTTTAGAAAATGAGTAAATGATCTCATATTTCTCTAATATTTGTTTTAGAGATGTTTGTCAAAAGAACATATTTTTTGAGATTTTATCTCTTAAAATGCATTTTCATAGTGTGAGAGGACAAAAGAACATGCCCATAATATCAAGTGTTGACGGAGAGTTATTATGCCTAATTCATTGGTTGGTTTCTGTTTAGTTCTCTTAATTCTTATTATCAAAAGCAATGAAATGAAGAAGCAAATTAATAAGAACAAACATAGTTTTTGCAAGTTCATTTCAATGTTAAATTACTATCAGCAACATTTTGTTTCAAGTGTTGTTGCAAATTACCATGATAAAAGAGAAGTTTACAAGAACATTTTTTA
Source organism: Penstemon newberryi var. newberryi (assembly GCA_030819805.1). Classification (NCBI taxonomy): domain Eukaryota; kingdom Viridiplantae; phylum Streptophyta; class Magnoliopsida; order Lamiales; family Plantaginaceae; genus Penstemon; species Penstemon newberryi. The sequence goes on along the minus strand of JAUALY010000003.1, from coordinate 1,397,152 downwards.
CCTCCGCAAATCCTACAATCGACACGCTATATTTATAGGGTAAAACTAAGATGACCAAATTATAAATGTAAACTCACTGAATAATCTCCCGTAAAATTTAAACATTTTGAATTTTTAAATGTCACCATCTTTAATGGTGGAAACTAAATTTTATAATTTAAGTCCAAAAAAAAAAAAAATCTCAATACATCTTTTTATCAGTTAATAATTTACATTAATTTTTGTGTAAATAAATATTTAACATTTTTTCTTATAATAATAAATATTTCACACAATTAGGCCATCAAGTTGGGATGGAGTGAGAACTGAGAACACTCTGGGAGGAGGCACCGGACTGTGCCATTTTTGCTATGGAGGAAGACTATAAATAGGTGCTTTTTCCTTCTGTCTAACCAAAAAAAAAAAAGAATTCACACACATGTATTCTACTTTTATTCTTACGTCAAGATATATATATTTCTTGTCATTATGAAAATAATACTTCTACGTAGAACGATATAATATGATACAAAATATATGACATAAAAAAATTTAACAAAAAAAATTTTTTGCACAAAAATATGCGAAAAATAAATTTAGAATGTCTAACCAAAAATAATCTTAAGAAAAATTAAGCAAAACAAATATTTAACAAATTATTATCCTAAAGATCTAAAATTTGAGTTTTTAATGTCGAGGGGAAAACCTTGTGCTAAAAAAATATAAGTTTAGTCTCCCAACCATTGAAGATGTCGTACAAAGTGCGTGTACATTTTTCAAATAACATGTCCCAATTGAAAGAAAAAAAAGTTTAGATTGACACATTTTAGGGAATAAACTCGTTTATTATACACCTATAACATCTCAAATCCCTAAGGGTGTATGTTGATGGGTTTTGGCACGGTCTCGCGAAACCAAAATTTTTTCAAATGAGTTTTCGCCAAACCCATAAAACCATCAAAAACTTATTCAGAAACTCACGCTCAAATTATTCAAACCTATATAACAATGATTTAATACCTATCACCTAATTTATCCCCCAAATCTCACTAAAAAAAACATTGATTTGACACTTAGCACCTACTTTTTCCCCTAAACCCCAACATCCGAACTCAATCCAAGTGAGGTTCCAACTTATTCAAACCACAAAACCCAACAGCCAAAACACATCCAAATGAAATCTCAAAGGTTTTATCGAAATCACCCAAACCATTTTTTTTAAACCGAGACCAGCGAGACCGAGTCAAAACCCATCCAAATAGACCCTAAATATCTTTAATGTAACACCATAATTTAGAAATTACTTGGCGCAAAACCTCGCACTGATGCATCAAATTGAGAACCCTTGAAGATTCTCAGATGCTTGGGCCAACTTTTTGAGAAATGTCAAAAACCACTCGAACTATAAGATAGATCAGAACTGCAAAAATAATTTGTTAATATCATAAGTAGCTAAAGATCTATCTCAAAAACACCATTTATACCATGTTCTGTTTGTCTTCAAGCTTAAAACAAGGGAACCCAGACTAAGACTCATTGAAAGCATAAGCAACAAACCTTCCATCTCTAATTTATTTCTAAGGTTCATAATGGTACCAATTGGCAAAAGCTTTCGTCTTCATCATTGACTCAGTTCAGGCTTTATCAACAAAACTTCTACCTCATATCTAAGGCCCTCGATGCCTTGTTTCGACAAAAGACGTCGTTCTGAAAGTAAGTTAAACAATCCTTCTACAAGTTCGTCTTCTCCCTTCTTTTTCAAGTACCCCAGGCATGCTTTTAACGCAACACGATTTGGTGTCCAACAATCTTGATCACTCAAGATAGCCTCTGTCATAGCATCCAAAGCCTTATCCATTCGACCAGATTTAGAATATCCAGTGGCCATCAAGCCCCATATACTCGCGGGAGGTTTTTTTCCACTAACAATAATTCTTTTAACCAATTCTTCTGCCTTTTCAAAGAACCCTTTCTCAACATAACCTTTGATCAACAATCTTGAAATTCGGAAGTCGTATATTTTGTTAATAGATTCCCACTCTTTCAATATCTTCTCAGCTCCATCAAAATCATCCAGTGTCACTAATGAACTTATCATGTTATAATAATCGGTGTTGCGAATATTGATTTCATTCTTCGTCAAATTCCAAACTCGATATACCTCTTCAATGTCACCCAGATCAGCATATATAGAAACGAGCGTTCGATAAGCAGATGGACAGGTGTTCCTATCAATGCGTTTCTCTATTTCCCTTAGCATCTCACGGCTTTTTTCTGCTTGGCCAGCCTTTAGGTACCCATTGGCCAGCACTGCACAAACTTTCCAATTCTCGGATATTTCCGGGTCATTTTTCTTTTCATGAAGGAGCTTGTTCATTCCTTCTATATTTCCATTAGAAGCATATACATCTAGCTGCATGCGGAATGTAGTTTCCCCACCATTAATTTGTTTCTCTTCCATTTCCCGCAAGAGGGCTTCAATTTTTTTGTAATTCCCTGTATGGGAATAGAGGCCCATCATTAGATTGTAGGCGAATGGTTTACGATAGTTCATCTCTCTCAATCTCTGCATTACTTCCTCTGATTTATGCAAGAGTCTATTACGAGCATAACCGCGTAAAAGAGCACAATAGACGTTGAACTTATTCATAGTATCTGGAATGTTATTTAAGTAGTTCTCTGCATCTTTTATAACACGGACTCTCTCAGTCAAATCCAGCATTACAGCAAAATCTTCAGATGATAGTTGAAGACTAGTTCTATCACTCATCCACTCGAACAACTGCAACAGATAAGGAGCATAATATAGAAGGTGCTAGTAAAAAACATACAAGTTTGATTTTACGAAAGTTTTCTAATGTTCAGATCTTATATATACCTTTAAAATACATATCAACGAGGTGAAATAACAACAGTGTACTTCCAAAATTTTCCATATTCTTTTACAATCATATCAAAGTAATTAATTATAAACATCCAGCAATCATATAATTAACCTTTATTAATTTCTTTCAGGTTATCTCTAAATTTCACTGAAACAGAACAACAAAAATGGTATATACTCGAACTCATTACTTGATCATTTAAACTCTTCCTGGTTCACTCAACACGAAGCTCCAAACATTAAACATACTTGTTCATATAATATCAAACATTTCTAATTGAGACTGAAATAATAAAATCCATGTGACTGCGGTTGATTAAAATCTTAACATTTCTATACATAAGGAGGGGAAAAACCAAACTATAGTTAAACAAGTTTGTTTCTGAAATACCCATATTGCTGTTAAGCCTCACGATAAGATATTTTCAAGACAAAGTAGCTTAAGGAGAGCCAGAAGCTAATTAGATGTTGGTAGCTGAATTCAGAATGAGCAACTAATCAGGTTAAGTAATAACCAAACTTCGACATCACTTCCCCAATTTCCCAATGTTATACGCAAATTGCAGAAAGTCAATCATATTTATAAGGCAAGCCTGCAAATGCAAGTTTCATTGATGTGGGATAGTGAACACAAATGAATGAGCTGTTAAGCATCTTAACACCACCGAATCTTTTCTAAACCAAAACATGCTACGGCAGCAACCAGTCAACCACTACGAGACAGGATCAGGTTTTGCTACAAGCAAAACTGCAAAAGATGAACTTTCAGGTTTCAATTCACTGATCTACTTAGGAGGAGCAAAACAAAAGGGCTTCTCTATAACCTGTCACTACAAACCTCATGCCCTTTCAGATCTTAATATAATGACATGAACAAGGAATATATTAAAAGATAGCCGTAGATAAGTCAATAAAATATTGTTATACAGATAATTACAAGGTGAGAAATATCACTGTCTTCTTGTCATGATGTTAGCAGCTAACCTTAAGGAGAATGACAAAATTCATGGGAGTGCACAGAGAACATAGATTTCCGAAAAGTAAGTAGTTTGGCAATCCTAAATGTCAAAACTAACATTGACACAAGCTGGATTCTACTGTTAGTCAACTAGAAACAAAGGATTTATCCCGCAAGAAAAATTGATGAACAAAATCTTTATTCGAGTTCCTTTTTCCACCTAAACATTGCAATAATTGAGATTTAATTCCGTAGAAAAGAAAAAAGATCCAAGTTCAAGAAAAGGTTTCAATGTTCTTTTCAAGCCTGGTTTCTCGGCAGATATTTTCTCTCTCTCTCTCTATTCAAAGTTAGGACTAATCAAATAGCATAAAAAATGTTCGTCCAAGGAACTAACTAAGATTTTAAATTAATGAAACACACTTTTCTCCCACAACAGATGCCACAACAAAGCATCAAAACATAAGCAAAGCAAATATTCAATCACTACACAATGTCAATTATTAAGATTTCGCTACATATAAAAAACTAAACCTGAAGGGCTTGAGTGTAGCGTCTTAAATTCCAGAGGCGCGTGAAGACGTCTTTGAGGTGGGTCGGGTTGACGGACCGGCCTTCATCGGCCCATCGATTCAGAATGGGAACGATAGTTTCGCGTGGGGGTCCATGGGTAGAAATCCACTTAAGAAGCTCGTCTGTTGCGGATGGATCAAGGGTTTGCGTGCAGAATGAGAAAACCCTAGGCACCACGCCGAAATTGTAGTAATTACTAGTAGTAATACTGCAAATGCGAGAGCAAAACCTAGGGATTTTTATCATAATAGAGCGTGAAAATGATTCTGCAAAGATGGGGAGGAGAGGAGAGGAGAAGAAGAGCACTGGTAATTTCTTTTTTAATTTGTAGAAAGTTGAAAAGTGGAAATAATCTATGTGATAGCAAACTAAAACTGAACAATAGCAAGCTTTTCCTTAATTTGAAAATAGATTGCTGACGAGGTGATATATCATGGATTTATTGGAAACTATTTGAAAAAAAAATTCAATATTCAGTTAACCAAAATATACATTAAAACCTGGAAACTATTTGAAAAAAAAATTAATATTTAGCTAACCGAAATACACTTTAAAACTCAACCATGTGTATATCTTACACCAGTGAGTTGAGCAACAACCTAAGTTCGGTTCCCAATTGAGAGATATATTTTCTTCAAGCTTTTTTTCTTCCATTTCTGACGTCTTTAACTACAGTTCATGGTCTTTTTTATTTTATTATTGTTTTTATCAAATTAAATTTCTTTAAGATATGGTCAAACACATGATTTTAGTGGACGATTTAAAAAAAAATTGCTACTTAATTATTTTATCATCTTTTGTTCATAAAATAAAAATGTTAATCGTATAAAATTATAGTATTAATTTATCTATTAACTAGTTCGTCATTTTATCAAAATATCCACATTTTGCTACCACAAAAAATTTAGCCCCCACAAAAAGTTGAACTAGCTTCGCCACAGTGCACACTTATAATCCCCAATGGAATGGAAAAGAGGTAGCAAGATCCGAAATGAAATAGAAAGGAGGTGGCAAGACCATAATACAAATTATCTTAAAAGGGGACAAAGCACAACTTTGTCCATTCAAACATAATTGTTGATCCATTTAAGTGAACAAAAAAAATTATATTTGCAACAAGCATCTGCCTAAAGCAGCAATTCATCTACAAACAACCAAATTTAAGCAATTACACAAAGCACATTCACTTTTCACATAAAAAGGTAAATCGAGCATTAGAGTAAATCATCAAATTTACAACAAAATACAGGCTTTAGAAGTGACTTCTAAACATCATTGTTGTTGGTGGAAGTACTAGTCTTCAATCTCAGCAGCAATAGTGACCAGATCTATTCGTCAGCACGATAGAAGTGTATCAATTTCAAAGATGCCACATTTTCCTGACAAATAATCCATTTAATGGCAGTTGTTAACTTCATTCTATTGTTTTTGGTTGTCTGATCAAAATACTTACTTTTGAGACGGGAAATGTCATACCATCAACCATATTAACTGTATATTTACCTTACGTATTTCATCAGAGTGAAGAGGGAAAGTAAAGCCCATTAAACAGTTTTGCAACACTTCTGGACTCTTCATCCATGCTTTATGAGCATCACACAGTTTGATCTTGAACCTGAATATCTGAAATGAAAAACAGAAAGGTATAAATGGTGTTAAAGCCTCAAACAAGACCAACTTTTTCAAGCATGCGTCCAACCCCAAGCACCTTCTCTATACCAACATTTTTCAAGGTATAATACAACATCCAAAATCAAGAAAGCAAACTTGCATGCAAGGACAAAAGGTAATCTTAAATATGAAAGTTTATATACTCATAAGAATCATTCAAAATAATATGAACCTCAGAAAGTGGGACAGGTGGTTTCTCCAGCTCCCCTCCATCAGTTGTTATACCAGTGCCCTGGCATTGAGGGCAGAATGCAGAGTTGATTTCCTTCTTTGTTTCCTGCAAATCACGCTTCTCCTTATCTTCACCAACCTTTCGTTTAGTCTTTCTCCGGGATCTCCTTTTCATTTTGGGTGCAACTGACTGCTTTGCATAAACTTCAACCTCACAAACCAATATCCAATGAATGAGACAGGATATATGAAATACATGAAATGCCTGCAAATGAACCATCGAAGTTTAGATAAATGGACTAGGAGAGACAAATAAAACATAACAAAAATACCACCGAAAACGTAAGCTAATGAACGAAAAAGGCAAGTTGCAGATGAAGTACAACCCCAGTAAAATTTCTACTGCTGCAAACAAATTTGCCAGTATTCCTGTTCAGAAGAGCAGCTACATCCTTATTTGGAAGCATTTTTTGTTGGCAGATATCACACGACCTTTCCGAGGCGACACGCTGCTGTTTCCTCAGTTCTTTCCTCATAGTTTTGCTTAAAAGGATTCTTGTATGCACCAGCTGGTCATCATTTCCAGACAACACCATCTTCGTACTTGAGTTATTCGACGACTGGGACTCTTCTCCAGAGGATTCGTATTGATTACTTATATCATCTGGATCAGAAAATGATTTTCTCTTCTTGCCTCTAGAACTGCCACTATCCTCGGCATCTGAATGAGGACTAGATGGGAGCAAATATCTGAAACCATCAAATAACACCTTTCGACCCAAATTATAGTTATAAGGAAAAGTTACTATAGCAAAATCGTGCTCCGGAACCACGCCAATATCCTCAGAGGCAAAATCCTTGTTGGCAAGCCATTCACACCATATTCTATGAATTCCATCAGAAACCCCACCCTTTTCGCTAAACCTAGCACCAATTCTCCCAACACCTATGTGCCTCACCACCAAATCAGATATCTCATCTTTTTGTAGAACTGCTGGAATGACTAATTCTTGATTAGTTCCATAAGCATCCATATATGAATCGCAGGGAATTTGATCACAATCAACATGATTCTCAATTTCTTGAGAAACATGAATACTATCATTTTGTCCCAAGTTTTCACCATAACTAACAATAGCAAGGTTGTCTTCATCCACATGATGAGTGTCGAGTAACTTAACCCGTTCGGTATCTAAACTTTTAGTGTGCTTCTCCGGATCATCATGGAAGAAAAACACACCATCATTGAATGGCCATGGATTTGGTTTCAGCAGTGTAGCTTTAGCAGTGGCTAGCCTTTCGGTGTGTAGGTTACCCTTCAAATGATTAAACAAGACCGAATCGCTATAACAAGGCGCAAGACACAAAATACAGTAATATATTAACTTCTTCCCATCTTCCCTCAGCTCAACATACGGGTGCCCTTGTGATCTAACATTACGAAGAGTTGTTTTCACCAACTGTTCTTTCAAATTACCAGTACTAATTTTTGGAAAACCTAACTCCATTTTTCCTGCCATATAAAATCTTACTCACCAATCAACTAATAAACTAAATTCTGAAATCCACGGAAAACCCATCCATACTAAAATCTGAAATACTAACTTTATCCCTCAAATCATATAAAACATCAAGCCCTAGGGATGTTATCAAGTTGCAAACATTCGCTTTCTCAATTATCCAATGAAATATGAGATTCAATAAAACACCGAATTCCACATGAATTTCTCTGAAATTTGACTTCGACAGTAGTAGTAAACAAGAAATTCACCGGAATCTATCGCTAGTAAGTTCAAATCTTCAAGTTCCAGCAAGAAATAAAAAGAAACAAATTACGAAACCCTAACTTTAATTAACGAAAACCCAAAATTTACAACTTCGCGGCACCGTAGGTATTATAAAAGTTTTAACAAACCGTTTAGCTATTCGTTTTCCAGCAACCATTCCTCCACCAATCGCAAACATCAGAAAGGTTGAATACTCCAAAGCAATCATTTCCATTTCCTTGATAAAATAAAAGGAAAATAACCAAACAAAAAGGAAAAACCCTAACGCAAGATCCGACCTAGAGATACATAAACGGTATATTGTGAGTGGATTGATTATGTATATATTGGTATGTAAATAATAATGAGCGAGATAAATGTGTGAATAGAGGGAAAGGAGAATTGTAGCGATTGAAACTGAAATTTGTTGAGAGAAAATGTAGTTATCCTAATTCGTGAGTTTTGTTACTGTGCTTCGCGAGCTACAGAAGAAAACTTACAAAATACTTTTTGTCCGTTGATATGAGAGAATCATGAGATCTGAGGTTTTTATTAGGTTTCGTTTACGAGCTTAAGTTGGGTGTAATGAGTAGTAGATGATTCCTGGGGAGATTCGAATTTTGGCAGAAATGATACCTTGGCTCTGAGGACTGAGACAGCGGGGATGGATAATAAATAATGAATGATAATTTAATCTCATTTGGATTAGTAATTTGAGTCTAAAAGCCACAAGAATTGCAATCAATTTTTTTTAAATGAGTTTAGTTTTGTGTTAGAAATTGATATTTCATGATTTTTTGTTCAAACTATCATTGAGGTTAAGTGCAATTATACAAATTAAAATCATGTATAAAAATGGAAAATCTCATTTTGACCCCTCAGCTATTAAAAATGTTCCAGATCACTATCTTTGGATGTTCGCTTTGCCACCCGACCTTCAACTACCTTTAGATGTTAGGTTGCCACCCGACCTTTGAACAGATTCCACTGAAGGTCGGGTGGCAAAGCAAACATCCAAAGGTAGTGATCTGAGACATTTTTAATAATTGATGGGGTTAAGTGGGAACTCACAAAGCTTAGAGGCAAAGTGAGAAAACGTTCAAAGGTTGGGTGGAAAAGTGCGACAAGTTTCAAAGTTTTTGGGTGACAAAATGGAAAAACGTTCAAAAGTACGTTGGGTGGCAAAATGGAAAAATGTTCAAAACCACATTATTAAAGCTGAACAAAATATTATGTTAGATTCTAGTTGTTTGCATCTTAGGGGGCTGCCTGAGATATATTTAATAGCTTGGGAGGGGGGGGGGGGGGGGGGAGTGAGAATTCGCAAAGGTTAGAGGACAAAATGAAAAAACTTTTAGAGGTTAGGGGGTAAAGTGAGATTTCTCTTTTAAAAATTACTCAAATTATTCCAAATGTATCAATTTCATTACAATTACCCTCTTCTAGCGATAATTTCCTCAAGAATTTTTATTTGTGCTAATTATAATAATTACTTTTAATTTACAGATGTGGGACTGAAGTTCAGCTTGGAGATTGAGCATTTGGTGCAGAAGAATTGTTTTTTCGAGTTTATATTATGATAAAAAGTTAGTAAACAATTATGTTCTCTGATGAATATGTATTCTTTTCATAGTTAGGAGAAAATGTTGGTCATAGTAGTGCAAGCATTACTGAATGAGGAAAATATTTGTATAATTATTTTTGTATAATTATTTTTGAATGAGTGAATCACATTTTTCGTCCTTCTTAAAGGCTAACTTTTGTACATTCGTCCCTCTTAAATTTTTCGTAGTAGATGCGTCTCTCTTATCAATGTAGTGTGATAAATTCGCCCCTATTAAATTTTTCCAGCTATTATACGGCAGAGATGGCCTCATGTGCATTACTTGGAGGCATTTTCGTCCATTCACCTAATATTAAAAAGAGTAAATCGCGCTTTTGGTCCTCCTTATGGGTTAACTTTTGCACTTTCATCCCTCTTAATTTTTTTGTAGCAGATTCGTCCCTCTTATCAATGTAGTGTAACATATTCGTCCCTCTTATCAATCTAGTGTAACATGTTCGTCCCTCTTAAATTTTTCATAGCGGATTCGTCACTCTTATCAATGTAGGGTAACACATTAGTCCCTTCTAAATACAAAATACATCACTTAAATTCAAAATATATTCTAAAATGGACGAAAGTTGATGTATTATGGATTTAAGAGGGATGAATGTTTTACACTACATTGATAAGAGGGATGAATCTGCTACAAAAAATTTAAGAGGGACAAATGTGTTATAATAGGGACGAATGTGTTACAATGCATTGATAAGATGGACGAATCTGCTACAAAAAATTTAAGAGGGATGAAAGTGCAAAATTTGGCCAATAAGGAGGACCAAAAATGCTATTCACTCTATTAAAAAAATCATATTTTATATAGGGACTATTGCTGCAAAAATACATGTTTAATAGGAACTAAAGTGAAACAACATATAGTGTTAAATAAAGTAGAATGTTTTAATATTAGGTGAATGGACAAAATTGCCCTCCAAGTAATACACTTTATCCTCCTCTGCATCTTTCCTTTTTGTTAGGTTATCCTTTATTTCTATTAGAATTTCTTGAATGTTGTGCGGCATTGTACTGTTTTGATTTTCTTTTTGTTTATCTTCAATAACATCCATCATTTTTTAATAATAAAAAAATTGAATAAAATAACGAGGGAAAAACACTTTTGGTATCAAATTTTAGTCCAAAAAACACATTTGGTACCAAGCTTTTTCAAAAAACACATTACATACCATGATTCACACAATCTTGACACATTTAATTTTGCCGTCAATTTTCAGACGAAATTTAACACGTGTCGTTCATGTGTAGGTCTTTAAAACTCGTGCACATTCTCCATTTGAAATGTTATTATCATATTAACATGAGCATGTAAGTATAATATCAAAATGTTAGAAAAACGAACGTGATTTAATTCATATACAATTCTTCTCCTATTAATCAAAATACAAGAAATACAATGACCAACAGAGAACAAATAAAGTTATACTATCATGCACGACAAATACTTGAAATGCATGTTTTCCCAAATCTTCATTCGAGCTACTATACCCACCAGGCTTAGTAAAACCGGTTGCAAAAGCTAATGTGGCAACAAGAGTAGCGACAAGAAAAATAGTGTTCACTCTTGTCGCCAAATACTCCACATTGGAACCATTTGATAGCATGTTTTTTTTTGGGAGGCCGAGATCGAGGTACGCCGACAACTCTTAAGGATGTCCATGACAATCGCTGAAATAGGAAAAAGAGATATCAACTTTAAGGTTATGAAAGTAAAAGTACATAATTAAATTTCTGTATTGATTTACATTTTACAATGTACTAGATTTATTGTGCATACTAAGCGAAATGGAGGTCGTATGCCAATGTATGCCACAACAACATCCAAAGTTATCATTCACGTGTGGTTTACCAACTTGACATCCACCCGATGGTCCCATGTTAAGGCACTAACAATCTTGGGATGCCAACCAAACATGGCGGAATGCAAGGGTACATTTCCTCTTAAATCTTAAATATTTAGAAGTACCTCTAAGTCGGTATTGTTGAGAATGAATTTGACCACATTATATCTTCCATTTCAAGCGGCATGGTGTAAAATATCGAGACTACATGTTTCGCGAAGCTCATTTCGATCATAAAGCTCTGGGAGCAAGAGGTTGACGATATCAACATGACATCCACTTGCTGCTAGATGAATGAAACACAATATTTGTCTCTTTGAGTGGCACCGAGAGCATATTTTCTTAGCAAGTAACAAACCTCTTCATAATGAAGTGGAGTTATCCATTTGTCGTATTTGAAACTAATTAAACTTGGGTTGCGATTAAACATGCCTTCCAAAACATCTTAAATTCATGAAAATCATGAAGTAATCACGAAAGCATCAAGAATTAATGAAGGCCGCCATTAATTTTTTGGTTGGTTCTTGTACTATTTATATAATGGAAATTTTAGTCATCCCAAATTTAATATGAATGTATTGTACTCAACCCTTCAAACAATATAAAACCGAGTTGAGCTAGTTAACTCACAATTTTTTTAGTTGAGATGGTTAAATACATAACATGTCAAAGTTGTTAAATGTGATAAGTTTTTTAAAAGAACACCCTTAGCGCAAACAACATCTATTTGTGTGAAAAATAAATTCGTTGGAAATTTGCACGTGGTTTGCACATGATATGAAGTTACCATTTGAAGGAATATTTTCTACTATTTGTGCGAGTTGAAGAAAAAATATAAGAACTCTAAAAAGTACCATGAGCTAGATCAAAATTTGGTGCATAATGAAAGAAAAATGAAGAAATTTTCATCCGAATATTTTGGATGGAAGAACTTTAAAAGGATACCATTATTTTATATCTTTTCGGCAAAAGTAACAATTTCATCTTCAAGCCGAAGAGGTTGACAATATCAGCATGACCTCCAATCGATGCTAGATGGATGTGACATAAACCACGTTGGTCTCTTCGAGTAGCACCTAGATCATATTTCTTTATCAAGTAACGATCGTCTTCATAATAACCAAAGTACGCTCCATAATGAAGTGGAGTTCTCCCTTTGTCGTCTTTGAAACTGCTAAAACGGGGGTTCCTATTAAACATGACTTCCAAAACATTTGAAACTCATGAAGTAAGCAGGAAAGCATCAAGAGTTCATGCATACGCCACAGTTTTTTGTTTTGTTCTTGTGTTGGTTATAGTATAAATGAAAATCACATTAAACCATCCCAGTTTTAACATGTATTGCACTCACCCCTTCAAACTTCAATATTTGCAAGTTGACTAGCTAAACTTACAAAATCTCAACAACGTAACACTTATTTCGATCTTCATAATGAAAACCCGCAAGGATTCGCACACAATTAAATTTGTTATTTTGCGCTTCAAAATATGAGAAATTAATGTTCATTTTCTTGATGGCTATATGAATGGGTTACATGTGCTTGAATTGTTGAATCGTGCATTCTTGGTCCGTGGAGGCATGGCTTTTTCAAGAATTAATGAAACGAGATTTGCAAAACCATCTTTGACTGCCTAGTAAAGAGAAGATTCTTTTTTTGTGATTTTGGCTATATAAGACTTCATGATCAACTTGGCTCAAAATGGCAGCAACAAGTTCATGATGGTTGTTCAAGCCTCGTGAACTGGTGTGTTTCCTCTCTTGTTCTTTTTCCTCACCCGGTTATCATTATATCCCATAGAACATGAGGCCTCTTCAAACTGCAACAAAGCTCTTACCATTGACAAAATCCCGTACATGTTCTTTTTCAAAATCCAATCAGGTGCAAGTAAAATACCGAAATATTAAAAAAAAACACGTGAAGTCGTGTTTGCCAGAAATACTCGGAAGAGTGATTGTTTTAACAAATATCTTGTTAGAGGGACATAAGTGTAACACTATTTATAGGGATGAAAGTGTGAACAACTTTATATTTGAGGGACGGTTAGTGTGATGCAGCCAATCCAAAATCATATGCAGTGATGACTAGTGATGTATCTATCATATTATCATATTCCAGGACTATGCCGACCTTTAGCAGAAGCCCCAAAATCTAATCAATTAATATTATTATCATATTAATATGAGCATGTGAGTATAATATCAAAATGTTAGAAAAACGCACGTGATTTAATTCATATACAATTCATCTCCTAATAATGCAAATACAAGAAACACAATGACCAACAGAGAGAAAATAAGGTTATACTATCAGGCACGACAAATGCTTGAAAACCATGTTTTCCCAAATCTTTATTCGAGATACTATACCTACCAGACTTAGTAAAACCGGCTGCAAAAGCTAATGTGGCAACAAGAGTAGCGACAAGCAAAATAGTGTTCACTCTTGTCGCCAAACACATTGGAACACTTTGTTAGCGTTTTTGTTTGGGAAGGATGAGATCGAGGCACGCCGACAACTCTTTAGGATGTCCACGTCAATCGATGAACTAGGGAAATGAGATATCAACTTTAAGTTTATGAAATTTAAAAGTTCATTGATTTACATTTTACAATGTACTAGATTTGTTTGTGCATACCTAGCGAAACGGAGGTCGCATGTCAATGTATGCATCATCAATATCAAAAGTTGTCATTCCCGTGTGGTTTACCAACTTGACGTCCACCCGATAGTCTCATGTTAAGGCACTAACAATCCTGGCATGCCAACCAAACGTGGCGTAATGCAAGGGTACATTTCCTCTTAAATCTTGAATATTTAGAAGTACCTCTAAGTCGGGATTGTTAAGAATGAATTTGACCACATTATATCTTCCATTTCTAGCGGCATGGTCTAAAATATTGCGACTGCATTTTTCGTGAAGCTTCTTTGGATAATAAAGCTCTAGGAGCAAAAGTTTGACGATATCAACACGACATCCACTTGCTGCTAGATGAATGGGACATACACCATGTTTGTCTCTTTGAGTGGCACCGAGAGCATATTTACCTAGCATGTAACAAACCTCTTCATAATGAAGTGGAGTTCTCCATTTGTCGTCTTTGAAACTAATGAAACTTGGATTTTGATTAAACATGCCTTACAAAACATCTTAAATTATTGAAAATCATAAAGTAAATACGAAAACATCAAGAGTTAATGAAGAACACCATTAATTTTTTGTTTGGCTCTCGTATTATTTATGTAATGGAAAATTTAGTCATCCCAAAATTAACATGCATGTATTGCACTTAACCATTCAAACAATAAAAAACCGAGTTGAGCTAGTTAACTCAGATTTTTTTTAGCATAAACCCCAAAGTCTAATCAATTAATATTATCATATTAACATGAGAGATGTAAGTATAATATCGAAATATTAGAAAAACGCATGTGATTTGCACGTGAGGTCATTTTTTGCCTTAAAATACTTGGAAAATTGATTGGTGTAACATATATTTTATAAGAGGGACGTAAGTGTTATGTTGATTTACATTTTACAATGTACTAGATTTTTTGTGCATACCTAGCGAAACGGAGGTCGTATGCCAATGTATGCCACAACAACATCCAAAGTTATCATTCACGCGTGGTTTACCAACTTGACGTCCACCCGATGGTCCCATATTAAGGCACTAACAATACTGGGATGCCAACCAAACGTGGCGTAATGCAAGGGTACATTTCCTCTTAAATCTTAAATATTTAGAAGTACCTCTAAGTCGGGATTATTGAGAATGAATTTGACCACATTATATCTTCCATTTCTAGCAGCATGGTGTAAAATATCGAGACTACATTTTTCGCGAAGCTCATTTCGATCATAAAGCTCTAGGAGCAAGAGGTTGACGATATCAACATGACATCCACTTGCTGCTAGATGAATGAAACACAATGTTTGTCTCTTTGAGTGGCAACGAGAGCATATTTTCTTAGCAAGTAACAAACCTCTTTATAATGAAGTGGAGTTCTCCATTAAACTTGGGTTGCGATTAAACATGCCTTCCAAAACATCTTAAATTCATGAAAATCATGAAGTAATCACGAAAGCATCAAGAATTAATGAAGGCCGCCATTAATTTTTTGTTTGGTTCTTGTACTATTTATATAATGGAAATTTTAGTCATCCCAAATTTAATATGCATGTATTGTACTCAACCCTTCAAACAATAAAAAACCGAGTTGAGCTAGTTAACTCACAATTTTTTTAGTTGAGATGGTTAAGTACATAACATGTCAAAGTTGTTAAATGTGAAAAGGTTTTTTCAGAGAACACCCTTAGCGCAAACAACATCTATTTGTGTGAAAAATAATATTTGTTGGAAATTTGCACGTGGTTTGCACATGATATGAAGTTACCATTTGAAGGAATTTTTCCTACTATTTGTGCGAGTTGAAGAAAAAATATAAGAACTCTAAAAAGTACCATGAGTTAGATCAAAATTTGGTGCATAATGAAAGAAAAATGAAGAAATTTTCATCCGAATATTTTGGATGGAAGAATTTTAAAAGGATACCATTATTTTATATCTTTTCGGCAAAAGTAACAATTTCATCTTCAAGCCGAAGAGGTTGACAATATCAGCATGACCTCCAATCGATGCTAGATGGATGTGACATAAACCACGTTGGTCTCTTCGAGTAGCACCTAGATCATATTTCTTTATCAAGTAATGATCGTCTTCATAATAACCAAAGTACGCTCCATAATGAAGTGGAGTTCTCCCTTTGTCGTCTTTGAAACTGCTAAAACGGGGGTTCCTATTAAACATGACTTCCAAAACATTTGAAACTCATGAAGTAAGCAGGAAAGCATCAAGAGTTCATGCATACGCCACAGTTTTTTGTTTTGTTCTTGTGTTGGTTATAGTATAAATGAAAATCACATTAAACCATCCCAGTTTTAACATGTATTGCACTCACCCCTTCAAACTTCAATATTTGCAAGTTGACTAGCTAAACTTACAAAATCTCAACAACGTAACACTTATTTCGATCTTCATAATGAAAACCCGCAAGGATTCGCACACAATTAAATTTGTTATTTTGCGCTTCAAAATATGAGAAATTAATGTTCATCTTCTTGATGGCTATATGAATGGGTTACATGTGCTTGAATTGTTGAATCGTGCATTCTTGGTCCGTGGAAGCATGGCTTTTTCAAGAATTAATGAAACGAGATTTGCAAAACCATCTTTGACTGCCTAGTAAAGAGAAGATTCTTTTTTTGTGATTTTGGCTATATAAGCTTCATGATCAACTTGGCTCAAAATGGCAGCAACAAGTTCATGATGGTTGTTCAAGCCTCGTGAACTGGTGTGTTTCCTCTCTTGTTCTTTTTCCTCACCCGGTTATCATTATATCCCGTAGAACATGAGGCCTCTTCAAACTGCAACAAAGCTCTTACCATTGACAAAATCCCGTACATGTTCTTTTTCAAAATCCAATCAGGTGCAAGTAAAATACAGAAATATTAAAAAAAAAACACGTGAAGTCGTGTTTGCCAGAAATACTCGGAAGAGTGATTGTTTTAACAAATATCTTGTTAGAGGGACATAAGTGTAACACTATTTATAGGGATGAAAGTGTGAACAACTTTATATTTGAGGGACGGTTAGTGTGATGCAGCCAATCCAAAATCATATGCAGTGATGACTAGTGATGTATCTATCATATTATCATATTCTAGGACTATGCCGACCTTTAGCAGAAGCCCCAAAATCTAATCAATTAATATTATTATCATATTAATATGAGCATGTGAGTATAATATCAAAATGTTAGAAAAACGCACGTGATTTAATTCATATACAATTCATCTCCTAATAATGCAAATACAAGAAACACAATGACCAACAGAGAGAAAATAAGGTTATACTATCAGGCACGACAAATGCTTGAAAACCATGTTTTCCCAAATCTTTATTCGAGATACTATACCTACCAGACTTAGTAAAACCGGCTGCAAAAGCTAATGTGGCAACAAGAGTAGCGACAAGCAAAATAGTGTTCACTCTTGTCGCCAAACACATTGGAGCACTTTGTTAGCGTTTTTGTTTGGGAAGGATGAGATCGAGGCACGCCGACAACTCTTTAGGATGTCCACGTCAATCGATGAACTAGGGAAATGAGATATCAACTTTAAGTTTATGAAATTTAAAAGTTCATTGATTTACATTTTACAATGTACTAGATTTGTTTGTGCATACCTAGCGAAACGGAGGTCGCATGTCAATGTATGCATCATCAATATCAAAAGTTGTCATTCCCGTGTGGTTTACCAACTTGACGTCCACCCGATAGTCTCATGTTAAGGCACTAACAATCCTGGCATGCCAACCAAACGTGCCGTAATGCAAAGGTACATTTCCTCTTAAATCTTGAATATTTAGAAGTACCTCTAAGTCGGGATTGTTAAGAATGAATTTGACCACATTATATCTTCCATTTCTAGCGGCATGGTCTAAAATATTGCGACTGCATTTTTCGTGAAGCTTCTTTGGATAATAAAGCTCTAGGAGCAAAAGGTTGACGATATCAACATGACATCCACTTGCTACTAGATGAATGGGACATACACCATGTTTGTCTCTTTGAGTGGCACCGAGAGCATATTTACCTAGCATATAACAAACCTCTTCATAATGAAGTGGAGTTCTCCATTTGTCGTCTTTGAAACTAATGAAACTTGGATTGTGATTAAACATGCCTTACAAAACATCTTAAATTATTGAAAATCATAAAGTAAATATGAAAACATCAAGAGTTAATGAAGAACACCATTAAATTTTTGTTTGGTTCTCGTATTATTTATATAATGGAAAATCTAGTCATCCCAAAATTTACATGCATGTATTGCACTTAACCATTCAAACAATAAAAAACCTAGTTGAGCTAGTTAACTCGGATATTTTTTAGCATAAACCCCAAAGTCTTAATATTATCATATTAACATGAGAGATGTAAGTATAATATCGAAATATTAGAAAAACGCACGTGATTTGCACGTGAGGTCGTTTTTTGCCTTAAAATACTTGGAAAAGTGATTGGTGTAACATATATTATATAAGAGAGACGTAAGTGTGACACTTTTTCTATTAAGGAAGAAAGTATAAATAACTTTAAACTTGAGGGATGTTAGTGTGATTTAACTTTTTGTATTAAGATTCAAAGTCATTGGCATTTTTTTATCCCATGAAGTTATCTACTTAAAAACTCCACATAACGACAATCGACTATTAGATTACAGGGCATTAAAGCTTCTTAGCTACAAGAACATGGTCCATACCTAATATATGGACGACATGACCATCATTAAAAGGAATTTCAAAAGTTATATGACAACATAACTCTTATTTCTATCTTTAGAATGAGAACCCATAAGAATTCGCACACAATAATTTTTATTTTATTTTGCACTTCAAAAGATGAGAAATTAATATTCCTTTTATTGATGGCTATATGAATGGGTGACTTGTGCTTGAACCATTGAATCGTGCATTCTTGGTTCGTGGAGGCGTGACTTTTTCAAGAATTAATGAAATGAGATTTGCAAAATCATTTTTAATTGCCAAGTAGAGAGGAGATTTTTTTTTGTGGTTTTGGCAATATAAGACTTCATGATCAACTTGGATCAAAATGGCAACAACAGGTCCATGACGGTTGTTCAAGCCTCGTGAACTGATGTGTTTCCTTTCTTATTTTTTGCCCTCGTCCGATTATTCTTATATCCCACAGAAGATGAGACCTCTTCAATTTGCAAAGCTCTTACCATTGACAAACTGTTACATATTCTTTTTCAATCTAATCAAGTGTAAGTATAATACCTAAATATCAGAAAAATGCACGTGATATCAGTTTTACCAGAAAATACTCGAAAAAGTGATTGTTGTAACACATATCTTGTAAGCGAGACGTATGTGTAACATTTTTATATAAGAGATGAAAGCGTGAACAAATTTTATCTGAGCGACGATTAGTGTGTTTCAACCAATACAATATCATATGCAATGATGATTAATGATGTATCTATCTATATACTAGCACTACGCTGACCTTTAGCAGGAGCCCCATAATCTAATCATTTAATATAATCATATTAAATGAGAGATATAAGTATAATACCGAAATATTAGAAAAATGCACATGAGGTTATTTTTGCCTGAAAATACTCGGAAAAGTGATCGGTGTAACACATATTTTGTAAGAGGGACATAAGTATGATACTTTTTTTACTAGGGAATAATTTTAAACTTGAGGGATGATTAGTGTGATCAGTGGCGGAGCGTCATGGAGACGGGGAGGGCGACCGCCCCCCAAGAAAAATATTGTTTATATTAATTTATTAAATATAAACACTAGTGGTGTGTTGGTTGAGGGAATGAATATTCATACTGTTGTTTTGAGTTCGACTCTCCAGGGAAACATTTTTATTTTTTGACATTTTATACATATATTTTTATTCTCTTGATAGAGCTAATTAATATAGATTAAAATATCTCATTATATTCATTTCTTAACAAATTATTTCTTCTAGTTTTCCAAGATTATTTAGGGAACATACATTTTATGTTGAAATAGATCTCATAACATAGTTTTTTTTTGACACAATCTCATAACATAGTTGAAAATGAGTTTTCTTTTATCGATTACATACTTATATATTATATTTTTTCAAAAGAAAATGTTGACTTTGTTAACGCGGACTCGATAATAACTATTTATTTTCAATAAAAGATTGTCGATTACAGTTTAAATGATTCATATTCTGTAAGATATTTATATTTTCAATTTTTGTGTGATTATTTTTTTTTTTTGGTGTATTAATTTATCTTATTTTTTTGTCATTGTATCAAAATATTGAAAAAATACAAAAGATTAAGAAAGTATTTGACAAAAAATAAATTAGCCCCCTCAAAGAATTGTTACTAGCTCCGCCACTGAGTGTGATTTGACCCCTTGTATTAGATTCAAAATCATTAGCATTTTGTTATCCCATGAATTTACCTCCTTAAAAACCTTACAAAAAGCTTCTTAACTACAAGAACATGGTTCATACCTAATATATGGACGACAACACCATCAGTAAAATGATGTTCTTTCATAATTTACATTCATTTTCTTGTTGATGAATGTTGTTCAAATGTTATATGACAAAAAAATCTGCATAGTCTTAGATCTAATAATAGCTACAGCTATTTCATCTCAAAGTAAATGGTTATAGAGAGAAAATTAGATTTCTTGAACTCATACCAAAAAGATTTGATAAATTTAATAGTCACCCAACTAAACATGTCTCAATTGAAAGCAAGTTCGTGTAATTCATCAAAGGAATGAATAAATGAGGTAAACTCGAAAGCAGAATTAAATAGGTGGAACATACTACGTTAGGCTTTCGAAACATCATCGGAGAATGCCAAATTTTTCTTTCTCAGTGTGTTCTTTCTCGATCCCTATGAATTTTTCTTTCTCAATGCGTAAGAAATTGCTTTTCCTTTCTGTGTGCATAAAAAATTAATTTTTAGTGCACAAGAAGAAAGAAATCTCAACGGTTTGTTGAGAAGCGGGAACTTACATTACTAAGTTCGGGTTTTCTTATGATCGAAAAGACCCATTACAAAGTTCGGGTTGTAACTTGAATCTGGTTGAATCCCTTTTTTCAGCAAACTAGGCAGTCCTATTGGGCTATTACTTATGGAAGAGTTTGGGTGATTCTTATTAAGTAATTTTGAATTTGGGTTCCTTCATTTTAAGTTTGGGCCATTAGTTTACTTATGGAAGAGTTTGGGTGATTCTTATTAAGTAATTTTGAATTTGGGTTCCTTCATTTTAAGTTTGGGCCATTAGTTTACTTATGGAAGAGTTTGGGTGATTCTTATTAAGTAATTTTGAATTTGGGTTCCTTCATTTTAAGTTTGGGCCATTAGTTTACTTTGGCTCGATGTAATTGTTTTTGGCCTTATAATTGACTTCTATTATGTCGGCTGAAGTCAGATTCAATGGGTTTGGAAGAAATTGGTCTGAACATATGAATTGAATAAAATTTAATGAACAAAAAGAATATGGATTTAACTTCAATTTTATTTGCTTTGTTTAAACTCTTCAAATTTACAAAAATATAGTATTTTTGTCGAGAATTTTTATTCCAATTCAAGTTAGTGTTTTCTCCTTTGTACATCTTCACTAATTGGGCCACAATTAGAGTGAGATTGGGTAATTTTTTGGCCTAATATCGTGTTTGGTTTGCTACATAAAAACACGGGCTAACCGACATATTAAGGAAGAAATTTGTGGATAATAATTTGGTTGGAGTTTTCATGTTAAAAAAATCTACTAAAAGTTGGGTTTTTTGTCAAATTAAGGATGAATAATGAGATTGGATTCCAGCTCTTGTGTGGGGATGGAGAGTGATTTTTATGGTGAGTTTGGCCCAGCGATTGGAGCTCTTAAAATCACTTTTACATCTCTATTGTGATTTTTGAAGTGTTTGGCCCCGATTATAAAAATTACTTCTGTTCAATCGTGATTTTCATGGTGTTTGGCCCCCAAGATCATAATCACTTTTGGGATCCTCAGAAGCAAAAAATCAACTTATTTTAGAAGCAACTAAAGTGTTACTTTTACCAAAGCTATTATACAAAAGCAATTATTCTATAATTAATTATTATCATAATCAATTATTACCAAAATCAATTTTAATAAAATTAATTATCCTATAATTGCTTTTCGAATCGCTAGGCCAAACTCACACTTAATAATTTGTGTACTGTGATGGGTAAAGAACACATGGAAGAGGAAAGAGTAGCTGTGTTGTATATATATGTAAGTATAACTACTGGCATAAGTATAGGATTTTGGCATTATTTGTCTAACCAAACTGGGTTTTAAGTTATTGGCCCAAGTCTAATTGATCCAATAGTTATATGCCAAACATGGTTTTAAATTATGAATCCAACTAATTAATTGGCCTGGATTGCAATTTGGCCCAATTGCAATTATGCAAACCGAACGCAATGTAACTAACAAAATAAAAGTGTAGTCGGTATTAGATGTAGGAATACTATATACTCTATTATAAAAATAGAGGCGCGTAATGAAGTTCTCAAGGTCCTAAAATATTATTTTTAATCGGTATTATTTCACTTCAACAATTTATACATGTTTCGTAGAATTTAGTTTATGTTACCAAATTTGCTAGCATATAATGATTAACGGGGTAGAAAATGATCTGATTTATTTGTCTTAATAGATATTTTGTGAGTTTTTTTTTTTTAACGAAATTATTATATGTTCTAAGCGATGGTTCATAATCCCTCGGAAATTAAATAGATAGTTCATATCACATCACAATACATTTAGGTTATCCTCGTCATACTAAAATTCGTTAGTTCAGGTGGATAAAATAATACAATGTGTGATTAAACATGCTCGAATTTTTAAAAAAATTACATTTTTCTTCAAATATTTTGTGATGTTTTAAAAAGTAATTTACACTATTATTTAGCAGCTGAAAAAAGCACACTAGAAACAAAATCGTAAATCAAAACGATGTTGTTTTATCTCCCACAATCTTCACATTATCAATTCAAACTCAATCACATAATGAACATATTAATAAAGGGTGAATTGCATTCAAACTTTGAATTATCGGCATCTATTTCCCTTGTTCTTCACAAAATTTACAAAGACCAATGGATGTGAATATAAATTGTTCAAAGTTCGGGAGACGTGGATGCAATTCACCCTTTTAATAAATATAGGCAAAAGAATCAAACTGATTTAACCACTCACAAAAATAAAACATAATTTACTATTAATATTATCGAAGAGTGAAATTGCTGATGCACTCAACAAAATCTGTAGCATCAATATTCGTTGATTTGGATCTCATAATTTGTAGCACTACACATTTATTGGATCTTCAGCGTCAAAGCATCAAAATTGACTAAAATTATTAAACTTCGACAACAAACGATATCATTAAATTAAATTTAACAAAAACTTGAATCCAAATATCCAATGACATAGGTCTAATAGATATATATAAAAAGAAGAAGAAGACGACGACTTATCATCTCCAAAACAAATCCCACAAATTCAACTCTCATCTATTTAAAAACATGAACCCAAATGGGGGAAAAAAAACAGAAATTCAAAGAATAAAAAAGAAACAAAAATTAAATCATCATTTTTTGATGTGTTTGACCTTGTGCCATCCCTTCTTGCAAGAATCACCAACAATCTTGAACCCCTTCTTGAAAATGACTTTAAGCTCATACGCTCTTTCCTTCACTTGGTTCTCAAAACTCCCCATTATATATTATCTTCCCTTTTTTTTTTCTTTTTCTTTTCTTTATAAGAAATAAGAATTTGTGGTGATGAAATGATTTTCTTAGCTGCTTATAAGAATGGACAATTCGAGACAGCGTAAGGTTTCGAATTTAAGGAGCTCATTGGATCCAACTCATAATGGGACACGTGGCAGTGTATTAATGGATGAGTCGCCCTCTCACCGTTAAATTGCATCAACGTGTGTGGGGCTCTTATTGGTCAGTGGTCCCGAAGAGTTTTTCTAATGTGGCTGTTACGACGTCGTTGTAGAGCTGTTTACTCTATATCTTAGTTAATGTGCTTTTAAGCTGGCTGGATTGGAAACTTGCAAAAGTGGGCAACTCATAACCGTTGTGCTACTTTAAGAAATTAGTAGGAACTACTTTTTGAGATTCAAATTTCAAAAGATGAAGAAAAGAAGATAGAACCTTGCCTGTATTATTCCATTCTTTACTACTATATGTTATGTTTGTCCAAATGTTAGTCAATTTGTAATAATCAGTATATATTGTTAACACGTTGATCTGACACATATGTCATCCTCCATTATATTGCAAGCAAACTCGAGTAGCATAAATAACAGATGCAATAGTACTATACTTTGCTTTTTGTAAGGTTGTTAATTAGTTGGATCTGGATTTACATTTCATCTCGAGGCAAAGAAAACGCAACTTTCCTTTAAAGATAAGCACATGAAGAATAATAGTAATTGATAAAAGTCACTTATGATATAAATGTTAAATACAAAATGAGGGCATTATACAATGAATGAATAGCTATAGAAGAACTTAAATTTCCAGTCCAACAATACGAGCATCCAAGAACAATTCCGATAACGAGATATTGTAAGAAATTCTCACCTGAGAAGTGAACTGCACTGAAAACAATGGAACTTATTACTACAGCTTGCTGCCATTTCATTTTGGAGACGAGGGATGTAATAAGAAAGCCTCTGCACACAATTTCTTCCAGCAATGGTGTGATAATGCAGTAGACGAGAGTACAGGCAGCGATAGAGGTTGGGCCACTCGATAGAATTTCCTTGAGAAAGGGATTGTTCACATCCTGTAATATCCGCGTAAATGATTGAAATTGAATCAAATCAACAACATAATGCCCGTTTTCTCTAGTTGAATGAATATAAATTATGGAGTAATAATATTGTCATCAAACTTGCATACAATAAATATGCATGGCAAAAACCTCAGCAATCAAAGACAAGAAACCATTGGTACGATTTATTCTCTCTTTATATTATAAAATTCTTGTGGACTCTAACTTTCCTTTAACCCAAGTAATGGATTATAATAATACCTTATATTTACCCCCCAAAAAAAGTATTGGATTATAATCAGAGGAGGAGAAAAATAAAGGGGTTCCATGAATTACAGTGAGTAATAAATAAGAAAAATGTTCTTCTTGCATAAAATGTTAGGACATTGAGCTTTAATATTTGAAATGGGATACCATGGCTCGCAATTTTAGGGGAAACTGAAATTGGAATTTTAATCGACCAATTCTTTCACTTCAATCTAATGAAGTAGTGATGATAGTACGTAATATAGAATTCTTTATCATTAATTGAAATGTCGGCTACCTCACCTTAGGCCCCACTAGTCTGTCAGCACAATATGAAGTAATGAAAACCGAAGAAATAAGAAATCCAGAACCAAGCATTGCTGCTAGCAACCAGCTCCTTTGTTTTGAAGATTTGTTAGCACAAAAGAAATCTTGAAGATCATATTGAGGCTTCCCAGGGTACTTAAGTAGCAGAACAACAATACAAAGCTCCAAAGTTTGAATCGCAAGTATCAAGATTGCCTGCGCCGAGAAAAAACAAAAAAAATTGGTCCATCAAGTATCACCATTATAATGCAATATCTACAGTCCAAACTAAAGAAACAAATTATTCTTTAACTTATGGCATATATGTATTTTTTCAAGAACAAGTTAGCAATCTGAGGTCTTCTCCAAGTAGCTTAAGATTTATTGAAAGAAATCCAATTCGAAGCCTGTGTAATGACCAAATCAACTCGAACCAGATAGTCAATTCAGAGACTGTCTAATTATAAGTGTGAAGATTGAAATCTCACAAGTATAAAGATATTGATGTAAGAAAATGTCTATTGTTCTTGCAAAAGATGAATTGGATAGAAGTAGACCAAGGATACAGAGCAAGTATGAGCGGTTTTACCATTGGGACTTTATTTCACACACATTTTAACTGGAATACTCAAATCAGTTAGCTCACTCAATCATGAAGCAGCGCCAAATCTCAATGTATTGAGCAGAAAACCAAAAGCCGTTCCCTTTTTCTATGGTAAAAAACAAGAAAGAAGAAAATGCAAACGTATTTCTGTATTTGACAGTTCAGACACCAAAAGGCCAAGACCATTTCCTGCACTTTCTCATCAAAAATTTGAAAGCTCACCTCAAGCTGTGGATCGAGAACTGGTTGATGTAATAGTTTGACGGATGCAGACAAACCACCAAAACTCAAAGGAATGTGGATGCTAAAAACATAAAAACCCAAAGAGCTCCAAATACTTCCAATATCACATGGAATATCTGTTTGGAGGACCGAGAAATCCTGTTACAAGAAACAACAATGTTGCGAAAATGTTAGCTACCAAAATAGAAGAATATGCAAAAGCAAGATACAATTCCACCAGCATCCCGTTTGATGTGTGTAAATTTGTGCTCAAGGGCAATTCAGGGATTTCCCCTTCATATTGATATTATAATAGTATCGATATTAAATTAGTAATATTAATGATAAAGATAATAAGGTAACATAAACGGAAGTAGTGTAACATCTATCTTATTTATGACTTGTAACTTCATTCAAGCCCATAATTATAACATTAAATCGTTGGATTCGGGTACCAAAAAATGTCTTTCACTAAGAGACAAAGTAAATTATATCGTATGCTTTCAGCACCCCCATCTGAGCTCTCTAAGTCTAAATAAACCCCATATCAACTTTAGGTTGGAGGGTTTGAGCCAAAGACATCCCAACTCTTCCCAACAGTCTGTTGTGTGCAGGTCAAATTCGTCTAAAACATATGGCGTGGACGATAAACGAAAGAAGGCAAAGACTTGAAAGAAATTCTCCAGTTACATTTTTAAGCCACTGTCATGTACAGTTAAGTCTTACTATACTTAGCCGACAGCTAATTCATACAACACAAAATTACATTTTTAGAAGTTCAAAACCATCAGTCAGATTTTTATTCTAAACCTTTATCCTTACAATTTCCATTAACCAAATTACAGAAAATATTTTCTTAGGTGTTTTCTTCGGTATAACATTGATTCAACTCAACATTTCATCATGAATGTGCCCCAAGATTAAGTTGCAATCACCAAAAAATATTCATATTATGTGGTGCAAATTTAGAGAAATAAATAGATAAATGCGATTAAAAAAAAAATAGTGCTCACATGGCCCAATTAAAAAAAAAAAAGTGAAATGACCTGGTGGGAACGTGATTGTGTAGAGTTTTCATCTTTGATGCAACGGCACTTCATAGAAAAAGCTCTGTTGCTGCAAAAATGAGAGTTGAGCAACACTCTGTCAAAATCTTTGCTCAACTTATACATCGTCGTAGGTCCATGTATCGGACATATATTCATTGGAGGTGGAGGTGGAGATGGGCGGTACAAATTTGATCCAGCGACAACCTTAGCCATTTGTTTTGATTTCCACTAATGAATAAAGTGTTACTCCTATGATTGACGAGTAATTAAGAATCTTAATAAGAAGCGTCATATTGGTAATTGTATTACGTATATATACTTCTTCCGTCCCATTTTCTCTATTCCTTGGTACAGTTGACCAGTCAACTTGATTAAATTTATAAAAATTATAATAAATAATTTAGTTAATATATTTCACTAATGAGTTGATAAATATTATATGACACCATATATATTAATATTTAAAAGATTTAATAAACCATAAATGTGAATAATTTAACATGATAAGTGATAAGTCTCTTAAAAGATCTAAAAGTTTGACTGTATACTGTAGCTAAGGGAGTAAAAATAATGGGACGAAGGGAGTATTTTTTTTCAATAAAGGTATTAGTGTTAATTACAGAGCGAAAGACAAAAACACCCTCTATGTTTTGTCTAACTCTAAAAAAACTCCTTATATGCTATTTTAACTCCCAAATACCCCTCCGAGTTTGGTTAAATTATCGCACTCGATCCAAATAGAATTTGATATTTGACTTTTGACTTTTGACGGAATGACAAGATTACCCCAATTTATTAATTTTTTTATTCCTTTTGAAAGCTCAAGTATATATTATTTGGGCCGAGTGTTGTAATTAAAACCAAACATCGAGGGGTTTTGGGAGTTAAAATAACACATAAATTTTTTTGGGAGTTAGACAAAGCATAGAGGTGTTTTTGTCTTTCACTCGTGAATTACAAAGATAAATGCAAGAACTCGTGGGCCTTCTTTGTTTATAATATTTGAAATTTCAAGAATTTTCTGAAAGACAAAGAGACACAAGCCAATTTATTTATTTTTTAGAAAGAAACTAATAAAAGAAAAAAAAAATCATTATCATCATGGAGGAATTCAACAGTTAAGTTTTTCAGAATATTTCCTGAGTGTTGAACCACTCATGCGAAAGAACGATCTGTTCAGAATGAACAAGAGTAGAGTGACAAGAAATGTGTTGACTTTAGAAGGGCAAATTAGGTAATTTCATAAAATTATTCTGACAGCAACAATTACTCTGGCAATATGGCTAGCTTTGGAGCATTTATACTATAGTCGTGCTATCCTCTCCCCAAGTAAATATATATGAAAAATAGTAATGGAATAGAAGTTGACTAGGACAAATAACAGAGTAGTTGATTTCATGTCCGATCAATATCTACCATACATATTCTCATAATAGCAACTCTTTCTTTGTAACAATTTTCAGCAGATGGGAAGGCTTTATGTGATGATTGAGGTGGAGAGGTCCTCACGAAGGAATGGTGAATCCAAGAAGGAAGATGGAGAAAGATCAACAACATCAGATGGAATCAAAGACGATGATCCTGGATACCAAAGTTATGAAGATCATGTGGCAGATCAATACAAAGATATCTACTTGTATTTGGCTGCCAAATATGGCCGCCTTAATAATTTTAGCGAAGTTCTTGATCGAGTATCGGCCATTGGGTGACATTGTGAACAAGGTGAGTCCTGCAGGAAATACAATTCTTCATCTAGCAGCCAAATATGGAAACAAGAAAACAGAAGCGTACATAACTTATATTGCAGCGACTTGTCCCGAACTGATATTGAAAAAGAATACCAATGGAGATACTGCATTACATCTAGCTGCAAAATCTGGAGATGTATCAATGGTAACAGCCATGGTGCAAATTCAAGGTCACAATCTAGTGAGGGTAAAGAATAGGAATGGAAACACAGCCTTACATGAAGCATTGAACAATGGTCAAGAAGGTGTTGCTAGCTATCTGATTGAAGAAGATCCTGCAATATTATATTACCAAAATAATGATGAAGAATCTCCGCTTTACTTGGCAGCTAAAGCTGGTTTGGTAAATTGTGTCTCGTCAATTCTTGAATTTTCCACAGATCAGGAGCGCATAATTGAGATGTTCAAGAACAAGTCACCAATTCAAGTGGCCATAGAGAACAAGACAAGAGGTATTCCTAATCTTCAAAGTTTTATACAATCAAACTATACTTGAAAATAAAATACATAGCGGTGCAGAATTATAAATAACACACGAAACACTTATGTTCCACATGTACTCTTGATGCTTTTTGGTGCTTACCTCATCTTTGCTTGAATATTAGATGTTTTAGAAGCCATGTTGAATAAGAACCCAAGTTTCATCCGATTAAGAGATACCAAAGGGAGAACTCCGCTTCACTATGCAGTGTCATTAGGTGATCTTGAAGAGGTCAGTTACTTGTTAGACAATTATGCTCCATGTGCATTGCAAAGAGACAAAAGTGGTTCATTCCCTATTAATTTGGCATCAACTGGAGGCCATGTTGATATCATCAGCCTCTTGCTTCAAGACTTTCCATATCCAGGAGAGCTGCTAGACAGTAATGGTAACAACATTCTGCATGTCGCTGCTATAAGTGGAAGATATAACGTTGTAATGTTTATTCTCAATGATCCTTACTTCGATGAACTTATAAATATGAAAAATAAACAAGGAAATGTACCCCTACATTTGGCCACCATGGGATGGAATCCAAAAATTGTCAGTGCCTTGACGTGGGACAAGAGAGTGGACATCAAGTTGGTAAATGACAAAGGGATGACAGCTCTAGATGCTGCTGAGTATTACATGTCACACAATCCTTCTTATCCCCAGGTATGCATGATACACTCTTTAAGTACCTAGTAAAAATGCAAATGCTACTGCAATGACATTATAATCCACTCTCCCTCAATTTTTCTCTCTTTTAATCGAACTCTGACATACTGTCACAGTTGACAATTGTAATCAGTTAGTTATATCTCATGAACGAGTATAATATGCACATGAGAAAAGCAATGGATGAAAAGGTGGTTGAATTGAACATGGCCTTCCTAGAATGCTCAAATAGATTGAATTTCTCTTACTTTTTTTTTTTTTTTGAAAGAGAATTTCTCTTACTGAGTTTCTTTAACTCTTGGAAAGCATGATGGAGAAAAGGAGAAGTTAAACAAACAAAACATTTCATTGAGGTAAGAAGGCAACGCCAGTGCTACCAAAATCTGTCGGACCATATGAATGTAGTAGAAGTAGTTACTTCATAGAAATTGGACAATTGGGTCTAAATAAAAAAGAGCTCTTTAAATACTGAAATGGAGAATATTTTATTGTCTATGTAGCTTGACATTGAACGCATGCACACAAACATTGATGGACGATTTATTCAATATCTTTAATATAGATTACGAAGATAAAGAAATAGTTGTACATTTTTAGTTTTTTACGCAATTGTTTTTCATAAACATACAATCCTGATACCGGTCTTCCATCTTTCAGCAATTAACATGGAGTGCATTAAAATCTGCTGGCACACCTCAATCACTGTCTGGCAAATCTCAAGATAGAAAGACTCCAACAAAGTTTCCTATTGTGGATTTCTTAAAGGAAAGAGTCAACACTCTTTTGCTTGTGTCAACTCTTGTTGCCACGATAACTTTTGCAGCTGGTTTCACTATGCCTGGTGGGTATGATAGCTCTAATACGAATATGGGAATTGCAATGAAGTTAAGAGACGGGGGATTCCATATATTTGTTTTATGTGATACTATAGCCATGTTTTGCTCCATTGTTGTTGTTGTGTCTCTCATCTTTGCTCAGTTAGGAGATCTATATTTGATGCATATAGCTCTTAGTTTGGCACTACCTCTGTTATGGGTTGCTCTAACTATTATGTCTATGGCTTTCACAGCTGGAGTATATATAGTAGTTAACAAACTTAGGTGGCTTAGTATTGTTGTCTTAGTTGTGGGTTTCACTTTCCTAACAATACTGTTGATTCTCCTTGTCCTATTATGTATGCCGATTACTTCAAGTAACTGGATCTTACGTTACATATCCTACTACCCCTTCTGTTTGATGATATCATTAACCAACAATTACGCTCAAGATTAGCCTCAAGTAACAGAAGGGATAGTCATTGGATTCAGTTTCGTCTCAGTTTTGTTGATTCTCATTGTCCCATTATGCATGCCATATATTTCAAGTTACAAGATCTTCCAGTACCTATCATACTATCCCTTCTGTTTGTTGATATTAGGAACCGGCAGTTACACACAAGAGAATAATATCCGCAATGTATTGGAATGATCCTAATACTTAATCTTTTTGTACCTCTAATTTGTGTTGCTTAGTATTCTCAAGTAATATCACTCAATTGAAAAAGTTCAAATAGCTTTCTCAACTCCCAGTTGCTGAAGTTAGTATGTATAAATTATGACATGTGTTGACTAGGCTAGTATATATTTTTTAAATGGAAATATGGTTATTTCAAAAAAAATAAAAAGAGTTTTGAGTGACTAAAATGGGTTTGAGGTTGAGCATAAAAGCTAGAGTTTAGAACTAGGGAATTGCATTGTAAATATTAAACTTCGGTTCACTTTAAGTTTGTTCCTATAATTAATTAATAGTACGGCATGTCCAACGAGCCTAACAAACGAGAAAGACAAACTTATACTCCATATTTATTTAGTATTCAAAAAATCATTAATCACTCTATAACATCAAACTCATCCATCATATATGAAGTAACAACATCATTAACCAAGTTTAATAAAACAATCAAGCAGCATCAAATAATCATCAATGACGAAAGAAGTAAGAAAAGTCAAAAGACTCTGCTTTATGAAGTATAAAATCATACATGAAAATATGAGTCAGTTTCCTGTAAATTGAATGCCAACTACTAATAAAAGCCATTTTCAAAATAGGGATACCAAGTTACTCCAACTTCTGGTTTTGGCTTTATCTTGAATATTCCTAGCTATTTACTCTGTCAGGAAACCAACAAATTCAAAGGTTTCAAGAGCCAAAACTTGACTAATATTCATTAGACAACAACAAATACTTTTATTAATCACCACAAAATATATAGTATAGTTGTTTAGTTCACTGCAACTTACTTGTAGATTCCTAAAAGATCCCAATCTATTCCAATTGGACTTCCCAGTCCTTGGCAGCTCAACCTTTTCCAGCATGAAAGGTTAAGTATTCATCATTAACAAATCTTAACAGGGACAACATGGACCTACAGAAAATATATGTAAGTACTTGAGGACAATCTTGTTCCATTAGTATAGGATATGCTTTGAATTTCATTTTAGAGCAGGGGTCCTTGAAGTTGACAGATTGCCTTCATCAGAGAATTAAAACAGCCAAGAAACTACTTGAAAATTTACCATAGGTTACACTGATGTCAATATAAAGTCCTTGTAAACAAAAAAAATCTTAAAGAAAAGTTAGTTAACAAGACAAACTACCTATGTCTGTGATCAAATATGCAGGTTTGCTGGAAGAAGAAGAGGAGGAGGAGAAGAGCCACGAGGCTGCAGAAACTATGGATCCTGAGCTATACCGAGCAACGACTGAAGGTGATATTCTCGATTTTGTGATGGCTATGGAACGAGGAACAATGGATAGGCATCACCATCCACCAGCTTCGTGTGTGCAATTAGGCCCTCAAAAGAACACGGTTCTCCACCTTGCAGCAAACTACGGGCATCATGAAATTGTCAAACTTATTTGCAAGGACTTATCTTTCTTTGTTGCGGAAAAGAACGTGAAAGGTGACATTGCACTACACATCGCTGCAAGAGCTGGAGATTCACTGATGGTGACATTGCTAATTAATACAGATTTCAAAGATTGCCTAGGTGAAAAGAATGAAGAAGGGAATACTGCCCTGCACGAGGCTTTAAAATGCAGACAGGAGGAAGTGGCTCGAATTTTGATCAATAAGAATCCAAATATGTCTTATTCAATTAACAAGGAAGGTAAATCTCTACTTTATCTGGCTGCAGAAGCAGGATTTATCACCATTGTTAAGCTCCTCGTTGAGAATCCTGTGGGAAATTATAGTGTGGGAGGAAAAAATAAGAACAAGTCCCCAGTTTTTGCTGCGATCCTTGGGAGCAACACCTGTAAGTCAGCATAAACCTCTCTCTTTTTACAACTCTAACATCTATATGGCACAACCAATAAAAGATATCTGTATCTAAATAAAGAAGTTACTAGCCTAGTTAACCAGTCAATATTAAGTCAAGACCATAAGATATAAGCAACACTCCTTTTATGATTCTTCATCATGTTAAAAAAAAAAGGTAGCTCTTTGCAACTGCAAGTATACATGGAAAAAGATTATCCTTTTATTGTCTAGCTATCTGGCTACAATATTAGCTTGAAAAGATTACTCTGTTCAATTTCACATCATCTTCCATAATATTACTAATTTCTTTTAATTTTGCTTGATAAAAAAATCAGATATCTTAAAGTTATTGTGGGACAATGATCCATCATCATTTCATCAAAGGAGCAGCGAAGGAAAGAATCCACTTCATTATGCTGTATGCACTGGATATATTGACGGGGTCAAATTCTTACTGAATAAAAATTATGAGTTTGCTTACCAGAAAGATAAACAGGGCGTGTACCCCATTCATTCTGCATCCAGCAAAGGCCTCGTTGACATCGTCAAATTAATGCTTCAACACCGCCCAGACATGAGGGAACTGTTGAATGCACATGGACACAATATCCTACACATGGCAGCTAAAAGTGGAAAGTGCCTAACAATGGAATACATGCTTAAAATGCCAGAGCTGGAGAAGCTCATTAATGAAAAAGATGAAGATGGAAACACAGCTTTACACTTGGCCACGATTCACGGGCACCCAAAGATGGTCACCATTCTTTTGAGGAATGAAAAAGTCAATCTTAAGCTGACAAACAATAACCGTCAGACTGCACTTGACATAGCTGATGAACATATGGAAACAGGGTTAGCGTCATTCCAAAAGGTGAGTGCTTTACTCGGCAAATTCAATCAATTGTAACAACTTTATAACAACAAATTCTGACATATATAAAGTGCAGCGGTTAACATGGATGGCCTTGAGAGTGTTTGGTGCCCCACGATCACATCTACCAAAGACTTTGAAATGTACAAGTTTCAAGCAAGGAGACCGGCAAGAGACAGAAAGTTGGAGAGATAAGGTAAATGTGATTCTGATTGTGGCCACAGTCATTGCAACTGTCGCATTTCAAGCAGGTTTCAGCGTACCCGGTGGTTATAACAACAGTAATCCAGACCAAGGTATTGCAACCATGCTCGAAAAAATGAAATTCCAAGAATTCATAATTTGCGACACCATAGCAATGTATATCTCTATCTTTGTTGCTGTGACACTCATATGGGCACAACAGGGAGATCCTAGTTCCAATAATGCAGCATTGAAATTTGCTCTGCCTCTGCTAGGGATAGCCCTTGCTATGATATCGATAGCATTCATGGCATCTGTGTATCTAGTAGTGAGCAAACTCAATTGGCTTGCAAATTTTGTGTTGCTGATGGGCTCAAACTTCACCATTGCGCTCGTGGTCATATATGTCCCTCTCTGTTTATTAGGCTCAGCAAATTATCCAGTATTACACCGTGTGTCTTACTATCCATTATGTTTAGTGTTATACACACTGGGAGCCTAAGTTGACAGTATACTTCAACATTTTACATAGCCACCTTCAGTTATTGTATAATAAGTAAGATCTTCTCTGGGCTGCAGCAGATCAATGATGTGTTGGTCAATGTAGCAGGATTAAAACTGGTAAAGAAATCCTCAGCTATATGTACATATGCTCTTGCATAATTGTTGAATAAATAAGAACTTCAGCAGTGGATTACAGATCATCTATAAGTTGGTCAAAGTGGTGTGTAGTTGGAAAAAGAAGAATTGCAGAGAATACAAGATAATCAGATATCTCCTCTGTTCCTAATTAATGGAATGTAGATATATATATATATATATATATATATATATATATTATCTTGAGCCTTGATTGTACCATTAGTTCATTCTCTAAAATTTTCTGAATTCAAAATGCTCAAGACAATGAAATAAATCAATCAAAACCATAACTTCAAAAATACATAATTTCAATAAGAAAAGATTCAGGACATAATCCATCTATAAATATGTTTATGCCCATGTAGTTTCCAATACAGAATATAAATCCATCTTGAGTATTACTATTATAATTAGTTCAATCTCCACCTTGAAATAATCCATATTAAAATAGTTATAGAATGGAATGAAATAAACTAATTAAAACCATAACTCAACAAAATATCATCATTCTATTAAGAAAGATAGTTGGTACACCAAATTGAACAAACTACAACTAAATGTACAGCAAACCCTAACCCTAACCACCAAAACCGTATAGAGTACGCCCCTGCCTCTTGAGCGCATAAACGACATCCATGGCTGTAACAGTTTTCCGGCGAGCGTGTTCGGTGTAGGTGACAGCGTCACGGATGACGTTCTCCAAAAATATCTTCAGCACGCCACGTGTCTCTTCGTATATCAAGCCACTGATGCGCTTAACGCCGCCTCTACGCGCCAGCCGGCGGATCGCCGGCTTCGTGATACCCTGGATGTTGTCGCGGAGCACCTTACGGTGTCGTTTAGCTCCACCTTTGCCCAAACCTTTGCCTCCCTTTCCTCGACCAGACATTTTTAGAATCGAATTTGATTTGAAATTAGTGAATGAAGATGAGATGAGGAAAGTAGACGTAGGGGAGGGTTTAAATGGAGATGAAAAGTTATTTAGAGTCGTTGGATTTCTGAGTGTGCAGTGACGGTTAAAGATAAAGATCCGAGTCTCAGAGAAAGGGTGATTGCCCATCGTTGATAAGGATAAGATCCTACGGCAGGCTATTAGACTATTCTTACTGACATGGATCGTGGACACATAAAATACTAGAGCGAAAGATAAAAACACCTCATATGCTTTGTCTAACTTCCAAAAAATCATCAGTGTATTTTAACTTCCAAAAATTTCTCTGTGGTTTCAATTAAGTGCCAAATACACCCCCAGAAAAGAGAGTGTGATTCAATCGCCAAAATTACAAGTATTTGTTCACATTTTACTTTTGATATGGCAATTTTACCCCTGACATCGAAAGAAAAAAACACCCCCTATGCTTTGTCTAACTCCCAAAAAAAACCTCTCATGTGTCATTTTAAATTCCCAAAACCCCCTTATGTTTGGTTTTAAATACCACACTCAATTCAAGTAGTATATACTTAGGTTTCAAAAAGAATAAATAAATTTAAAAAAAATATATATATAGGGGTAATCTTGTCATTCCGCCAAAAATCAAAAATAAAATTCTACTTGGGTTGAGTGTGGTAATTAAAACCAAACACAATGAATTTTTTGGAGTTAAAATAACACATGAGATTTTTTGAAAGTTAAACAAAACATAGGGGGTATTTTTGTCTTTAGCTCACAATACTACTATCTTGTACTTATCTAGTGTTTTTTTTTTTAATTTCAAAAACAAAAATCTAGTGTTCTTTTTTTAGAGAGGAGTTAAATCTTGGCCCCTTTTAAATCGATTTTGGCTATATTTCAATGTTCTAAAATTGGTTCGTATGTTTTTAATGAAATATTTGAGTGATTTCGATGAAACGTTTGAAACTCTATTCACGAAGCCAACTGATGGAGTCAACACATAGGAACAAAAGCCAATTCCTAAACAAATCAAATTAAACAATGACCATACAAAAGTATAAGTTGGTAATTTTGCAACAAAAGGAACCAATACAAGATAACAAACAATCATGTTCAAATTTCCTCAGGACGTTGTACAAAAAATGTACGGAAAAAACGGATAAAACCCTCACCTAGCGATAGACGCTTTGTTAGTTGACTAGAGTTGTAGTCGTAATTCTTATACAAAATCCAAGCTAATCAAATGTATGCATGCTAAATCCAAACTGACCCAATTACTTTTCAAACTCCATATAATAAAATATTATGCCCATAGTTAATCCTCTTAATTTAAACATTCTTATTCATGCTCGTTAATTTAAACGAAACAATTTATAAAATTCCAAGTACTAATTGAAGTCATGCAAGAGATATAAATCTCAAATTCCACCACAACCTTGTTGCTTTCCGATCATTTTCGTGCCCCTCCATTCCGATCGCCGCGCCGCTGGTGGAACCACCATCAGGATCGCCACCATGCAAAGTAGTATATTTGGTATGTTCTCGGCTCTAGCAAATCAACAAGTCAACAACAATTTTAATTTAAGATCAAACTAATGTTGCCCAAATAACTATCCTAATCGCAGCAATAAAATGGGTGGGTAGATTTTATTTTGATTCTTGATATTGTTTCTCAAATTAATTGTGTGTGTGCGTGAATATTGAGGGTATATATATGAAGGTTGAAATGGTAAGTAAATTGATCTAATTTGATAGAGATCCGACCTATGTTTGGTTCTTGATTTGAAGGAAAAGAGGAAGATGATTTTTTCTTCTTAAAACAATATTTATTATTATATTTAATTACATTTCTTACTAAATTTCTAAATCAATTTTTTTCAGTCTTTATTATATTTATGAAAGAAAGTTACTAATTATTTTACTTTATAGAATATTTTAATGGGTGTTATTTATTTTTGTAAGAAAATTTATTAAATTAAGTTTAAAATGTTATTTCTTAATTTATGTCATTGAATTTTTTTTTTGTTGAAAATTTTAAGTCTGTGATTTTTAATTTACAAATACACCCATGTGGTATAATATATTATAAACACACCCCCTAAGGGGTAAATTTGTCCGCCAAAACTCTTAAAAAAGTTGACCGAGGGTAAATTTGAAAAATTAGTAAAAAATATGATGACGTCATCACCATAAGGGGTGTGGTTGTAAGTGGGCCTTACCACATGTGGTCTCTTTGTAATTTTTTAAACATCAGGGAGTTTTTTGTAATACGACCAAATCTTAAGGGGTCTGAGTGTAAATCACCCTAACAAAATATTTCTAGAACCGTAAAATCATATCGTACCGTACTGAAACCGATTGTACCGTACTGAATACATTGCTATGATTTTCAAAATACGAATTTAGCAAATAAAACCTCAATACCAAATCATGTACACCCCTAGCACATGGTAATGGAAAATTGAGACAAGTGGGACATCCATAGTTAATCCAAGTTTTGCTATAAAATCCTTACACTCCCCACTTATATTCAATTGATACTAAATAAATTCTTAAAACTCAAGTGAGTCCAAAATTATCAAGTCTTATTCATTTAACCCCAAAAGTATATTATTTCTTCTGAAGCAAACTCATATCTAGATAAAATGAAAATGTTAAATAAAAGTATTATTTAGTTATAGATTTTTGGGTGTTACAGGTTCAATCTTTATTTTATTTTCATTTATGTTTTATTATTTATATTAAAAGGTGAGTTTGAATACTAACTGAAGAAGTTAAGGTTGCTATAGTAATTTCTCTTAAACCGGATTCTACATATACTTCTAAAAGATAATTAATTTTTATTTTTCAAGTGTTTAATTTTTTTTGAGGGGAATTTGAATTTGGGTCGGGGAGGTAGTTACCAAGTCACTCTTGATGAAGCTTCTTAATAATTTTCATGTGGCGCGAGGCACACAATTTTGCCGTGTGAGTTTTTTCTTGTTTTGGACTGATATTGTTCATTCCTCCTTAATTTCTGTTTTTTTATTTGTTTTGGGGCTTACCCCCAATTTGTTTCTTTCCCTCGTTTTTACCTTTGATTTTTTTTTTTAAAAAAAACGAGTAGTGCTAATAAAACATAAAATTAAATGGCATTAGGAAAATAAAAAAATATTAACCTGTTGTTGCTGCCCAGGATCGAACTGGAGACCTTTAGTGTGTAAGACTAACGTGATAACCACTACACCACAGCAACTGTTATTTGATCTATTTCACAAGATATAATATAGCCAAACTCACTCTTAGGTCGGCAAAAGAACAAGAACCGAAACAATTTTTTCTTTTGACGTCATGTTCATGTCATTTGACCCGCTCATCAAAAACGAAAAAAATGTCATTTGACCGTTGTTTCTTCCTTCATTTCTATCGAGAATCGGAACCCTGACTCTGATTTCCGTAGTTAGGGTTTCCTTTCCTTATTCTTTAATTTTCCACGCATATAATAATTCCGCAATCTTTTCAACTTCGAAAAATGGCTCGAATGGCGCGCAGTTGCATTCAGTCGTTGCTAAAGTTGGTGAATTCCGGTTTAGGAATGGCCGGAATTGGCATGATTTTGTACTCTCTTTGGATGCTTAGGGTTTGGCTTCGCCACCTTGAGTCCGATCATGTCCCTTGGTAATTTTAATTCAATTACACTGAAATACATTAACATGTAGATTAATTTTGCTTTTATATGGAGTAACTGAAATTGAATTGCAGGTTCATATACACTATTCTTGGCCTTGGGATTACGTTGTGTGTGATTACTTGTTCAGGCCATATTGCTGCTGAGACTGCTAATGGTTGCTGCCTATACATTGTATCCTTGTTACCGATTTTCCTCTTTCAAAATTGAATTTTAATGCTCAGGATTATGTTAATTAAGTGTAGCGTTGGCTAATATAACCGAGGAACTTGTTAGCTCATCTCCATGCTTATTTAGTTTTTCATGTTGGGGATTGCTAAGTATATGACTGAGGGATGACTGAAAACTCCTATTATAAAAGAAACTTCATTGGAGTTCACTTCATGGATTTAAATTTCGTCACCGCTGGTATGTTTCTTTCAGTTCTATTTCAGAAACTTTTGGAGAATATCTTCGAAGTTATCGAGAAACATTTGAATGAATTATAAATCAAAGAAAGAAGTTGTATGAAAACTACTCTATATTTTCGTGTCAATTGAACCATAACAGAAATTTTATCGTGTTTTTGGTGGAAATTTATACAAATTTCGATCCCTGGTTGTAATCACATATTCTCTTCTCATCCATAACATTCCATTTGTTGACATTAATGCAAAAAAATGACATTTGTTATGCTTATGGGGGATCCCTTAGATTCCTTTTTTATTGTGTTAATATTTCTTTATGAGTCGTCTAAGCTTGTGAGTTTTTAAAACAAGCTTGTAGTTATTTTTGTTTTGATAAGGCACAATGTCAATTGTCACATGCTTCTAGATGGATTATTTTGAATAGTTTTCTTGTTATTCAAATTGCACTGATCTAATTTTCTTCCATAGCATGATAAATCAACAAGAGACCTGGTATAAAGAGTGTCTTTATTCTTTTCATCCTGTGCAGAATCCTTTTCCCTTTTTTTCTTTTCTTTTTTCTCGAAGTTGTACTTTAGTCGGAAGTTTAGCTAAGAATGTCAACATGTCTTTAACCAATTAGATTTCCTTGCACATACAATGCTGAGGACATCAAATTGATTTTAGTGCTTTGAGCTCCTTTTCAGTTTCTTTATCCTAAGAGTGCCTCTTTGACAACATAGCATTTTCAGGATGTAAAGTCATTAAATTATTTTTTGTCAGATCATTACTTTAATTAAAGACGACAGTATACAACTGGCAGATTGAATGGAATTACTGGACAAACTAGCACCGTAGATGATGAGTTCTTTTTTTCTGAAGCTTTTTATGATTATTTTGTTTTGTAATGCTCATTTAGTTGGATTATGGTCAGCATCTTTAATACAGCATGATGTATGGCTGCTTACATATATATGTCATTACTGTATAGTACATGTTCTATATAATTGTCACTCGTTGTTAGCTGAAGTGCTTAACGCTTTTATCTTTAAT
Source organism: Penstemon newberryi var. newberryi (assembly GCA_030819805.1). Lineage (NCBI taxonomy): Eukaryota > Viridiplantae > Streptophyta > Magnoliopsida > Lamiales > Plantaginaceae > Penstemon > Penstemon newberryi. Next base: position 1,355,959 of record JAUALY010000003.1, on the reverse strand, counting down.
TTACAAGTCCTCCTTTCAATCATGCTTTGTAGTCAGCTTTGTACTGGTGAGAAGGTGAGTATGAATTGTTTTTTTCTTATACTTCTAGGTCATTAACTGGAATCAGCAGTATATTAAAACACTTAGTAAATCTGTCTTGTGACTTCTTTGTTGAGCTTAACTTGGTTAGTACATGGTTTTTGTCTTTCTGCTTTTTGTGCTGGAAGCTGCAGTTACTGCTGATGTATTCTTGAACCACAACTGGGTGGAGGTATGCATGACTTAGTATGTTCTTTTGGGTGTATGACAGTATCATTTGAACTTTTAAATTCGACTAAATTCAACTGTGTTTGTTCAACAGGACTTCCCAGAGGACCCAACTGGATATTTTAATCAGTTAAAAGGCTTTATCAAGAGGAATTTCAACATTTGCAAATGGATTGGCTTGACAGTGGTGGCTTTACAGGTTCCTTCCTCCTCTTCCTCCTCCTCTCTCTCTCTCTCTCTGCACACACACACACTCTAAATACATTTGCTTGCGCTCACACATAGTTGATTGCAATATAATCTTGGATTCTAATTACTCAGACTTCTATTTATGACCTAATAATCCTAATTATTACCTCCTCTTTAAAAAGAAAATATGTGAAAATATCGTAAGATGAGGACAAACAACATGAAACTATCTGAAGCACAGAAACTACACAAAAGTTAACTTTAACATTATATTTGTTATTTCCATGTTATTTTTGTTAAGTTTATTGCATACAAAATTCTGTGCAACGCATTACTCCTTTTGCTGATGGCAACAATTTTTTTTGCAGGGACTAAGTATGTTAATGGCTATGATTCTCAAAGCTTTAGGACCACATCCTGAAAGATACTATGAAAGTGATGATGATTCTCTGCCAGATAGAGTGCCCTTGCTGAAGAATTACGTTCCACCACAATCTTATGGTGTTAGTGATCAACCCCCCTATGGCCTAAGACAAGATTCTTGGAATACCAACAGTAAGGTAAGTATGCATTTATATGTGTTTTTAATGGTGTTATGCTATCAGAATGGCTATTCTACTTCCCATATTACACATATATGTATATGTTATGCTTTTCGTATCTTTATTTGTGTAGTTTGAATATGGTTCCCTGTCTATAATTCTGTAAAATATCACTATTGTTAGTTGCACTAATTTGTTAAAGGCGAGATTTATCCTTCTTGTATTGCTTAAAGTTACGTGCTTAGCTGGGTGCTCCTCCAAGAACCATACAACTTTTTGATGAGTTGCAATATCTACAATGTAAAGCAAATCCCCCTTTTGATTAGATTCTTTTTTAAATAATTACAATTCATACACTATTTAATTTAATAATGCTGAAAACCGAGTTAACTTCTAGACCTGAATCAAACCCTTGGGTGTTTATGGCTCCGTCTCGGCTAAGCAGAAATGGTTGGGTGCTTTTTGGAATATGATCTGAACTGTATTTGGATGTTGGGGTTTTGTGGGAGAAAGTAGATTATGTGTCCTTTATGGGGGTTGAGATATGATATTATATTGTGTAGGTTTGGATCGATGAGCTCCAACTTGGATCAAAGAGCTTGACCAATCTTGGTTTTGACCCAGTTTCACTGGGTCGACTAGAGCAAAAACTGATCCATAAACACGCTTATTAGTTTCCATGTGGTTTCTTTTGGCCTTTGATGCAATGCCTGTTTTTATTTTGTTAGTCAGGACCAAATACTTAAGTTGTATAGTTGTATTTTCTTTTCATTTTTCAGGCTTCCAGGTAAATCAAGTTATCAGTTTAAATGACAATGAAGTGCCTTCTGATGAACAGGTGGTAAGTGGTAGTTTTATGCTGGACATCCACTTCACAAATTTTTTGGCTATCAATGGAATATTCTTTTTATCTTTAGTTGGCCAATCAAATTCTTGTATACATGTGCATAATGTAGCTTCTTCATATATTTATAATAGAGTATACGGCAGAAATTATTGAAATGAAATAATCATAAAATGATGTGGTATATTGAATTGAATAGTGGGTCACATGAAGTCACCAAGAACTAAGGAGCATAATTAATAGCTCATGTCATGTTCCATTTTATCCATGCACGGTCCACTTTTAACTTAATGGATGGATATATATGGTCCATAATTGAGATTTTGCGAGATATTGCATCTCTGGTCCACATCTCATCAATTTATTAAGGAACCAAATCTACCAACGGACACTCTGGAGTGGATAAATAATAATATATGTTCATTTCTTAAATCGTGTGGAAGAGTTTTCACGTCATGGAAATTGATTAATAGTTATCTGTAAACTATTCATTATGTACAAGTTTTGTCTCTACAACACTAAGCTAAAATTAGGTCAGTCAAAATTACATGAGTGAAATATACAAATAATTGTTTATACTGTATACTTTTCGTACTATATAAAATTATAGTTTTGATCTTGTATTTATGAAATTGCATTTTTTGTTATTTCGCTCGTTTGGAATAGTTACTATTTAAGTCTTTTGGTCTAATACGATTGTTTCGATTCCAAATTAAATAAAAATGAAGTGTTGGAATAAAAAAAAAAGGAAGCCTATTTAAAAAGCGGTGACCAATATTGCGAATTTTTTTGTGAAAATCTAATCACGTTGGATCAAAAATATAGTTTTTAGGTTGAAATGTAAATCCATAAATTGAGCCCATTTTAGAAATATGTAGAGTTAGTGATAAGAATACTTCATTGGAATATTTGTAAGTCCCCTGTCTTCAGATTCGAGAAGCTTTTGAATCTTACTATTAATATAATACTGAGTAATTCGTTTGTGTTCCAGTGGAAACGTGCACCTTTTCTTTGGATTGTGATCAGGAATAACTAAAGTATCAAATATATCAAGCCAATAATACTTTGGTATAAATTCGATTAATATGATTGTCCAGTTGATGGACAGTGTTTTCTCAATGTGTGAAGAGTTGGCAAACACGTGAACTGAAGTCCATCTTATCTGTATAATTAAGGTCAATAATAAGCACATAACACGATTTCCACTAACGTGAATATTTATATGGTTTAATACTATATTTTATAATTAATTTATCTTTTATAAGTTAGTAATGACAAATTAGATTCAAATATATTTTCTGATATAGTAATTGATATGCATTCATTGTTTCAAAAGTTTTCTAAGTCACAATATTGTCATGTTATTGAGTATATTTCAGTTAAGTTAGTAGCAACAAATGTTTTTGCTTAACGTGGCAATCATTCTTCTTAATTACACAATGCCATGAGGTCGTTTATTATATATATATATATAAAAAAAAAGATTTAATTGAGTTATTTATAAAATTAAAGGTGAAGGAGTAAAAAAAAATCGGACGAATTGAGTACCATTTCTATAATCTCAAGAAAATTGATTTTTTTGGTCCAGTAGGATCAGGCTGTGAGCATTTCTAATGGGGCTAATGATAATTTACTCTCATGTGATATACATAATGTTCAGTTTGCTTCATATTAATTTGAAAAGAGCGGTTTACTTCTCCTACGAAAATTTTGAAGAAACAATTTACCTCCTTCAGATGGAGAGTGTAACATACTTGTTGAAATTAAGAGTGGCAAGAAAATTGTTGCATAAAAAACAAATGTATCCTTAGGGGGTAAAATGTCTCATTTATCGTAACACTAGGAATTTAAGTATCACATTTATCTAACACAGGGGATAAAATACCAAATTTATCAAAATACAGGGGGTAAAACGTCACATTTATCGTAACACCGAGGAGGAGAGTAAATTACCACATTTATAATAATACAAGACAAGAAAAATGTGCCACATTTATAATTTGACTGAGTCAAAGTATAGTATATAAGAGAGTTATTTTTGTTTATTCGTATTTTTTTTAGTTTAAAAATATAAAGGAGTCTGTGTGAACTTTTATAAAATTATTGAAGGAGTAAAGTGATGTTTTTCAAATCACATGTGGTAAATTGAACATTATGCATATCATATGAATTAAATTGTAATTAACTCATTCCTAATATCACACTTTATGAATTGGACTTTGTCTACACTTCAAAAACTCATAAATATGAAAATCCGCACTTTTGGTCCTATCGTCTAATAGGGATGACAAGCGCAAAACTAAGCAATCTTACAGGATCATAAATGCTAAGGAAAGATTATTTTATGCGATAAAATATGCAGAATAGAGATTAAAAAATATGTAATTGTTGTGAAATATTGAGATTAAAAGAAATATTTTTAAAATTTAGTTCCAAAATATAGTCTTGTAATGTGACTGGAACGGAGTCAAAGTAACACTTCAATTTATGGATTGGCCAAGATATTTCAAAGTGACTGGGACGTGTTTTTAACATTTTTAGTGATCAACCTAATAAATTAACCATCACAGGACCCAAATCAATAACTACAATTTAATCACCAAATCGACATTTGATAATTATAAACAAGTGAAAATTAACAAATAACCAGTAGATAAAACCAGGCAATTATTAAAACTAGACGAATAATCGCATAAACAATTTGTAATTGATCAATATGGGCTTGGGAGAATTTCTTAGTGTGAGCAAGTTAAATATGATCCCGTAGAAACCAAAAGTTCGAAATGTTAACATTTGAACCTATAACAATGAAGTTTGATGGTATATGAGTTTGAACATGTAGCCATAAAACGTGATGATATTTAAGTTTAAGTCTATTAAGACACAACTCATAAGATCTGATTGACATCCTTACTAACTTCATTCAATAAAATTAGATTTGCATAATTTACGTTTCTTAAAAATGAGGTCCCGTTAGGCCATCTCCAATCGAACCCAATGTCCAATCATCCAATTGCCTCTTTGACCCCATTTTTGTCCAATTGTCCAATTAAAAACTCATCTCCAACCGAAAGACAATCAACATCCATTTAATTCAATTTCACAATTTTTCGCACTCTCATTTTCCCCACTCTCACTTATTTTAATAATAATAATGATGATAACAATAATAATAATTATATTATTAATAATAATAATAATAATAATAATAATAATAATAATAATAATAATTTTTTTAATTAAAATATTTTTTTTAATAGTTAAACAATCATGAAAATTAAGGACATCTTAATAATAAGAAAATCAATAACGGCTAAATATAATTAACGGAAAACAACAAATGACTAACATAATTATCGAAAAACAACAACCCTTATTATTAATGTTGTATTGTTCATTATTTCAGATGTATTTTTAAGTTAAGTCTTTTAAAAAAAAATCTAATTAAGTAGCATTTTCCTTATCATAATCTAATATTTCTTATTTTTAAAATTTAAGATTTAAAAATAAAAACTAACCAAAACTTGTTCAAGTTTATTTAATTATTTTATTTATATGAATTTAAGGAATATAGAAATTTTAAATTTATAAAATTTAAACTAATCACTTTATCAAATCTAACACAAAATAAAAAAATACAATGTTACTAAAAATAAACTAAAAACTAATGATAATTTTTAAAAATAGTTTTAACTAATATTTACAATTTAATTAATTAAACAAAAAAATAAACTAAAAAAAGAGACTTAATCAATTCAATGTGCAAGACATAATACACTCACAAAAAAGAAAAAAAAATGCAAGACAAAAAATAAACTAGAAAAAAAAAAAATAGAACATATCAATTGAGCCTGTTGGACGCGTTGCCCAACAATAATCGCCCGCTTGACCTCCTGCCTATCCGAGGTGTCTGTCCGCCCTGCCCATCTTGCTCCCCCCTCATGCCCTTTCCCATCTCTAATTGAACACCGCCGACAACCTCCCCTCATACCCGATTGCCGACTCGGTTGGAGATAGCCTTCATGACTTCGCTTGAAAATGTTCAGATGTCCCAATCCAATAAATAAACTAACGGCAGAATTCATAACGACCCCCTTTCCTATAATTACCAGAGAACCACTGGGACATTGACACCAAAACTGAAACAAGTGGATACTGATTTACGGATTTAATGCCTTAACTGTCGTTTGGCCCTACTGAAAAGTAGTGGCACCATCGTGAATAACAGAAACCCCAATGGGCCACATAGGAATTAAATAATATAATAACTCTAATCTAATAATTATTTCCAAAATTCTTTTTCCCCCTGCATATTATATATTTTCCACAACCCAAAAGCAACACAATAAAAACAAGATTCAGTTCGTTCAGTACAACACTGAGTTAGTGCGCAAGAAAACTGTCGGCAAACCCCCTCCGAGCCTCTGTTTTCACGCGCCGCCGCGAGTACTGGTGGTTCAGTCTCTCCCGACACCCACATTATGGAGTTCCTCTTCATATCATTCATGACACTCTTCTCCGCCGCCGTGGCAGACTCACATTGGCACCCGGCGACCGCAACATGGTACGGAAGTCCGGAGGGTGACGGAAGCACCGGTGGAGCGTGCGGATACGGGTCTCTAGTGGACGTGAAGCCTTTCAGAGCCAGAGTTGGTGCGGTGAGTCCTGTACTGTTCAAGGGAGGAGAAGGCTGCGGCGCGTGCTACAAAGTGAGGTGTGTGGACCGTTCGATATGTTCGAGGAGAGCGGCGACGGTTATTATTACCGACGAGTGTCCCGGTGGTTACTGCTCGAATGGCCGTACGCATTTCGACCTTAGTGGGGCCGCCTTCGGACGCATGGCTGTTGCCGGCGAAGGTGGCAAACTCCGTAACCGTGGCGAAATTACCGTCATGTACCGTCGGTAATGTTTTTTTTATTGTTGTTGTGTATTCTATTTATCTTGGTTTATTAGTAACGGTATTGTTCTGTTTTGTCGTTTTGTGATTAGATGAATAGCTATAATGATTAAGTGATAATTAATTAATACGGAGTAGTATTTGTTTATAATAATTATTACAGTATATGATTTGTGCAGGACTCCATGCAAGTATCCAGGTAAGAACATTGCGTTTCATGTGAATGAAGGATCGACTGATTATTGGCTTTCTCTTTTGGTTGAATTCGAAGATGGAGATGGTGATGTTGGATCTATGCACATCAGAGAGGTAATTAAATTAATTTAAATAAACGCCCTTAATTTGGGTTCCTAGTTAATTTTTAGTTTTAATTCTATAAAATGCTTATTGATTCTTTGTTTTTTTTCCTAATACAATTAACATGCACATGTAGTATACGTACGTGTTGCGATTAGATAGCAGTATTAGCTAGGAGAACGAATGTGGAAATCGACGATGATAATTTTCCATTTTTTTTCATAATTATCTTATATTTTTAACCTGGCCAAGTGTATAATTACACTTGTTTTATGATTAAGTGGAAATAAAATTGAATCTTAAATAAAACTTCCAGATAGTCATAATATGTAGATTTTTTAGTTATTTTCTTTATAATTTAATTTTCAATTTAGTAATATTAATGTAATCATCGTTTCTTTAAAAAAGAATATGTCTCCTAAAGTTGAAGTAATTCTGCAAAATTTCTTTATTTTAAGCGTGTTTGTATGTAACATGTAAATGATTACTGGTTAAGTAACCACATGGAAATAAAAGTGTATTGGCACTTGTGAGCCATTAGAAACTTTCCCAATGCAATATTGGGACCATAGAAAAATTTATGTTTGGTTATTTTTCATGGTAAAAAGAAGCTTTTTTTCCTTGTAGAGGGACAAAGATGCAAAAAGTCTTCACTTTCACACTAATCTAAAAGGAACCTAGCTCCTAATTGCTTTAGAAGACGAATCATATGAAATCAAGTCTGTATTTCACGTGCCCTGACACTCATAAATTAATCCAAGATTCATTTGCCACTTGTAATTTTGCAATTTGATATCTAATGTTTCGCCACTTCCCTTTGTTGCCACTTTAATTTCTCTTCTCAAACACTCCTAAGTAACTAGTGCACCACACACAAACCCCACTTCCTATAATGTGACACCCAAAAGTTCAATAAAGAACATTCCTACCCATCATTTAGCATAAATAGTGCACAATGTGTACGTACATTCTCTAAACATATTTCGTGTATTTACTGCATTAATGCATATGACAATACATAATTTTAATCGATCCCATTGGGTTTATTTAATTTGCATATAATTATATATATATATATATATATATATATACAATTATCATATATCAATCCAATTAATTAAATCTTGTTACCTATCTTATATGCAGATTAATTCCAACGAGTGGCTAGAGATGACACACATATGGGGTGCAACTTGGTGCATTATAGCTGGACCTCTACGAGGACCGTTTTCAGTTAAGCTTACGACGTTATCAACCGGGAAAACCCTTTCCGCTAGGGATGTTATTCCCAAAAATTGGGTTCCCAAAGCCACCTACACCTCTCGACTCAACTTCTAATAATTTATTACTCCAGTCCTACTACTTATATAGAAGATTTATTTATTTATTTAAATACAACTAAACTAATTAATCATGTAAAGCGATCGAGAGCTTTCTAATTAATTTCCATGACACCTAAATTAAGTTGGTGCGTAGTCTATTTGTGTGTTTGATTTTGTAAAAGAAAAGTTGCAACCTATGGTGTACTTTTCTTTTTGCCCTTTTTCATGCTTTTTAGTTAGTGTGTGAGCAATGTAAGATGTAATTAGTTGCCATCTCCAAAGGAGAGAGTGCATGCGTCTTCACTTTCCAGTGGCATGTAATATTAATAAATAATTTATGTTTTGTTTTTTTAGTGCTTTTAACCAGTTTGGCCAACAGATATTCCTTCATGTTGTTTGGTTGATATGGTATTGATAATGTAGATGGACCCATTTTTGAGTTGTTGATTTTCTTTTTATATTTTTTCTCATATTAGTAATTTATATTTTGTGGCATTTGATATTCATAGTAATTAATTATATTTTGTTTTTGTGATATGGGAGAAAATGTGAAGGGAAAATTAGTAAAATTCGAGCATGATCATCACACATTGAATTTTTTTATCCAATTGAACTAATGAATTTCAATATTACGTCGAGTGTTGTGAAATTTATTAATTATCTATTAGAAGTGTTGTGAAATTTATTAATTATCTATTAGAACAAATAACAATTTCATTAAAATACTAATTGAGTAAAATTAAAAGAATGTCCCGAAAGTGTCGATCATACATAGAAATCATATTACTTTATATGATCGTTAATCTTTATTAGCTAGTAATATATATAATTTATTGGTACCATGAACTAAATTTTACAAAGCACTCGCGTCAAAGTTAGTCTTTGCATTAGTCAAGCTTTAACGATCCTTTGAGCAATCCTCCTCACCAAACAAGAGTTTATCATTACCAACGTCATAAATGAACCTCACATTTTGCATTTGATGAGCTCCCAATACAATTCTTTTACTCCACCAAGCCATTAATGCAAGACAAAATCGATCTTTCCTAAAAACAAACAAGTTCTCATGTTCAATCTCAAAATTAGCTCCTTCAAAATACAATACCATTTTCGGATACTGATTAAATCCTCGACGCAAAACATAGCACAAGCCAGCTGAGTTTGGACCATAAAGTCTAGTGAGATGATACTGTTTAAAATACTGCTCAATTGCTTTGCGAATATAATTATACGCCTCAATATTTATAATAGAGTATTCTTTTTGCATGTCTAATTCACAAGAACTCGGAAGAGTTTTCTTTGGTATGCTCAAGATCATGCGGCCTGCAATGCTTATGCTTATGTTCAGTAAATTTACATGGTATTGAGGAAAAGAATCACTCGTAAAATTAGTTTTTTGGAGATTGGTTTTTTCTATAATAGCGTCCCCCCATCTCATAGTCGCAATTTGGGTGGTAGAGGAATGATTGAATTTTGGAAAGCAATAAGAGAATCGTTGAAGTGATTTAGAGCCCATTTGGCCAACTAAAGAGAGTGGCGATCTGTTCATTCCCATGACCCCAGTAACTGAATAATGATCGTCAAAAAACTGTCTATGTTTATTATTATTATTATTATAATGTGGTAATTGGAAATTGTTTGCGCAACCAAAAACAATCCCTTTCATGATTGTACTTACGGCTCCTTTCCTGAAATGAGAAAATTTGTCGACAGATGCTATTCCAGTTGATGATGCTCCATTTGCAAAACTTACTTTGAATATGTATTCTCCATTTTTTGATTTCAGGAAAAAATTATTTAAATCATGATCTGATGAAAGTTTTTTGTACGAAATAGATTTTTTCGGATTGAAAAGGGGATATGTTTGGTTAAAACAATTAGTACAGGGAGTGCATTGTGTCCAAGTTAAAGAACTGCTTATGTCAATAAGGAGCATTGCCATCGTCCCAGGTGTACCGATTGCTACCCTTTTTGCTAAAAAAAATGTTGGAAGAGGACGATAAGCGATTGCATTAGGAAATAAATAATTTGTACTTGAATTCTCAACAAGAGTTGCTCGAATGAGATCTAAACTGAAACCTCTTGATTTTAAAATATTATTACACTGACAATGAGAAAACGCTGTAAGAAACAATAAAAAGAACAATTTTGTAAACATAGTTTAATCCTTATAAATTAAATCTATGGCAGGAGGACTAATAGTGTATTTGTTTGCACTTATATAGGAACTTAATTAGTTGAGATAATCTCTACTTGAATTCATGATGATCTTTTGTAGTCTAGAATATCTCAAGAGTTCAAGTCCGGGCATTGAAATTAATGGTTTTCTTGTATCTCATAATGTGGAGATAAATGTTAATTATTATCATTAATTATTTTGGAGCATGTAAAGATAACTATTAATTTTAATAGATAAAAGGAAATCATAGAAATTACTATATTTTAGATTGGTTTGACCCTTTTAAGCTAGTATTGTCGGTCCTAGATATTTGGGGGCCTTAAGCGAGTTCTTAGGGTCCTATTTTATAAAAAGAAAAACACAGATTTAATTAGTTGGATTTATTTAAATACAACTAATTAATCATGTAAAGCGAGAGCTTTCCAATTTCCATGACACCTAAATTACGTTGTAGTTTATTTGTGTGTTTGATTTTGTATAAGAAAAGTTGCAACCCATGGTGTGTACTTTTCTTTTTGCCCTTTTTTCCATGCTTTTAACATTACAGAGGTTCTATTTGATATAAAAAGTGTGATTCATCCTTATTTTTATTTTATACCTAATATACGTGTCTACACAAAAAAGATTACGAGAAAGATGATTTATTTCTATACAAAAACACCAACATAATACTTTTAAATTTAGATTTAAGCAACATGTTGATTCTAGTTACTTTGCAAATGTAACAATTTGAAACTCCAACACTGTTTGTCGGGTTTAATTGTGCTTTGTCCCATTTTCGCGTTTAGGATTTTGGTCAGGTAATTTAAAATTCATTTACATTTGTACATATATATTAAAAATGTGACTTAAATGTATGCTAATTAAATAAAAGTTAGTATATCACACATTGAATATGCATAAAAAAGTTCTGGGCCAAAGTGGAGATGAGAAATCAAACTCGCACGAGCCAAAATCTGTCAGTAGATAAGTTGCAGTGAACTTCAGACCTCACATGCCAAAGAACCAATTGAGTTGGCAAATTGTAAAAGGTCACATTTATTTGAGGAAAAAACTAATTTAATAAAGATAGAAAAAACTCCGAACAAGAGTGCACGTGGAGATTTAGAAGGACCCTTTTGAATCTTTGCATAGTTTTGACACTTGAAGAGCTTTCCATGTGAATACCCAAAGAAGAAGGATTTAAGGCCCATAATTGTTATTGGGGGTTCACAAGCCCATGTGTTGTTGGACTATTCCTCCCCAAATCGGATTAAGGCCCTATCTTTTATATTTGATCTTATTATTGATATATGTTATACGAGATCTATACCTTATTTAGCATTGTAAACCATTTATCTTTATGTCTATACTATAGCCTACCTCTAAATCATTCCATTATTTTGGATTTTTGCGGTAAAATCAACATTTTGAAGTTATATTTATTCAGCTGAAATTCGGTTTTGAAAATAAGATAATAGAATGTCTGACTATCATTCCTTAAAATATACTGAAGTGTTGAATGTTAAAGCTATTGATGCCTAAAATATAAAGAGGTGGTGAAGTTGAAATTTGTAAGTTGAGCTAGTTAACTCACAATATTTAAGTTGAAATTGTTATATGAAAAACAAGTAAAATTTGATATTATTAAATTTTAATTTCTTTATTTATAATCATGAACTAGTTTTCATCTTCAACCATATGTTGAAAAAATCATTCATCCAAAGGAGTTGCAATATATTGAAAATGATTAGTACCTTTGTTCTTCTTCTTGATGACTACATAAATGGATGACTTGTGCTTTAATTGCTAATTTATGCGTTCTTGGTCTCTAGTTTTTTAATAATTAATGACACATTATCTGCAAAACAAGTTTCGGCTGCCAAGTAGAGAGCATATTCCTTTTGTGGTTTCAGAAATATAAAACCTCAGGATCACCTAGATCATCTTAGATTTTTCAGTAAAACATATACGAGAGAGCAAAACAAATCTATACCATCACAAAAGACAAATACATGAAATGCATGTCTTCTTTACATCATTAACATTCCTTCGTGGGAGCTATTTATCCACTAGGCATAATAAAATCGACTGAAAAAGTTACTGTGGCAACAAGAGTTGCCACAAACAATTTTTTTTTTGTCTTGTCGCAAAATATTCCACATTGGAATCTTTGCTAGCATGAGGGAGGTTGTGATCGAGACATGCCGACAACTTTTAAGGGGCCCCACGTCAATCGCTGAAAAAATAAATATATATATTTGAAGGTTATGGAAACTAGAAATCCAAATGTAACTTTCTATTGATTTATATTTTACAAGTAATTGAGGTTCTTGTGCATTCATGAAGAAATGGAGGTCATTGGTCAATGTATGCCTCATCAGTATCTAAAGTTATCATTGTTGTGTGGTTTACCAGCTTCATGTCCACCCTATGGTCCCATGTAAAGGTATTAACAATTTTGGTATGCCAATCGATTGAGGCATAATGCAATGGTACATTTACCATATTCGGGTACAGTATTGTTTTAGTTTTTTGAAAGAACACTCTTGGGTCAAACAACAAACTATTTGTGTGAGAAAATAATATTTGTCGAAAATTCGCACGTGACCTGCACATGACATGAAGTTACCATTTGAATAAATTTTCCCTATTATTTGTGTGAGTTGAAAGAAAAATTGAAAGAAGTTTAAAAGACATGTCATAGTTGTTAAATGTGATTTCCCGTCATCTTATTATATACTTTCAAAAAATCATGCATAAGATACAATTAATTATTAGTACCTCAGTTCTTTTTCTTCATGGCTACATTAATGGATGACTTGTGCTTGAACTGTTGATTTATGCGGTCTTGGTCCTTGGATTTTTCAAGAATTAGCGATACGATATCTGCATAATCTACTTTTACTGCCAAGTAGATAATGAAACTTTTTTTTTGTGGTTTTGGCAATATAAAACTTTAGGATGAACTTGGATCAAGAAGGCTAAGAAGCTAATAATAGGTTTATGACCGCTTATCAATGCCTCGTGAATGGGTGTGTTTACTATTTTGTATTTTTCCCTCACTCGGTAATCCCTATATCCTTCAGAAGACGAAGCCTCTTCAATTTGCAATAAGGCCCTTACTATTAATAAATTCTCAGCTCTTGCAACCATATGCAATGCAATACCTGAATCGATGCTCTTTCTCAAAATCCATTCGGGTGTTTAGACTGCCCTGAATATTATATAAGTCACTACTAGTTTGTTTCCATGGGAAGTTGAGGTGCATCATTTCTCCATTCTATAACTAGGGTTTTTTCTTTCTAATTGCGTACATAATTGATTTTTAGCGTGTGTAAGAAAAAAAGTTCTCAACGAGAAAGTTTAGAAATTGTTAAGAAGCGGAACTGAGTTCGGGTTTTCTTACAGAGTTAAAGTTGTAACTCGAATCTCGTTGGATCCATTTTCTTAGCAAACTAGATGGTCCTATTGGCCTACAAATTATGGAAGAGTTTTGGGCTAATCTTATCATGTAGTTTTGGATTTGAGTCAATTCAATTTCGATTTCAACCACTAATTTGGGTTGAATGTAATTGTTATTGGCCTTATAATTCTTGTAGAACTTCTATTATTTTGGGTTCAAGTCAAATTAAATGGGTTTGACATAAATTGGGATGAACATATGAATTGGTTAAAATTTAATGGACAAATAAGGGAATTGATTGAATTTCAGTTTCAATTTCATTAATGCATCGGTTTGTGTGAAAAAATAATATTTGTCGGAAATTTGCACGTTTTTTGCACATGACATGAATTAGAAGGAACATTTCATCTAAATATTTTGATGTAAGAACTTTAAAATCATACCATTATTTTAGATTCTTCTGGCAAAAATAACATTTTCATCTTACAACTCATCCTCTTAGTACCTCTGTTTTTTCTTGGTGGCTTAATGAATGGATGACTCGAGCTTGAATTGTTGATACATGCGTTCTTGGTTCCGTCATTTCTTCAAGAATTAGCGACACAATATCTGTAGATTTGCTTCAACTGCCAAGTAGGGAGGAGATTCATTTTTGTGGTTTAGGCAATACAAACTTTGGGATCAACTTGGATCAAGTAGCCAACAACAATTTTATGACCACTGATCAATGCCTCGTTAACGGGGTGTGTTTCCTCTATTGTTCTTTTCCCTCACCAGATATCCCTATTTCCCGCAGAAGATGAGGCCTCGTCAATTTGCAACTTGGCTCTTACCATTAACAAATTATCACCTCTTGCAGCCATATGCAAGGGAATTTCTCCCTCGATGTTCTTTTTCAAAATCCACCCGGGTGTTCCGATTGCCCTGGATATTATATAAGTCACTACGGCATCGTTTCTATGTATGGTTGTCGTATGAAGAAGAGAATCTCCAGCTTCACTCACGCTTATGCTCAAAATTGCATCAAAAGATGTTCATTCTTTTAATGAATGCTATCAATAAATATGCCAAAATCTTCACCACTACAATTTTGGCTGCCAAATACAAATTGGGATCCTTGATTATTGTCTATTCCATGTCATAACTTATTTTTACTGAATCGTCATCTCCATCCCATCTAGGAATGGTTGGTAGGCGTTGTATTACAACATCATCAATACCGACTCCTAAGTATTGCGACAAGAAAGAATTTCATCATAAATGGATAGTGCAAACGAACATAAAACTAACAACTGCGACAAGAAATGGAGTCGGGATGTGTAGGGTACACTTAGTACAAACAACAACAAACAAAAATCAAGTAACAACATAAAAAATAAATACCCGTTTTTCACACCATAAAGAGTTTAGCAAACAAAAACCCAGAGATTTGATAATCTTTTTATTTTCTTTTTAGTTTTGTACACATTGCAATGAATTTTATATTGCATATTTAACACTTATAAATGTGGCATCTTTTAAATATTTAATTAGCAGTTAATTCCCTTAACAACATGTTAAAACTTAATCCTCATATTTCAATGATAATACCTACAAGAATTTCAAAACATTAAACTTAAAAACATGGAATTGAACAAATAAGGTAAACCTGAAAGCAGACTTAGACAGGGGAACATACAATGTGATCTTGAAACATGGTCGGAGAGGCGTCGACAAAATGGGAAGCTGAGGTGCGTCCTTTCTCGTTTATATGATTCAAAGATTTTAGTTAGTAAATTGATATGAAAATGAACAAGAAATGCATAATTTCATGAGAGAGAAAAAATATTTTCTTTAATAGTTCTACTTACTGAAATTCAAGAACCAAACACAGCCTCAAGAGTTATATTCAATTAAAATTATCCTTCATGCCTTCTTAGTATAACATTGAACACCACTAATTATTTTTTATTTGAAAATTAATGCTTTTATACAATATGATAACTGATTCCTAACCACAGAAAGTGAGAAGATTACAAATTTTGGATAGAGTGTGTCTCTAAATAAAAAATATAATTTGTCATAACAAAAGAACAAGGATTTGGGACAATTTGATACCTTAATACTTTCAATTCAAATAAGGGCAAAATCAGTTTCATAAAGTCACTTTATTTTTCAATTTTCAGCCACTAATTTGGGTTGAATGTAATTGTTTTCAGCCTTATAATTCTTGTAGGACTTCTATTATTTGGGTTGAAATCATATTAAATGGGTTTGGAATAAATTTGGCATATGAATTGGTTAAAATTTAATGGACAAATAAGGATACAAATTAAATTGAATTTCAATTTGATTTGCTTTGTTTAAGCTCTTCAAAATTCCAGAAAAAAAAGAGATATATTATTTTTGAATAACATGATGCAACAACTGGCAAAATAAATATTGTTAGCATTTCATTTTCCCAAGATCTAAAGATATAAACATGAAAAATAAAACTTAATCCCATGAACAAATGATAATTCCAAAAAAACTTATTACGAAATTTGATTTGATATGGTCAAAAAGTTCCTTCATTGTTTTTCCCTATATTCTAAGCAAAATGGTGGTATGTTTTTAAACTAATTTTTATCTCCAACTCACTCAAATTGTAGAAAATTTCTTTGTAAATTGTATATTCATATCATATCATATCATGTGCAGGTTATGTGCAAAATTCCAACAAATATCTGTTTTTCATTTCAATGAAGATAATCTTTATAAATGAAGTTTTACTTTTTGTAATAAACTAATAGGATTGTTACAAAACATGCAATTAAAGGTTATTGTTGCTCTTATCTTATAATTTTTTATTTTCAGTTGTTTTTAAAATTTACTTGGATAAATTATTTTGGTATTCGATATAGATAGAATAGATTGAATTTTCATTGAGACCCACTACATATCGTATTTTGATATTTGCCCATTATATGATTTTAAGTTGTATTTGGATAGATTTGAATTATTAATGTTAATTTGTTAATTTGTTATTTTGATATATTTTATGTAAATAATTAGATGAAAATGATTCATTTTAGCAAAATATAAAGGATGTGGAATTGCTTATGTAATATACTTTTGTTAGGTCCATGGAGAATCTATGTTTACAAAAAATACGGAACCCTCAATCTCGATCCGTCCCATCCCGCAATAGTTAGGGTAACCAAATTACTACGGGACAAGTTTGGGTTTGAAAGTGTCAACCCCAAAATTTACTATACCCGTATATCTAGTCCGGAACTCGACCAGTGCCCACCCATAATTGTTAGCATCTTTGTTTTATTAGGACTTATCTATTTGATGCATACAATTGTGAGTTCAAGAGTAATATTCTTGTGGAAAAGTTCTCTAGTTCCACCTCAATTTAATTACATGAGTATTCACGGTGATAAACATGCTACCCTTTTTTTTTAGGAGTAAACATGTTTCTTGTAGATGGATCAAACTGCATCAAGACAATCTAAAGGTTGTTCACCAACCTCTTACAATTTAAGTGCTTTTTGTGAATGGAGACATTTTTCTCCCTTTTTCTTTTAGTATTTGTAATCTATAATTTTGTTTATGTGATGGGTTGTTTTCTAATGGTAACATTTATGGAATTCTTGCGTTATGGGTATGCTACAAACTCTTTTTTTTTTTTTTTTGGTATATAATGGAGCGTGAATAGATTTTTGTCAAATAGTAATTGTGTTCGATAAAAGTTGGTAAACTTGTCTCACTTAATTTCAAAAGTTTCATTCAACATAACTTGGTCTAAATAATATCCTAGTGTTTTAGACTAATCAAACTGCAAGCTAAACATATTCAAATTAAAATTTAATATTTGAGAAATAATACAAATGATTATTTCTACAGAAACTTAAAAAGAATAGCTTAACCGTCGTAAGAATTGGATTGACAAATTTTAGGGTGCATAATTCTTCTTTTAACATAAGGAATATAGGGAGGAAGTGAATACACAACATCGATTATTATATTAAAATCTTTTCAATTATTATCAACTATAGATACCAATAATAAGAAAAGGAAAATTCTTGCATAGACCTGGTCTATGAACTTTTCATAGACCTTGTGGTTGTAAATGCACCACATCATACATTGTGAGAGCATGACATCATCAAAATGTATTATTTGGTGCATTTACAACCACAAGGTCTACCACTAAGCTCTTAGACCTGGTCTATGTAAGAATTTTCCATAAGAAAACGAGCTCAACCACTTTTTAGTCTCGAACAATTAACGTTTAAACCACCTCTTGCACCGTTTCATGTCTTTCATCAATTCTCTAACTATGCCACATTGCCACGTTGCTTATTTATTCCCAAAAAAAAAAAAAAAATGCCACGTTGACTTATAACCAAATTCCCAAGACCATACGTGTAATTGTAAACCCTTTTATCTCCACCTCTTCCCTTTAGTCCTTAGTTCTTGCTCTGTTAATTGATTTCCTTTCTCCCAACAAAAAATACTTCAAGTATTCAATTTAATTTGAAATCTCAAACCCTAAGAGAGTATGTCGGACCGTTTTTATCCTAATTCAATGCCGGATTTCGTCCCTGAGAACCCTAAATTAAACGAAGATGAAAAAGAGAAAGCAAAGCAAATTCAAATTAACGAGCCAGGCACTGATGATTCACTTCAGAGGCTTCTGTCACTGCCGAACTCCACTCTTTCCCAGCAACTCCAACGCGCAGCCCTCGAACTCAAAGAAACTGTAAGTCTCACAATCGAAAATTCGAAAAGTTTCAATTTTTAAGTCAATCGAAACAAGAACATAGAGCAACTGTTACTTCAACATGTTTCATTAATTTATAATTGTATCAAATGTTTTTCGGCAAGCCCTATTTTCTTTGTATAACGTGGTATGAAGTTGTATTTGTTTTTTGCGTGTACAGATAGTGGTAGAGACATGGGGACTTGCTGGGCAACGTGTAGAAGATTATACTCTGTATACTGGTACACTTGGGACTGCTTTTTTGCTCTTCAGGTTTTTCCAGGTGACCCGAAACAAGAACGATTTGAGTCTTTGCTTTCAGATGATTAAGGCTTGTGATTCCTCTTCCATTAATTCAAGGTATTGTATTTTTCTACTAACTTTGACATATATAGTTATAAAAGTAATATAGTCTAACCGGGATTCTTTTTAAATAATTGATTTGATGATGTTCAGGGATGTGACATTTATATGTGGGAGGGCTGGGGTATGTGCACTGGGTGCTGTTGTGGCTAAGTATTTAGGTGATGATCAGTTGCTTTATTATTATTTGGCCAAGTTTAAGGAGGTTAGTTTACATTGCCTTGTTGAATTTGCTAGCTTTTAGTTCTTGGTACTGCTGTAATTAGATGGATAGTGAATCACTCATATAAGTATCGGTTTAGTTCGTCAATCCCAATAACGGAAAATTCGATTTTGGGAACAGATAAGGGTGTCGAAAGATCATCCTGATGAGTTATTGTACGGTAGAGTTGGATACCTATGGGCTTGTTTATTTCTCAATAAGCATTTGGGCAAGGAAACTATTCCTTCAACCTCCACGGTAAGACCATGTTTTTTAAGCTTGTTTAAGTAGCTCCATTACCCACAAAACATGAATTAAATGAATAATGATAATATGAATCGTGGGCAGGGTACTATCGTGAGTGAAATTATCAAGAATGGGAGAAACTTAGGTAAAACAGGTGGGAGTCCGTTGATGTTTGAATGGCATGGTGAGAGGTACTGGGGTGCAGCCCATGGACTGGCTGGGATCATCAATGTTTTGATACACTTTGATTTGACATTAGATGAGAGGGAAGATGTCAAAGAAACTCTTAGGTACATGGTTCGTAATCGTTTTCCAAGTGGGAATTACCCAGTTAGTGAAGAAGATAGGAGAAGAGATGCCCTAGTGCACTGGTGTCATGGAGCCCCTGGGGTTGCCCTCACGCTCGTCAAATCAGCTGAGGTATTGTCTTTTAATCGCGATTCTTCGAAATTTATCAAGGCTTTATATTTATAGTGCCGAGAAGTTTAACTTCAATGCTTTGGGGGAATTCGAATTACCATGTAGATATAAGTATTTATTTTCTTCTAGTTTTGTGTTAGTTGATCAACCTTTTGACTGGTTTTATGAACCCTGATTAGAGCCAGTCCTACTATGTTGAGGGCCCTAGGTGAAATAAAAATTGGTCCTTTTTATGAGATTTACTTTTTTTATTGTTTGTAATGATGCAAGAGTATTCACAAAATCTTCATTTTTGCTTTTCTAACATATCTTTTTCTATAGAAAAATGACCGATTTCATTCGATCTTTCTAGCGACATAATCTTCCTTGTGACATGGATGATCATAAATATTTTTTTATTAATTTTAAACTTCTTTTTGTATAAGAGTAAAAAAAACTATTATTACAAGAATAGTCGATATTATTCTATAACAAGTGCACGTTAGTAGAGGGTAGAGTGTAATGTTTGGTTTAATTAACCAAGATCAATCTATAGCTATGAAAAATAAAAACTATAATGAGTAAACAAGTTCGTTAAACATAATTTATATATGGAAAAACTTAATTAGATGTCATCTTTTGAATTATAAAGACTATAGTACCCTCACATTAGTAATATTGTGGAGCCCTAAGCAAACTTTTGAAGCTTGACCATGTAAGTACCAAATCCGAGAGTCTAGAAGCCTAGTTCATTACATTTACGTTCTGTGATGCACCCAGCAGGTGAAACAAGTTGAATCAACATTTCTTTGTTTTGGTTTCTTGGCTACTCTCTATAGTTCAACTTTTATTGTTGCCTAAAAATTCTTAAAAAAATTCGATACTTAGGTGTTTGGAAATAAAGAATTCTTGGAAGCTGCCATGGATGCAGCAGAGGTAATTTGGAATCGAGGCCTTCTAAAACGAGTTGGGATTTGTCATGGGATCAGTGGAAATGCCTATGTGTTCCTTTCTCTTTACCGACTGACTGGCATTGTGGAGTACTTATATAGAGCGAAAGCTTTTGCGAGTTTTTTACTCGATAGAGGTCATTTACTTATGATTAGAGGAGACATGCACGGAGGAGATAGTCCCTTTTCGCTGTTTGAAGGTCTTGGGGGTATGGCTTATCTTTTCCTTGATATGGTTCAACCAAAGAATGCTCGATTTCCAGGTTATGAACTTTGATAATCATATAATTAATGGATATGCTTGTAAAGTGTGTTTCTGGATTGACTTTTGTTTTGCATTTTCTGGGTGTACTGTACGAAATGTGTAATTATTGTGTATTCAAGTACTGTTTTGGCTTCTGTAATTTAGTATCTCCTCAACTTGCTTTCTTGTTCAATGCAAATGAATGGTCCCTATAGTTTAATTTGTGCATGAAACAGTCAGTTAGCTTCTAGGTTCTGTTTAAATGTACTTTGACTCGTGTGTTTTGTGATTTTGGAGCACATGTATTTTGGCTCATGTGTTTTGTGGTTTTGGAGATTTCAGAGAGTGAATAAACATCGAAATGGATGAGAAAAGAAAAGAAATGTAGGATTTTTGAGATGCAGGCCCTGTTTTTATGAAAATGGGAAAATGTATTTAGACAAGTAAGGGCAATAAAGTTTTGTAGTATTTAAAAATGTGAATTTTTAATACCAAAATATTGGGATTTGAGAAAAATATGTTCCTGGAAGAAAATATAAAGTTTTGAAATTCTGAAACTTGGAACACTGGCAATTTTGTGGAAAAATAGATATATATTGCTTGCCAAACTTTGATGTTCCCGGCCCCTTCTACGTTCTGGGGGACTAAGATTTGGAAATGATGTTATAGAAAATATCCATATTCAAAAAACTGATTTTTTGGGTAATTCTTATCCTCTATACTGTGTATATTTACTGAACATAAATAAAATACTAATTAAATTAAATAAAAAGAATGTCACAAAAATATGGCTCAAGACAAATAAAATAAATCGTTATTAGCTCGCAACTTTAATGGCAACATCAATTAAATTTTGCAAAACATACAAGCCACAATTCGTCAATAAAGCCAATTAGTTGTATCTATTGTTGGGCAATCCTCCCCACCAAATAAGAGCTTATCATTGCCATTATCATATATGAACCTCACATTCTGCATTTGATAAGTTCCTAGTACATTTCCTTTCCTCCTCCCAATATTTAATGCAAGGCAAAATCGATCTTTCATGAAAAGAAACAAGTTCTCACGTCCAATCTCAAAATTAGCTCCTGGAAAATGCAATACCATTTTTGGATAGTCTTTAAATTCTTGGCTCAAACGATAGCACAAATGTGTATCAGAGCTTGGACTATCAGCAACTTTAGTGAGATTATATCGACAAAAATACTCTTGAAGTGCTTTGAGAACTTCATTATATGCCTCCTTTTTTATACGAGAGTATCGTATTCCCATGTCTAAGTAAAAAGGACTCGGAAGAATATTCTTTGGTATGCTCAAGATACGGCCTGCAACACTTATGTTCAGTAAATTTACACCGTATAGAGGATAAGTATTACTCAAAAAATCAGTTTTTTGAAGATGGACATTTTCTATAACTTGATCTCCGAATCTTATACCCCCAGATCGTTGAAGGGGAACATTAAAGTTTGGCAAGCAATAAGAGAATCGTTGGGAGCCCAATTGGCTAACCAATGAGGTTGGGGATCTGTTCATGCCCCAAATCCCAGCAATTGAAGGACTGTCGAAAAACTGCCCTTTTCTATTATATGGTTTGTACTTGTTTGCGCAACCAAAAACAATCCCTTTCAATGTTAAATTCCCCGTAAATGTAAAGTTTTCGATTGATGCGATCCCGGATATGGATAGTCCATTATCAAACCTTGATTTGAATCTGTATTCTCCATTGTCGGATTTCCAGAAAAGGTTCTGTGGATCTGATGTAACTTTTTTGTAAGAAGTTGATTTTCTGGGATCAAAAAGAGGATATGTTTGTTTGAAACATGTAATACATGGTTTGCATTGTGTCCAACTTATCGATTCTGTTATGTCAAAAGAGAGCCTCCTTACTGTGCCAGGTGTGCCGATTGCTACTTCTATTGCGTAAGGGGTTCGAATAGGACGATTAGCAATTGCATTCGGAAAAAGATAATCAGTACTTGAATTTTCATCTAGAGTTGTTCGAACGAGATTTAAGCTGAAACCTGTCAATTTCAAAACATTATTACACTGACAATGAGACAACACTGCAAGAAACAGAGAAATGAACAATTTTGTAACCATATTAATTTGCTCTTTAATAATTTGCTCTTACACACACACACACACATATATATATATATATACATTCGTTTGAATATACTTTCTTCTCTTTAATAATTTGCTCGGCTTTTTTCATTTATGGCTATTAATTACTCTTTGTTGTTATTGAGGTGAACGATATGGTTAAATTGCCAGTCTACCCTTTTGCATTTATACTGGAATTAACTTTGTTGAGATACTCTCTAATTGAATGCATGATAATCTTTAATTTGTAGTCTAGATTATCGAGGGAATTGCATTTTTCATACCAAACTTTTACCTACTTTATACATTTGGTATCAAACCTTTGAAAAATACACATTTAATACCAAAATTGAAGGACTTTTTGCACATTTTCTTTCTCCGTCAATTTACAAGGCCAAATTTTATGTTCTTTATATGGCTGGAAAGCTCTTGACGAGAGTTTTCTAATGGTATAAGTTTCAGTTCATGAAACGCAATAAATAATTCGCAGAAAATTAACAAAGTTTCGGGATATTAATCAAAATTAAATCATATGTCATAATCTACAAGGAATCATGGCACAATAATTTCCAAATATGATATAGGGCACATAAGCATGCTATGGTAAAATTTTTGGAACATAATTTTAAACATACCAAAAACCTCAAGCAAATGTGAAAAAAATCCTTCAATTTTGGTATTAAATGTGTCTTTTTCAAAGGTTTGGTACCAAATGTATAAAGTAGGTAAAAGTTTGGTATGAAAAATGCAATTCCCTCCTAGATTATCGCAAGAGTTCAAGTTCTCCAAGTGGAGTTAATGAGTTTAATTTCGTTTTCATCTTTCAATAAAAAGTTATACAAAAACCTAAAATTCTACTCTCACTCCTTACAATCTTTGTATGCATATTTTTAGACTAAATAGAAGTAAAAAAACAAATGTGAAAAAGATGAATTTTTTAATCAAATTGTTTGAAAAGTATAACTGAAAAATAAATATATATTCCTTTTAAAGTTGAAGACGCTGCAAAAGTAACAATACAGACCATGAGCAATTAAATTAAAACTATAAAAAGAAGATAAAATGTTACAAGCTCTAGTATCTACCAGACAAGAAATTAATAAGTTTAATTTGGATTCCATTTATCTTTATGCACTAGCAATTTTATTTGTAAAATCAACATATTATATAACATAATTGTTGTTTTCTAAATTCAAAGTTTATCCTTTGAGCAATCATCCCTACCAAACAAGAGTTTGTTATTACCATTATCATATATGAACCTCATATTCTGCATTTGATGTGCTCCCAGTACATATCCTTTCGTCCTCATAGACAATGCAAGACAAAACCGATCTTTCATAAAGCGAAACAAGTTTGAAGGTCCAATTTTATAATTAGCTCCCTGAAAATGCAATATCATTTTCGGATAGTTCTTAAATTCTCGGCGCAAACCATAACACAATTCTCCATTAGAATTTGGACCACCACCAATTTTACTCAAACCAAATCGTTTAAAATAATCTTCAAGTATTTCCAGAACTTGCTCATACACCTCATTTTTTACACTAGAAAACACATTTTGCATATTTAACCTACAAGTACTTCGCCCTGGTAGGCTCAAACGGCGGCCTGCAACGCTTATGCCAAGTAAATCAACATTGTAATCATCCCCATATTTCCACAAAAAAATAGTTTTTAAGAGTCGAAACTTTTTTTTGACATCCTTCCCGAACCTGAAAACCATTTTGTTACTGGAATTGAACTTTTGGAAACAGTAAGAGAATTTTTGAAGTGATTTTGGGCCCAATTGACTAATTACAGAGAGTGGAGATCTATTCATACCCAAAACCCCTGTAACTGGTGGATCGCCATAATACCAATCGAAATAGTTTGCACAACCAAAAACAACCCCTTTTATGATAGCACTGGTTCCATTGACCGATCGAATATAAAAAGTTTCAGTGGATGCAGTTCCCGCCACTGATAAACCATTCACATAAGTAACGTTGAAGGTGTATTCTCCATTATTAGACATATCAAAATATCTAGTAAGAGAATCATTCAACGAAAGCTTTTTGTAGGAACTAGATTTCTTGGGATCAAAAGGAGGAGATGTTTGATTGAAAGTACAATCAATACATGGAGTGCACTGTGTGCAAGTTAAAGAACTGTCTGTGTCTAACAAAAATTTTCTTTCTACACTAGGTGTACCGAGTTTCTCGTTGCTCGAGAAAATGAAATTGGGAGGGCTTTTATTCGAAAAATAAAAATCATTGAATTTATCATCAAGAGTTGTTCGAAAGACATTTAAGCTAAAACCTATTGATTTTGAAACAATATCACGTTCGGAACGACAAAACACCGCAAGAAAGAGAAAGAGGAACAGTACCTTAGCCATATCTAATTTTCTTAACATGTCCTAGCTAGTTGTTCTCAACGGCATGTATTGTTTTTCATTTAGTTACTCAATCACACATAAGCATTTATATTTTTCTCTTTTCATAAGAATTTCTCATTTATGTCAATTAATATTATATGCCTTAACTTTAGTATAAAGGTGTGGCAGGATTAACATTATATTTATTTGCATTTATGTAGGAACTTGTTGAGATAACCTCTGTGTATATACAAGATAATCCATTGTACTCTAGATCATACTGGAGTCGCAACATTCAATTATCAACAATGGAATATGTATGGGTGCGCATAATATTCAAAACCGCACCCTATTCGATCCTAATATATCAAATCGTATTTTTTTTCCAAAATTAAAAGTTTTGCTAAATAAAATCATACCAATATTTCAGTATGATATATATGTTTTTTATTTATTGATTGATTCATACAATTAGACTTTGTTTTCTGCCCATAACTCTAATACCTATATAGTGCATTTTTAATGAGATTTTCATATAATCATTAATCACTATCAACCGAAAAGGTTTATGGTAAAACACATGGTCGTGGTCTATTTTAATTTATCATTGTTTGAAAGCTTAATTAATATGAAAATTCATAAGTATTAAATATCAAATGATCATTACATTCGCCAATAAGAAGAAATAAACAAATCAAAAATATTTTTTTGTTATTCAAGTAGCTAAATTATAGAGTTTATAGTATTTGATTTCTTCGTGTCAGAGCGCTACTCAATGCAAAATTAGGGGTATTCAACGAAATCGCTAGACCGCCCCAACCGATCAACCCAACCCAAAGCGACCGCAATTTACGGGTTGAAAGTATGATGGGTTGATCTTGGGCATCATGAAAAAAAGACCGCAAGTTTTTAATCGGGTTTGGTTTTATAATTTTTTAGACCGCATAACCGCATTCGACCGCACTTTATATAAATGATGATGTATATATGTTTTTTTTTATTTTATTATTTAATTTAGTCCTAAATTTAAGAAAATGAGAAATATAATTAAAGTATATACTTTAACAAATTAGTCGCGTTCCACAACCCAAACCCCAATTATATTAGATAAACCCTACAGTCTTACGTAACCCTCCAATTTTAAGTGCAAAGATCAAAATAGATCCAAAACTAGAACAAATTAATTAAAAAATATTATGCGAAAAACAAAAAGTAAAGCAACAAAAAAAATATATCAAACAACCTATTCATTTAACCACCAACATCAAGTTCGAATATAAAGATATTTTTCTCTTTTGTTTATTCTTTGGGAACAATTTGATTTTGGTGTAATGAAAACTTGTTAATTTAGTGTTCGGGTTTGTTTTTAGCTTTCATTAAATTATGTATTCATTGAAGATCATATTTTAGTTGATATTTTACATTATCTCAATTTTATTTTCTATGAAAGTTTACTAAATTTATTAATAAAAACAAAAAATTGTAATTAATTAGTGCATTTGTATTTAACTCATCAAATAATAAAAATACAAGAAAGTTGATAATTGAGACCGCAAAACCCGCCCCAAACTGCCTCAACCCAAATGGACCGCATAGTGCACTCTCAAGACTTGTTGGGTTAGGTGTGGACTAAAGATTTCAAAACCCGCAAATATAGGATTGGGTTTGGGCAAGTACAAAACCGCACTAGACCGCACCGCGAACACCCCTATGCAAAATTGTTTCACGGTGAAGTATGCAAAACTCAATCGTTATATGATTTTTTTTTATAAAATCGTTATATGATTTAATTATTTTATATAATAAACTTTTCAATAAAATCAAAAATCTAACTCTAACCCAAATAATAGAAGTCATCATACAAGAATAATGGAACTCCTATATCTAGGACTGTCAATGGGTTGGATTTTGGTCGGATCAGGCTCGTTCAGATCCGACTCCATTTATATCGGATCGGATTCTGTCGGATTCAGATCTTGTTCGGATTGTGCTCGGATCTAGATTTTTTGAATCTAATGGATCTTGGTCGGATTTGGCAGGATATCGGATCTATTTTGGACCTATTCGATTATAAGGATCCGTAATTCGAAAAACATGGAGCGAATATGGATTTAGGTCGATCCGATCCGTTAAAGATTCGTATCCGATAAAAAATAAAAAGAACGATATATATATATATATATATAATGTTTTATAAAAGTAAATACCATTAATAATATTTCACTGTCAATTTAAGAAGATAGTAATTTATAACTCGTTTATAAATTTAGTTAAACCAATATTTTCATCTAAAAATATGAATATTAGTAAAGGATGTTTGAACGTGTGAGCTAAAATTAAATAAAAATGTAAAGTTAATCGGACAATTATCCTAATAAATCTCTAATCGGACAATTATCCTAATAAATCGGATCGAATTCAGACGGATCCGGATTGAAATCCACCCCATTGACAGCCTTACCTATAACAATTTGTGTCCAAAGTAGTTGTCCAAACTGAAACTGAAGTGACCCACCAAATATAATATTATGTGATAAGATTAGTACAAAGGTCTTTCAATGAGTCCAACCAGATTGAAGTTACAACCCAAACTCTGTAATGGGTCTTTTCGGTCATAATTAAATGTTTGAATTCATAATATTTAATTTACCATTCTTCCCTGATTTGAAAGAAAAATCACTTTACCGCATAAGAAAATTTTAAGAAACAATTTACTTCATTTACACTCTTCAAAATAGAGAGTGGACATGCGAAGTGTTGTGTAAAAGGATAAAAGTATTTTTACGGAGGTAAATTGTCTCTTTTATCATGACATAGGAGATAAAGTATCACGTTTACCATAACACAGGAAAAAATGTCACATTTATCATAATAAAGGGAGGGATGAATAAAATGCAACACTTATAATAACGCATCGGGTGAAGTGACACATTTATAAGTTGACTGAGTCAAAATATAATATATAAGAGGTGTATTTTTGCCAATTCTTATATTTTTAAGTTGAAAATTGAATCTCGGGGAGGAGTGTGAAACTTTTATAAGTTATAGGGGGTAACATGCTTGTTATCAAATTATAGAGGGATAAATTGAATATTATACAAATTAGAGGGGAATAAATTGCCATTAGCTCCGTAATAAAAGCCGAGCTCTGTAATGTAAGTTCCCGCTTGTTAACACTTTCCCGTTGAGGTTTTTTTCTTCTTACACACGCTTAAAATCAAAATTCAATAAGCACTAAGAAAGAAAAGGTATAGCTGATCAAAGAAAAAAAAGGAAAGACAAAGCCCTAGCTAATAACAACTAGAGAACGGAGAAAGAAAGAGAGATTACTGAAGATCCTATTCATATTAGTGCTACCTTGTTTTGCTGCCGAGATAAAATTGGGTGGTACGGTTCAGGCGGAACTCGAATCCCTTTCTTGGGAAACGTCTTCATCAACAATACAGTCGCCTGCATCCTCGAGCTCTCCTACAGAACCTTAGTCTTTTTTAAATCCCTCAATCAAATATTGGTATGTGTTGTTTTTCTTCCGCCCTTCTCTTTTCATCACTGTTTTTTTTTTTTTTTTTTTTAATATGTTTTCTACTGTATTTGTGTGTAAATTCTTATCTTAGTTTTGGCTAACTTTTCGTTAAACAAAAGGGAGTTGTTATTTTCTTTGACTATTCTGATTATGATCTGATATTGTCGTTTTCAGTTTTCTGGGATGGAGTAAGAAAGAAAAAGCCAAGCTGATCAAAAAAAAAAAAAAAAAAAGGAAAGAAAAAACTCTATGATGCAGGAGTATTTGGGCAGAATATTGAGCTCCACTCTAGGTATTAACTAGAGGACTCACTCTCTTGCCACGCCTTGAACTCACTCGCTTGAGGCGGACTCAATCACTATTTTTGGTTGGAGGATCATTCGTTCTTCACTTTCTTGCTATTACCCGAGAGGATAGCAGCAACCAAGGCGAGGTGTAAAGATTGGTACTACCGGAAAAGTTTCGCTAACCGTCAGGCAATAGAATCAGCCGATAGGGGCAAGCAAGCGTAGCGAATCACATAGATAGACGAATCCTCTTAGCCGACAATGTTTCGAAAGAATTTGTTAGCTAAGAAGGTATTTCCTCGTTCCCCTGTCTGCGTTCATTTAATATGTCCGAACTGCTTTCATTTCCATATCAATTTACTATTTAAATTCCATGAATCAGATAAACAAGGAAGGACGCACCTCATCTTCCAATTCTGTCGGCGCCTTTCCAACCATGATTAAAGATCACAATGTATGTTACCCTGCTTTCGGGTTTACCTTATTTGTTCAATTCCATTTCTTTTTAGTTTAGAATTTGGAAATTCTTGTATGGTATTATCATCGAAATATCAGGATTCAGTTTAAAGATGTTGTTAGGGGAAATTAAATGTTTATTAGATGTTTAAGAGACTCCACTGTTTTGGCTTGGATGTGTCATGCATCTCAAATAGTTAACACTGATTCCATACGTTTGTGGATGATAAGCTGTAGAAAAACCCAAAGAAGTTCCCATTGACTTGAATAGATTCCTCCAGAATGAGCTAGTAAATGTTCTGTCCCTATCTTTAGTAATGCTTTCTGGTAAGACCATACTGTTTCTGCTGAATATGGATGAGATAATGATAGGAAGTGACAGTACTGGTACTTAGTGAATCTGTCCACTACTACCAAAATGCAAGATTTTCCTTCATATAATGGTAAACTATCAATAAAATCCATGGTTACGTGGGACCAGGATTGATTTGGAATTTCAAGGGGTTGAAGCAATCCAGGATAAGCCACATTTTCATGTTTGTTGCATTGACAAGTGTCACATTCTCTGATCCATTTAACTGTATCCCTTCTCATACTTTTCCAAAAGAATAAAACAGTGACCCTTTCGAAAGTACCATTTACACAAGAATGTCCCTCAAAAGAAGAATTGTGTAAAGCTTCCTTGATAGGTTCAAGTATTTGTGTATCTCCCCCACGGTGTTTCCCCATATACCTCAAAAACCCATCCTCAAGTCAACTTTGTAATCTGGAAAAACATTAGGATCCAGAACCTTTGCTGCAAGTATAACTCTGAATTCAGGACTGTGGTTGTAACTTTCTTAAATATCATCCATCCAAGCCGGTTTAATTAATGTAATTGCAGTACATAACCCCACTTCATGTTCTCTCCTAGATAATGCATCTGCTGCCCCGTTCTCTTTGCCTCTCTTGTACTGGACCTCATAGTCATACCCCAATAGTTTACAGATCCATCTTTGTTGTAGTGTAGAAGATATTTTCTGTCAAGAATGTATTTGAGACTTTGCTGATCTGTTCTTATGATCAAGTGACTCCCCATAAGGTAATACTTCCATTTGTTAACTGCTAGAAGCACTGCAAAAAAATATTTCTCATATACAGACAAAGCTTGATTTTTAATCCCCAGTGCTTTACTAAGAAATGCAATGTTTTTACCATCCTTCAAAAGAATAGCTCCAATCCTTTTATCACTAGCATCAGTTTCCACCACAAATTCCTTGGTGAAGTCTGGAAGAGCTAATACATGTGTTGCTACCATAGCTCTTTCAAGATTTTCAAAGGATTCAAAAGCTTCATCACTCCATTCAAACCCTCCTTTCTTTAACATAAGGGTCCCATAATCCTTGATGAATTTCCTGTAGTAACCTGTGAGACATAATACAATTGATTTTTTCTGGATCAGTTGATATCCCTTCTCTGGATATCAAAGGTCTCAGATACTCCACCGCTTCTTGCCCAAAACTGCACTTACTTTTCTTTGCATGTAATTCATCCTTCCTCATAACTTGTAAAACCATCTGTAAATGCTCCAAATGCTCATCCCAACTTGGACTATATATCAAAATACCATCAAAAAACACAAGAACAAATTTCCTTAAGAATGGTCCAAAGACTTGGTTCATTTAAGACTGGAATGTAGAGGGTGCATAACATAGTCCTAAAGGCATGACTAGAAATTTATAATACCCCTGGTGAGTAACAAAACTTGTCAAGGGTATTGACTCCTCTTCAATCTTAATTTGAAAATACCCTTATTTTAGATCAATTTTAGAAAAATACTTTGCACCATGTAACTCATCAAGAGCTCGTTTATTTTACAAGTAAAACAGGTGATGCAAAAGAAATTTGACTCCTCCTTATTATCCCATTGTTAAGCATCTCTTTCACAATTTCTTCTATTTCAGTTTTTTGAGCATAGGCATACATGTAAGGGTGCTGCTTCTTTGCAATTGCTTGTGGTATCAGCTTTATGCCCTGTTCAACTCCTCTTGTGGGTGGCAGACCTTTAGGATAATCAAATACATCTTCATATTCATGTAACAGTGTTGTTAGTGGTCCATCATCAGGTTTTTTTTATCAATGGGAGCTAACTTTACAGGGAACAACTGCCCAAAAATCCCAAAAATCCCAAAATTTCTCAAAAGTTTGCCCATAGATTCTGCATATATTACTTTTAGCTCACCCCTGCATGTATTTGTTTTTGGTTTTGCCGCTTCAATTTTGTTAATTAGTTTGCTGTTGTTTGTGCTAAGGGTACCCTACAAATCCCGACTCCAACCCGAACCCTTCCTTAGTTTGCACTATCCATTTCTGATGAATTATTTTCTTTGTCGCAGTTTCTCGGAGTCAGTATTGATGATTATGAAATACGACACCGACCAAACGCCCCCAGATGGGATGGAGATGACGATCCAGAACCAATAGATGATGACACTGAAGAACAAATATATAAGGATCTCAATTTGTATGAGGCTGCCAAAAATGGTACTGGTGAAGAATTTGGCAGATTCATTGATAGCATATTATTACATGAAAGAACATCTTTTGATGCGATTTTGCACAAAAGGGTGAATGAAGAAGGAGATTCCCTTCTTCATACGGCAGTCATGCATGGAAATAGTGACGTAGTGACCTATATAACATCGAGGGCAGTAGGAACACCCGGATGGATTTTGAAAAAGAACATCAACGGAGATAGTGCGTTGCATATGGCTGCAAGAGCTGGGAATATGTTATCGGTAACACCCTTGCTGCAAATTGAAGAGGCCTCATCTTCTGCAGCGAGATATAGGGATAACCGGGTGAGGGAAAAGAACAGGAGAGGAAACACCCCCGTTCACGAGGCATTGATCAGCGGCCATAAACCTGTTGCTAGCTACTTGATCCAGGTTGATCCCGAAGTTCTGTATTGCCTAAACTACAAAAATGAATCTCCTCTCTACATGGCAGTTGAAACGAGTCTTACTGATATCGTGTCCTTAATTCTTCAAATTATGACGGACCATGAACGCATGAATCAACAGTTCAAACTCAAGTCACCCGTTCATTTAGCCATTAAGAAAAAGAATAGAGGTACTATTTAATCATCTCTTTTTGGACGCTTTCTTTTTATTCATGAAGGAAAATCAAATTTATCGTCTCAACTTTGACATATTTTGCACTTAACCACCTCAACTAATAATATTGTGAGTTAACTAGCTCAACTCGCGTTTTTTTTTTTTTTTTTAAGTTTGAAGGGTTGAGACGTTGAGTGCAATACATGTTAAAATTGGACTAGTTATATGTGATTTTCCCTTGTATATACATGAACCAAACAAAAAATTAGTGGCCTCCTTCATTAACTCGATTCTTTCGTACTTACATCATGTTTTTCATGACTTTCAGTTGTTTTGGAAGCCATGTTTAATGGCAACCCAAGTTTCATCTATTTCAAAGACGACAAGGGGAGAACTCCTCTACATTATGGAGCGTACTTTGGCTATTACGAAGAGGTTCGTATCATGCTAGGGAAATATTCTCTCGGTGTCACTCTAAGAGACCGACGTGGTTTATGTCCTATTCATCTAGCATCAATTGGAGGCCATGTTGATATCGTCAAGCTCCTGCTCCTAGAGTTCATTGATCCGAAGGTAGTTCGTGACAAATCCGGTCGCAATATTCTTCACCATGCTGCAAGAAATGGAAGATATAATGTTGTGAAATACATTCTCAACAATCCCAACATGGAGGGACTTCTAAATATGCAAGATGTAAGAGGAAATATACCATTGCATTACGCCACAGTCGGTTGGCATCCCAGGATCGTTAGTGCCTTAACGTGGGACCATCGGGTGGATGTCAAGGTCGCAAACCACAAGGGAATGACAGCTTTGGATGCTGCTGAGGCATACATTGACGAGCGACCTTCGTTTCGCCAGGTATGCACAAACACCTATCTTGGATAATGTAAATCAAGGTAGCAATTCAATTGTGTACTTTTACTTTTCATAAACCTTAAAACTCGATCTCTCTTTCCTATCTCAGCGGTTGACGTGGAGCGCTTTAAAATCTGCTGGCGTGCCTCGATCTCAGCCTCCCCAAACAAACACACTATCAAATAATTCCAATGTGGAGTATTTCGGGACAAGAGTGAACACTCTTTTGGTTGTCGCCACTCTTCTTGCCACGTTGGCTTTTGCAGCCGGTTTTACTATGCCTGGTGGATATAGTAGCTCTGAAAAGGATTTGGGAATGGCTATTATGTTAAGAAAACAGGCATTTCAAATATTTGTCGTGTCTGATACTATAACCGTGTATTTCTCTCTGGTGGTCGTTTTGTCTCTTGTGTTTGCATTATTAGGCGATCTCAATATGATGTATATCGCTGTCAGTTTCTCACAACCTATCTTGGGGACGGCTTTGATTATGGGGTTCGTGGCTTTCACATCAGGAGCGTATGTAGTGCTTAGAGGTCTTAGGTGGCTTAGCATCCTTGTGTTAGTCTTTGGCTCCATTTTCACGGCGGTGTTGTTCATCCTCGCCATCCCATTGTGCATATCCTTTACTTCTAGAAACATGATCTCACGCTATATATCATACTTTCCCTTCTGTTTGATGATGTTAGCATCCGGAAGCTACAAAGAGGATGAGTTGTGCGATGAGCTTGACGATGAAGCTGAAAGACACGAAGATGAGGCTTCAGTGGGACAGTAGCTTGATATGTATTGAATTCTATTAGACAGTAGCATGATATGTATTCAAATGATTCTAGAGAAATATGTATTGAACTTATTAGATTAGGTTATCTATGTCTCTATGTGAATTTATGAGAATTCATTATTGTAGCAATCTGAAATCAGATTATGTTTGACTTTACCTTGCTCATTATGATTATTGCATAGACTTCTGTATTTTGGCTAGTTATTGCAGTTGCACATTGGTTTTCTAGGAAGTTCATTGTTAATTGATAAGATGACATTGTCGATGGCTGATATCATCATAGCCTATCAACCAGTGTTTTCTCATTCATGTTCTTGTTCCTTGTGATAAGACGCCTTAATGGGGTGATAACCAAATCATCTTAATTTATGTACCAGTTGGTTTTGATTCATTGCCACAAGGAAAACCTCAACTAATGATGATTCTATTTTTTGTTCTAAGGAGAATCACAATCTCTGTGTATGTGAGAAACTTGTCTTCTACATAGTGGCAAGCCTTGATATTCAGAAAAAAGTTCAAGTACATAAGCATGATGGAGTGCTGTACTGTCCGTACATTAATTAAATCACTGAATACACACCTTTGTTGACAGGATGTTAATGGTGGAAGGAGTTAGAACCAATGGCTTCTGCACTTACTGAAATAATTCTCACTTCAGTATTTATCTGTATGGCATTGGCAGAAGCAAATGATTCTTTGTTTGGTTTGAAATGGAAACTTTTATGGCAAGACTTTCTCTCTTTGAGTGGTTCTTGGTTCAGTCTCGTTTTAACTGATATGCTATCCTTTCCCTTGTTTACGCTTTTATCTTCCAAATTGAGGAAGCATATCTGTATTTTGAAGCAGTGTCATTGTGAGAAATATTTGGTTTACCTGACAATATCGTTTTCGGCTAGTCTTTCTTCCACTTCTGATTCGTTTTTGTTGTGAGCTTCTGGCCCGAAAATGTGCAGTTTAGAGGAGCAAGTCGAGGGATATAAAGTGTTGTTTATGCACGATTATGCTGCAGGTAGTTGCAAATTCACTGCCAGTGATGAATCCATAAGCTTTTCTCAAGTTTTCAAAGTTTCTTGTATAGGTAAGAGAAACAAAGTAATTCCAATATCTGCCTCTGGAAACTTGAGAATGATGGTGTTAAATGTTGTGTTCTTGGTAATATCTGCAAAATGTCCCATACGTCTTTTCTGTTTGAACTTCAGTCGCGTAACAAGAGATACATGTACTTGTGTGCATTGTAGAATTACTTCATGACTGATTGTTGAAACTGGAGGATACCAGAAATTTAGCATATCAAATATATTGTTTCTAACTCGTGTAAAAGGTTACGTGGTCAATGCGATTTTCGAACTCGTGTAAAAATCTTGTGTACTTTTATTTAAGGTGATCAATACCTTGTCTCATTAGTTTGTAAAAACGTACTTTTTGTTCTGTGTTTATTTATTTAAGTACCTATTAGCTGTTTCTTGAGCTCAAAACTTATTAAGGATGATTCAGGTTTACTTTCACCCTTGCGATTGGTTTTTCTTTGCTAAGGTGAGATGTTTTGTTATTTTTCCTTAATCAAACTTGTAGATGCTTGTATTAGTTTTGTGTTCTGCTGTTGAAAAATATTAATATAAGATTAACATCCTAGGTCTTCCCGTTCCGTCATCTGGACTATAGCCTCACCTGTTTGTGGAATTGTCTCAAAGAGAATTATATGTGAATCTAAAGTGTAAGCGTAAATGGTTACTGTAGGTGATGTTCATTGGTTTTGTTGTTTCAGTCCAGTTCAAAGCCAGTCCATTGCTTCTTCTGACCTCGGAGCAGATTGTAGCATCTCTCTCGGGCAAGAGGTTATTATAATTTAGCCTTTTCTCTTAAAGAAGATTCTGCCTGTTTATTTTATGTGCTGCCAATGCTGAACTATTAGTCTAAAAGTGTCAACATACATATAATTTTCAGATTCAGAAAAGTACAGAAGAAAAGGTGGCTTCTGGTGAGGATACATAATGCTTGTAATAGCATTAAAACAACCAAATCTGGCAAACCTCTTCAAGAACATACTGGAGGTGATTGATTGATGTGAGCTAATTCACAATGCTTCTTGTTACTGATCTAACTTTTACATATTTAATGGTAATAATTGCTCAGTGAAGAAGTGGTACTCGCTCGGAGCAATTGCATTTCCAAATTTGGTGTATGGTACTGCATCAATACAACTGATACATGCCAAGGTAAAGTGAATTTTATTTAGTAATGCTGAAATGAGTCTTTTAAGCTAAAATCCTTATTCTTACAGAAGTTAAATTCACCATTACTATATAAAAACCTCAATCTTGTTTTAAACACATTCCAAAGCTCAAAGAATCTGTGCTACGCTAAAAGTAATAGAATTTCTTACCTAACAACCAGTTCAGTTGTAATTGTAAGGTAAGGAATATAATGCATAAATGACAATTTCAGTTCATATGGTAAAAAAAGTGACTTAAAATATAAAAATGCCTTGGATTTTTCCATTTTCTGACTTGTCTTGTATGTCTATGGAACAAATTAATGTAGAGGGTGCATAACATAGTACCCCTGGTGAGTAACAAAACTTGTCAAGGGTATTGACTCCTCTTAAGGCCATCTCCATTGCATAAAGGGGAGGGGGAGTCCATGGGGGAGGGGGAGAAGAAATAGGCTTTTATGGGGAGGGGGATGAAATTGGGGGGGGGGGTGGTGGGCGGTGGGTGAACCCACCGCCCCACACACCACAATCTGGGGCTGGGCAACGCGCCCAGCCCTATTCTTTCTCTTTTTTTTTTTTTGTTTTTTTTTTAATTTAAATGGGCTGGGCATTTGCCCAGCCCCATATCTTTTTTTTTTTTTTTTTTTTTTTCTTATTTTAATGGGCTGGGCACGTTGCCCAGCCCCAAGCCTTTTTTTTTTTTTTTTTTTTTTAGATAGTAACATTAATTATTTTTCCACTCTCACTTTTATTACTTGTGCATTTTGTTGTAATATTGTAATTATATGTACAATGTTTATTAATTGTTATTATTATTTATCTCTATTATTATTAATTTTATTAAGTGAGAATGGAAAAATATGAGAATTAGAATTTTGTGGAATAAATGATAATAAAGTTAACATTAATAAACCCAACATTAATTTATTTTTTCGTTTGAAATTTAATCACATTGTTAAAGAATTTTTTTTATGGAAATTAAATACATTGAAATTAAATACGACTAGTGAATTAAAAATAGAATACTGGTTACATAATTTAAATACGATAAATTAAATTAGAAACGACATAACCCTATCAAATATATATTGGGATTATTACACATGACCACCATTTGGACCGTGTGTTGACCACGCATGTTCGACTAAGTCGGCTTGAAGTTGACGATTGACTTCTACTGATCGTATCTGGTGACGACGGAACATATATTTTTCTAGGGATATAGGACCTGTTCTTGGATTCAAATCCAAAGTAGTGCCTCTTTCTTGGTGATAAATGGTGGCTCGGGCCCTACGAGAAATTGTGGGATCACTATCATCGTCGTCTGAGTCATCATCGGCGTATTCATCTCGTTCATCCTCCACAATCATATTGTGAAGGATGATACATGTCAACATAATGTTCCCTAGATCCTTAGTATCCCATCCCCTGCCGGGTTGCTTTACGATGGCGAAACGAGCTTGAAGAATTCCGAACGCTCGTTCAACGTCCTTTCGATACGACTCTTGAAGCTTAGAGAACAATGCTTCTTTTATATCGGACGGGTTTTTAATAGACTGGATTAACGTCGCCCATTTATTATTAATGTCAATGCTAAATTAGTGATTATTAATGGCAATGTTTACTTATTATTAATGCCAATGTTTAATTTACTATTGATTTAATTATTAATTATTAATTATTATTATTATTATTATTATGATTATTTTATTATTATTATTATTATTATTATTATTATTATTACCATGAAACCAATTATGAGCAATATAAAAAGAGTGGGAAGATTAAGTGAGAGTGGGGAAGTATGAGAATTGGAATTAAATAGAATGGGAAGATTGAATCACTGAAGATGACTATAAAAAGAGGAGTCTGAAGAGGAAGGGGAGTCTGAGGGGAAGGGGAGTCCATACCCACCGGAGATGGCCTAAGATTTAAGATCAATCTTAGAAAAATACTTTGCACCATGCAACTCATCAAGAAGCTCGTCTATTTTACAAGTAAAACAGGTGATGCAAAAGAACTTTGACTCCTCCTTATAATACCATTGTTAAGCATCTCTTTCACAATTTCTTGGAATAAGTATACAAATTGTTTTATTTTAATTTACTTTTGTTTGCAATTATAAACAAGAGATTAAATAAATTTAATTTAAATTGCTTTAAAATGGTGCCACATTTTGATGTTAGTTGCTAGAGTTGCTCTTAGGACAATGAGATTATTAAAGTGCAACTTTTCAATATCTTATTCAAATTGTTAGTCAATTTATAAGGCCTACAAGCAAGTAATAAGGATAAGTTAATAAATCATTTTAAAATTTCTGCAAAATACAAATTTCACTAATTACTCTACAACTAAAAAACAAATATTATATTCCTTTCAAAGTTGAAGACACTACGAAACAGACCAGGACCAAAACTATATAAGAAGATAAAATGTCACAAACATTAGTATTTATATGACAAGAAATTAATAAGTTTAATTTATCTTTATGCACTAGCAATTTTATTTGTAAAATCAACATATTATATAACATAATTGTTGTTTTTTAAATTCAAAGTTTATCCTTTGAGCAATCCTCCCTACCAAACAAGAGTTTGTTATTACCACTATCATATATAAATCTCGTATTCTGCATTTGGTGTGCTCCCATTACATATCCTTTCGTCCTCACAGACAATGCAAGACAAAATCGATCTTTCATAAAGTGAAATAAATTCTGAGGTCCAATCTTATAATTAGCTCCCTGAAAATGAAATACCATTTTTGGATAGTTCTTGAATTCTCGGCGCAAACCATAACACAATTTTCCATTAGAATTTGGACCACCACCAACTTTACTCAAACCAAATCGTTTAAAATAATCTTCAAGTATTTCCAGAATTTGCTTATACATCTCATTTTTTACACTAGAAAACACATTTTGCATATTTAACCTACAAGAAGTTCCCTTTGGTAGGCTCAAACGGCGACCTGCAACGCTTATGCCAAGTAAATCAACACTGTAATCATTCTCAAGGTTCCACACGAAATTAGTGTTTTGGAGTCGAAACTTTTTTTTGACATCCTTCCCGAACCTGAAAACTATTTTTTTATTGGAATTGAACTTTTGGAAACAGTAAGAGAATCGTTGAAGTGATTTAGGGCCCAATTGACTAATTAAAGAGAGTGGAGATCTATTCATACCCAAAACCCCTGTAACTGGTGGATCGCCATAATACCAATCGAAATAGTTTGCACAACCAAAAACAACCCCTTTTATGATAACACGGGTTCCACTGACCGATCGAATATAAAAAGTTTCAATAGATGCAGTTCCAGCCACTGATAAACCATTCACATAACTCTCGTTGAAGGTGTATTCTCCATTATTAGACATATGGAAATATCTAGTAAGAGAATCATCCGATGAAAGCTTTCTGTAAGAACTAGATTTCTTGGGATCAAAAGGAGGAGATGTTTGATTGAAGGTACAATCAATACATGGAGTGCACTGTGTGCAAGTTAAAGAACTGTCTGTGTCTAACAAAAAAATTCTTTCTACGCTAGGTGTACCGAGTTTTTCGTTGCTCGAGAAAATGAAATTGGGAGGGCTTTTATTCGAAAAATAAAAATCATTGAA
Source organism: Penstemon newberryi var. newberryi (assembly GCA_030819805.1). Lineage (NCBI taxonomy): Eukaryota > Viridiplantae > Streptophyta > Magnoliopsida > Lamiales > Plantaginaceae > Penstemon > Penstemon newberryi. The sequence continues at coordinate 1,315,628 of JAUALY010000003.1, read as the reverse complement.
TTTATCATCAAGAGTTGTTCGATCGACATTTAAACTAAAACCTATTGGTTCTGAAATAATATCACGTTCGGAACGACATAACACCGCAAGAAATAAAAATAGAAAGAGGAACAGTACTTTAGCCATATTTAATTTTCTTAACATGTCCTAGCTAGTTGTTCTCAACGGCATGTATTGTTTTTCATTTAGTTACTCAATCACACACAAGCATTTATATTTTTCTCTTTTCATAAGAATTTCTCATTTATGTCAATTAATATTATATGCTTTAACTTTAGTATAAAGGTGTGGCAGGATTAACATTCTATCTATTTGCACTTATAGGTTTTTTCATTTATGTTTATTAATCTATTTATGCTGTTATTGTGGCAGGATTAGCATTATATTTATTTGCATTTATGTAGGAGGAACTTGTTGAGATAACCTCTGTCTATATACAAGATAAACCATTGACTAAAACTTAATTTTGGCTCATATCTAATGTAACTTCTATTGTAACATGTTTCTTGCTAAGATTTTTCTAGGGTGTGGCCTTATCAGTTACGGCCGCACATGTGGCCAGATCGATCATGCCGTTAATGTCGCCCAAATTGATCTGGACTGTTGAAGGAGTAACTTGGTCAAAGATCATTAGTAATCATTGATTTTCATTAAATTCGGATTTGACTAATTAACCCTTTCACTTATTACTTAATTAAAAAGATTGTTTAGCCCTTTATTAAAACTAATGCTTATTTTTATGAAACCAAAATTCATAGAGCTATGTTAAGACGTTTTTACCCCATATAATTAGTAGTTGGGGAATAAACACACGAGGTAATTAAGGGCAAATTAGTCCAAATAAAAAGTAATATCGTTAGCCTTACTTTTATATTGCCGAAGCTTATAAACTAAGTTAACTCTATTACTTTACGACTTTAATGCCAAACATTAACTAACAATATTATAACTTTAAATGTAAATCATCCCTTAATATAGTTAGGGTAAATTACGAATACTCCCTTGAAGTAAGGTCTAATTACGAAAATTCCCCTCACATATTGAATATTACGAATATCTTCATGTGGTTTGTCACCATCTTACAATTGACCAATTATCCCTTAACATCTACAACTTTGCTCCCAGGGGTTATTTATAATGTTTGTAATATCTTTATAAAAATAAAACTTGGGTTCTAATTGTAATATCTCATAAATTATAAAATTAATAATTATATATTTACCACAAAAAAAATTGATAAAATTGTATAATAGCCCATAAGTTTCAAAAAATATTAATTTTTTTATATATATATTAACATTTTAAATTTTTAATAAAAATAAAAAAAATATTATTAATTATATTTAATAAATATAAGAAATTTTTTACACATTTAATTGATTAGTGATAATTGGACTATTTAAGGCCACACAGTGTCTTATGAAAATGATCACAGCCCATAACTAGATGTCAAGTCAATGTAACAATGCTCATCCCAATTCAGGTCCAGAGTTCGAAGGGTGTCTAAATAAAGCCAATCAATTCAGGTCATATTCTTATTTGATTATCCCACTCAACTGTCCAGCCCAACTTCTTCAAAATCCCATTCAATCCAACTCCACTCCAAATAATAGAAGTCCTACACTACAATTATGGTTGTCAATGGGTCGGATTTTGATCGGATCAGGTTCAATTAAGATTTAACTTCATTTATCTTCAACCTGATCCGATTCGAGTCGGATTCGGATATTGCTCAGATCGATTTAACTTTCTTTAACTCCAATGGATCATGGTCGAATATAAGACTTTTTTCTGATACAATAAAATCTACACTTTACAAATTCATAACCATTGAATATCAAATGATCATAACATTCAACAATAAGAAGAAATAAATAATCAATAATAATTTATTTTTTTTGTTATTCAGCTAAGTTGGAATCCCATTTGGTTTTAATATGGAGATGTTTATATATAATATGACTGACGTATCTTAAAAGAGATTAAACATTTGTAAAAAAAACAAAAAAAAATTATGCTTCAACTATGTCAATCTTTATTACAGGAATTAAATTTTACAAAACATGCACGCCAGAATTCATCAATAAAGTCAACCTTTATCGATCCTTTGAACAATCCTCCTTGCCAAATAAGAGCTTGCCATTGCCATTATCGTATACGAACCTTACATTCTGCATTTGATGAGCTCCTAGTATAAATCCTTTCCACCTCGTAAACATTAATGCAAGACAAAATCGATCTTTCATAAAAAGAAACAAGTTCTCACGTCCAATCTCAAAATTAGCTCCTTCAAAATGCAAGACCATTTTCGGATACTCCTTAAATCCTTGGCGCAAACGATAGCACAAACCTGTATCAGTGCTTGGACTATAAGCAACTTTAGTGAGATTATATCCGTCAAAATACTTTTCAAGTGCTTCGAAAATTTCATTATATGCCTCTTTTTTTATCATAGAGTATTGTATTCCTACGTCTAATTTACAAGAACTCGGAAAAATTTTATTCAGTATGCTCAGGACATGACCGTCAACACTTATGTTCAGTAAATTTACACCGTAGAGAGGATACAAACTACTCATAAAATTAGTTTTTTGGAGATTGGCTTTTTCTATGATAGCGTCCCCCCATCTTATAGTCGTAATTTTGTTAGAGAAATCATTTATATTTGGCAAGCAATATGAGAATCGTTGAAGTGATTTAGAGCCCATTTGGCCAACTAAAGAGAGTGGCGATCTGTTCATGCCCATGATCCCAGTAATTGAAGGACGGTCAAAAAACTGCCCTCTTATATTATATGGTTTGTACTTGTTTGCGCAACCAAAAACAATCCCTTTCATGATGGTACTTACGGCTCCTTTCCTGAAAAAAGAAAAGTTTTCGACAGATGTGATCCCTGATATGGATTGTCCATTAGCAAAAGTAGATTTGAATTTGTATTCTCCATTATCATATTTCTTGAAAAACTTCGTTAAAGGATTATCTGATGAAAGTTTTTTGTAAGAAGTTGATTTTCTAGGATCAAAAAGAGGATATGTTTGTTTGAAACATTTAATACATGGTCGGCATTGTGTCCAAGTTAATGAACCGGACATGTCAAAAGAGAGCCTTTTTACTGTGCCAGGTGTGCCGATTGCTACGTCTACTGTCAAAAAGGTTGGAATAGGACCATAAGCAATTGCATTCGAAAAAAGATAATCAGTACTTGAATTTTCAGCAAGAGTTGTTCGAACTAGATTTAAGTTGAAACCTGTCGATTTCAAAACATTATTACACTGACATTGAAAAAACACTGCAAGAATAAGAGAAATGAACAATTTTGTAACCATGTTTATTTCAGTTTATGCGTTCTGTTGTTCTCTAACACACACATATATACTTTTTTCTCTTTAATAATTTGCTCGGCTTTTTTCATTTATGGCTATTTATTACTCTTTCTTGTTATTGAGGTGAACGGTATGGTTAAATTGCCAATCTACCCTTTTGCATTTATATTGGAACTTTGTTGAGATAACCTCTAATTGAATGCATGATAATCTTTTGTAATCTAGATTATCTCAAGATTTCAAGTTCTCCAAGTTGAGATAATTTTTTTTTTTTTTTTTGGTACAATGGAAATAAATTTTGATTCTAGTTGTTTAATGTAAACATGACCAATGATCTTTGTTAATTACACTTTCGTATTTACGTACATTGTTTTGGGGTATTTACGTACATTTATAAATTGACGTAAAAAGATTGAAAATTTGTACCACAAAAAAAAAAAGTAAAAAGATTGAAAAAAAAAAGAAGATGAATTAAAAAGATAAAATGTGGATTAGTTCTTATTTGGATAGCACTCGTCAATTACAACTATGTACTCGAGAATTAGGAGAGAATTGCATTTTTGGTATTGAGTTTTAGTTCAATTTCCACCTTTGGTATACCGCTTCATGTGTCCAACACATTTGATACAACACTTTAACAAATTGTGACACATTTGGTACATCCATTAAAAATTATTGTTAATGGTGACGTAGCAGTTAAGTATAATTGTAAAATTGATGTCATTACTTATGTTGGTTGATAATTTTACCCCATAACATTTCAGGCTACCAAAAAAATCACACATGTGACGATTTTAGTCTACATTGTTGTCAAATTTCAAAATTACTAGAATAAGACCACGTGCAAATCAATTTTGAAACTTTACTTATTTTATTTAAATAACTAATTTGATTTATAAACAATATTAATAAATTAAATAATACTTTAACATAAATATCGAAAAAAATTAAGAAAACATTATTTTCAAATATAAGATTTATATAATAGTATTATTCTATTTAGTATTTATTAAAATAATAAATTATATAATTACAAATATTTAATATTTATTAAAATAATAAATAATAAATAATTATAATTTAAAAAAAAAACTACAACCCAGCCCCCCTTTTACCAAATCAGTTCAGCATATTGTTATAGAATTTCACCCTCTTTTAGAATCTGCTAAAATTGCCCTTTAACAATAAATACTCTTCAGAGAATTACAATTTCGAATCGTGATATTCTCAAGTTCTTGATGAAAGTTGCTAGTGTGTTTAGTGTATGTATCATGTATGCTTTTAATATATTGTTTTATTCATATCATTATATTAAGAACTTATAGAGCAAGAGGTTTATATTGGTATATTGGTACATACTCAACATCTAACACTAGATGGACGATCATACAACAACAACCAAAGCATAAATTCAATAATTAATGTTAAAGAACATAATCTGCAGCTGAATATATATAAGGGGTACATGAAAAATACCCCTAAAAGAATTAATAACTGTTACAGGGCAATTTTAGCAGATTCTAAAAGAGTATATATGATTTTTCCTCATTCAGTAATGCTTGCAGTACTATATATAATGATCATTCTTCAGAACCCATGGAAAGAATCCTTCTCAGATAATCATAATAGTTTACTATCTTTATATCTTAATCAATATAAACTCTACAAATCAGTTCTTCTGCACCAACTGCTCAACATCACCAAGCTCGACTTCACTTCCTCTATCTTGAAACAACAACTCAATCTGCTCCAACGACTTCCCTTTCGTCTCCGGCACAAACTTGTAAACGAAAGCCACCGAAACCGCAGAAATAGCCGAAAATATGAAAAAACTCCCCCCAACAGTAATAGCACGTGATACCGAAAGAAAAGACATAGCCACGAGCCCACTACAAACTCGATTCCCCATGGCCCCAAGTGCCGATGCTTGAGCACGAACCCGCAAAGGAAAAATCTCCGACGTCAAAACCCAACAAACCGGACCTATTCCTATCGAGAAGAACCCTACGTTCCCACAAACCGATAGGACCGAAAGCGCAATTGCAGTTCCCCCTTCTCCAAGAAATGAAAGACTTGCTCCTAAACAAAACAAACACACAGTCATTCCGACTGTACTCACGTATAGCAAAGGCTTCCTCCCGATTTTGTCTATAAGACAAATCGCGGGGATTATGAACAACGTTTTCGTCACCCCCACGGCCACAGTTGCGGCAAGAACCTTCGTGTTGTTCTCGATACCGGCAGACTTGAAAATCTCGGGACTGTAATAAACCGTGGCATCGATTCCCGTAATTTGTTGGAAACATTGGATTCCAAATCCCGTGATAAGCATCCGTTTAAGAGCTGGAGAAGGGTTCATTAGTTCTTGAAAAACGGTATCTTCTCCAGAATTATTAACAGCGGCCGCTTGTATTTCGGATAGTCGATCTTCCACTTCTGATTCTTTATCATTCGTTTTCATAAGCACCATTCTTGCTTCTTCCACTCTATTTTGCATTACTAGCCATCTAGGAGATTCGGGTATTATACACAAGGCGAATGCGATGAAAACCGAGGGTAGAATGCCAACGGCTAGCATTATGCGCCAGCTCGTATGGGCTGGGAGGCCCGAAAATGCGTAGTTGGACACATAACCAAGGAGGATTCCGAGGTTTATGAAGATTTCGGGGAATGAAGTGAGGGACCCACGAGCGATGGTTGGGGAAATCTCGGCTATGTATACAGGAGCAATCATGACTCCGAATCCGATACCTACGCCAGCTAGGATTCGACCGATCATTAGTACGAAAAATGAAGGAGCAAGTGTCATTATGGCTGCACCTGTTTGGAAAACAATGGCAGCTAAGCCCATTGTCCATTTTCGGCCTATAGCGTCTGATGTTCTTCCACCAATTAAACTGCCTACCAGGGACATTATGCTTAGGATGCCGACTAGGATTTCTTCTTGTACTTCTGTTATTTTTAGATCTTCTTGAATAAATAGGATTGCTCCACTCATCACTCCCACATCTGTAAATTGAAAGTTTTACTTTATTACAACCAGCATATATAAATAGAGTTATTCTAAAATAAAGGCATATATAAAGAGTTCTAGAGAAAATCAAACAAAATGCTAGGGGTATCCAATGAATTAATCAAGAATGTAGTTTATGCACTTTTGAGGATGAGATCAGTTCTAGATAGTAAGTTACACATGAAATGTGTAAATGAAAGCACATTGACTGTACACATCAAGAAAAGATTACTACTGAGTTTTTTTTTTTTTTTTTTTTTAAGTTCTCTATACAAATTAAATCATACTATCAAATCTCATTGCAACATTCATGATTCCCACATCTGTGAATTGAAAGTTTTAAATTTATCACAACCAGTAGAGGAAATCAGACAAAATGTTTGAGGAATCCAATGAATTAATCAAGATATTTTATGCACTTTGAGGATCAAATCAGTTCTAGACTACAGGTTACATCTACAATTTCCTTGATGAAATGTATAATGAAAATACCCAATTGAAAATGATGCACATTGTAAACACACATCAAGAAAAGACTAGTCTACCAAAATAGACCGTCTCTAAGATGAAGAAAAACTGATTCAAGAATCAAACTTTAGACAGTTTTAACTGAAATTTAAGATATTTCCTTTACTCCAACAAATAAATCATACTTATTATGAAAAAGAAAAGGGAAATAAAGTTGACCAAGATTTCTTACCATATCCAAGGAGGACACTGTTGAGAGATGCAAAAACAGAGCAAGCAAAGACATATTTTCTTGTGGTTTTGCTTCTCTCCAGTTGAAGATGGTGTTTTTGAGCATCATAATCATCATCAAAGTCTGTCGGCTGAGAATCCATTCTTGTGTACTTGTTCTTGGATCCCAAAGACAATCCCATTTCTGTATTCCCATTTTCTTGGGGAGTTGCTAAACCCATCTCAATAGACAACCTGCCTATGTTTCCTATGTTCTAACTGGAAAACAAAATATGTATGAAACAAATTCAAGAATCTTTATGTTGAGTACCAGATCTAAAGGAAAGGAGGAGAGGGAGACAAAAGAATTGGGTAGAGGGTCCTTTTTGTCATGTAAGCAACGCCATTTTTTTCCAAGTAGTATTAAAATAATAGTTCAAATGTTAAGCATCACACTGCCTTGACTTCTTATCTTTTTTAAGTTGTGATGGAATTTTCCATGTAACAGCTGTTGCCTAACATCATACTTCTACTTAAAAAAAAATTGTAATTCATTAGATAGTCTTGCAAATTGTTTAAATGAGCAAATTAAATTTCATCAAGTGTTATGGAAACTGTAATTTCTTTGAATATGTCATGACATATTTTAAATTTTTTGTTCGATAAATCATTTTTTGTTGTATGAGTATTATATATTCTATCAATACCATAATTTTTATCATTTATTACGGTCAACTGAATTAAATTCAGAAAACTTATACATAATCTAGTTAATTTATTTAGTAATAATTTGATAAGATTATATAACACCGAATATATTAATATTTAGAAAGTTTAAGACATCATGTAAAAAAAGTCAAAAAAATTAATTGAAACATAAATGTTGGAATAAGTATAAATAGGATGTTGCGCCAAGGACAATTAGCTCTATTAAACACACGTTCAATTTTTCACTTGAGGCGTAAATTTGAATCATGATTTTATGTGTAAATTAAAAGAAAGACTTTATATTATCATATTTGAGGTATCTCCTTTCGCTTAAACTTTTCTAAAAAATAAATAAATAAAAGAATATTCATATATGATATGTATGTATGGATTAATGTTTCATTTTTATGTTTTTGAAATTTTTCGAGAGACATTTAAAAAAATGTAAATCATAATACTAGGATAAAACTACACTATTCTTTTTCATAATGTCTCCGGGGGCTCAAGATCCTCTATACCACTATTAGTGTACCATACTTGTGTACCACTAATACGTAATTGCCACATGTACATGTAACAATTACATGTACATGTGGCAATTACGTATTAGTGGTACACAAATATGGTACACTAATAGTGGTATAGAGGATCCTCACCCGTCTCCGGGGAGGTAGTTGGAGTTAGATTGGACTTTTCCAATTCCCAAGCGAACCTTTAATAGCATGTTCTATAATCTCACTGCTTACATTAGTTAGAACCATACAGGGCTACAGTTTTTCCTGGGCCAAGTAATGGGCTTCCACGTATTGTATTGGTAACGGTAAAGTGGATTTTTCTAATTTAATATTAAATGTTTGGTAATAAATTATTATTTATATTATTTGTATTTCGATAATTATTGAAATGATTTATGATATAATAATTGATAACGATTATGTTCTCAATAAAAGAAAGTAAAAAAACACGTATTGGTAGTTTTCTTTGTTTAGTGTATTTTAGGGGGTCAATAAGGTGAGTTTCAATTTGAATTTAATTTGAATCTAGTATGATTTATCATAATTTTTATTCGATTAAAAATTCGATATATATATATGATCCGATTGAAAATTCGATATATATGATCCGATTAAAAATTCGATATACATGGATATAGGTCGATCCGATCAATCAAAGATTTGTATCCGACGTGTTTATTATGATAAGTATAACATTAATTATAATTTACCATCATTTAAGATGATATTAATAATAATTCGTTCCTGACTTCATTTTTTCCCATATTGTTATCTAGAAACATGAATATTTGTTAAAAAGTTTTACATGTGAACTAAATTAAATGAAATTGTTACGTTAACAAACTTTTTCTAAAACAAAGTATTACTGTGAATTTTGAAGATAAGGATACTATTATATTCGAATAAATCCGATATTCGATCGAATCGAAAAGATCCAATGGACTCGAAAATTTTATATCTGAGCAAGATCCGAATCCGATCGGACATAAATAAAGCCAAGACTGAGTCGACCCTAATTTGACTTATTTACAACCCCTAATATATATGTTTGTGGTTCTCTCTCCCTCTCCCCTTTTTTTTATTTTTTATTTTGTTTTGTACAAAAAGCAAATAAAAAAATATACATCCTCAACAAAAACCAAAACACTCACATGCACTTCATCTTTTTTTCTTTTTGGTACAAAAAGCAAATAAAAAATAATTACATCACATCCTCAACAAAAATCATAACACTTACATCAGTCACATGCACTTCATCTCATATTCCTTAAATATCATGACACATCAGTGCTAATGAATCAACACATTTATTCTCATCTCTTCGCGTGTGAACAACTCGACTTTCCCAATAGTCTCCTACAATCATCAATGATTTTGCACAGGGATGACAATCCGTGTCAGCTTCACAAATAAGCTGGAGGACAACTTCGAGAATCACCTTTTGGAACCGTCTTTCCCAAGCCAACGCCAATCCTTCTCTAGCCGCCAAAAGTTCCGCCACCGTAATCGAAACATCCCTAAGGGATCTAGTAAAACCTGTGATCCAACCATCATGTTAAGCAGACCACCCTTGTTGATTTTAACCAAACTCATCTCTCTCTCTTTCTCTCTCTCTTTCTCTCTCTCTCCTTAAAAAGATCTTATCATTTATTAATAATATGAAAGATTTGAGTATTTGACATTTTGTATTTTGAAAATACTTTGCTTTGCACTTTACATCCTAAATTTAAGTTTTTAACATATTGCACCCTTGAATTATATAAAATAATAGACATTTTGAATCTTTTCTAGATGCACTTAGTCAAAAAGTATGCAATTTGAGAGTATAAATTATATATATTTCAATTACAAGAATTTATGAGGAATTTTTGGAGTACATAATGTGAATTACTCCAAGATTCTCAAAAATATTATAATGCATTTATTAAAATAAATTTCGAATTTTGACTACACAACAGCAAAAGAGGTAACACAACTCCACTTGGAAAACAAAAGTTCCCATAATCATCAAACCGACTCACAGCCCAATCCAAAGTCGGCTACAAGCCTACAACTACACATGATATAAAAACCCCAAACTTGTCTTCCTCTTTCTTTTCCTCAATACGGGTAAATTAACAGATTTCATCTTCTTAAAATCCCTAATTCAATTCTCTTTAATCTTTTCAAGTTTTTTAACGCAACGAAAATGGTGTTTGTGAAATTGCCCGACAACAAAACCCTAATTTTGAATTTAAACCCATCTACCACAACTCTCGAATCACTCAACCTCCATATCCAGCAAAACTACCACATCCCAATCGCCCAACAGCGCCTCTACCTCTCTCCCCAACTCCTCTCCACCCCACAAAACTCCGCCGTTGCTCTGTCCGATCTCGGAATTTCCCCAAACTCGACCCTAACCCTGCACGTACCAATCCTCGGCGGCATGCAACCCCCCGTACCTCCAAAACCTAAATTGGAGTTCCTCAACTCCAAGCCACCCCCAAATTACGTGGCTGGGCTGGGTCGTGGTGCCACTGGATTCACAACCCGTTCTGATATCGGTCCTGCCCGTGCGGCTCCAGATTTACCTGATCGATCCGCCGCCACTCCGATTGGTGCGGCTACTGGCCCTGTTGGACGTGGCAGAGGGAAGGGCGGGGACGAGGAGGATGAAGAAGCTGAAGAAGCTGAAGAGAAGGGGTACGATGAGAACCAGAAATTCGACGAATTCGAAGGAAACGACGCCGGATTGTTCGCTTCGGCAGAGTACGATGATGAGGACAAAGAAGCGGATGCGGTGTGGGAAGCAATTGATCAGAGGATGGATTTGCGTAGGAAAGATAGGAGGGAGGCTAGGCTTAAGGAGGAGATCGAAAAGTATCGAGCTTCGAACCCTAAGATTACGGAACAGTTTGCAGATTTGAAGAGGAAGTTACATGATATGTCCACGGAGGATTGGGATAGTATACCCGAAATAGGGGATTATTCTTTGAGGAATAAGAAGAAGAGGTTCGAGAGTTTCGTTCCTGTTCCCGATACCCTTTTGGAGAAGGCGAGGCAGGAGAAGGAGCATGTGAGTGCGTTGGATCCGAAGAGCAGGGCAGCTGGTGGGACGGAAACTCCATGGGGGCAGACCCCGGTTACAGATTTAACGGCGGTGGGTGAAGGGAGAGGAACTGTGTTGTCGCTGAAGTTGGATAGGTTGTCAGATTCTGTTTCTGGTTTGACGGTTGTGGACCCGAAGGGTTACTTGACTGATCTGAAGAGTATGAAGATTACTAGTGATGCAGAGGTTTCAGATATTAATAAGGCTAGGTTGTTGCTTAAGTCGGTTACGCAAACCAATCCGAAGCATCCACATGGTTGGATTGCAGCAGCGAGGTTGGAGGAGGTGGCGGGGAAGGGTCAGGTTGCGCAGCAGTTGATCAAGAAGGGGTGCGAGGAATGTCCGAAGAGTGAGGATGTGTGGTTGGAAGCTTGTCGATTGGCGTCCCATGTTGATGCTAAGGCTGTGATTGCGAGAGGTGTGAAGGCTATCCCGAACTCTGTGAAGCTGTGGATGCAGGCAGCTAAGCTTGAACAGGATGATGGGAATAAGAGTAGGGTGTTGAGGAAAGGGCTTGAGCATATTCCAGATTCAGTGAGGCTTTGGAAGGCGGTTGTGGAGCTTGGCAGTGAGGAAGAAGCCAAATTTTTGCTGCAAAGGGCTGTGGAGTGCTGCCCCTTGCACGTGGAGTTGTGGCTAGCTCTTGCTAGGTTGGAGACTTACGAAAGCGCGAAGAAGGTGCTAAATAAAGCTAGGGAGAAGCTTCCTAAAGAGCCAGCTATATGGATCACTGCTGCAAAGTTGGAAGAAGCTAATGGGAATACTAAGATGGTTGGGAAGATATTAGAAAGAGGTATTCGGGCATTACAGAGGGATGGTGTGGAAATTGACAGAGAAATGTGGATGAAAGAGGCCGAAGCTTCTGAAAGGGCTGGTTCTGTCGCAACTTGTCAGGCTATAATTCATAACACTATCGAGGTTGGGGTAGAAGAAGAAGATAGGAAGAGGACTTGGGTTGCTGATGCCGAGGAGTGCAAGAAGAGAGGTTCTATTGAGACCGCAAGAGCAATCTATGCGCATGCACTTACCGTGTTTTTGACTAAGAAAAGCATATGGCTTAAAGCAGCTCAGCTTGAAAAGAGCCACGGCACCAGGGAATCCCTAGATGCTCTGCTGCGTAAAGCAGTTACTTATATACCGCATGCTGAAGTTCTGTGGTTAATGGGTGCCAAAGAAAAGTGGCTTGCTGGGGATGTGCCTTCTGCTCGAGCAATTCTCCAAGAAGCTTATGCTGCAATCCCGAATTCTGAAGAGATTTGGCTTGCTGCTTTTAAACTTGAGTTTGAGAATCACGAGCCTGAAAGAGCTAGAATGCTACTTGCTAAGGCAAGAGAAAGGGGAGGAACAGAGAGAGTTTGGATGAAATCAGCCATTGTTGAGAGAGAGTTAGGAAACACTACTGAGGAGAGGAGGTTGTTGGATGAAGGGCTGAAGCTCTTCCCTTCATTCTTCAAGCTATGGTTGATGCTAGGACAGCTAGAGGAACGCCTTGGTAACTTGGTGAAAGCAAAGGAAAAATATGAGTTGGGCTTGAAACACTGCTCTAGTTGCACACCTTTGTGGCTTTCACTTGCTCACTTAGAGGAAAAAGTAAATGGCCTAAGTAAAGCTCGTGCTGTTCTCACCATGGCTAGAAAGAAAAATCCCCACAATCCCGAGCTCTGGCTTGCTGCTGTGCGAGCTGAGGCTCGACATGGTTACAAGAAGGAAGCTGACATTTTAATGGCAAAGGCATTGCAGGAGTGTCCTACTAGTGGTATTTTATGGGCTGCTTCTATTGATATGGTTCCGAGGCCACAACAGAAAACCAACAGTCGGGATGCATACAAAAGATGTGGGGATGATCCTTATGTCCTCACTGCCGTGGGGAAGATATTTTGGCATGATAGAAAGGTTGATAAAGCTAGGTCTTGGTTCAACAGGGCAGTTACTCTTTCTCCGGATATTGGGGATTTTTGGGCATTGTATTATAAATTTGAACTTCAGCACGGTAATGAAGATACTCAAAAGGATGTACTGAACAGATGTGTGGCAGCGGAACCAAAGCACGGTGAGAAATGGCAAGTTATATCGAAAGCTGTGGAAAATTCACATCAGCCAACAGAAGTCATCTTGAAGAAGGTGGTAGTTGCAATAGGAAAAGAAGAGCATTTGGCTGAGAATGGGAAGAACTAGTACTTTTGGTATTTTTGATCTATTACTGTTACTTTTGGGAAGGTGTTTCCTAAGTTCTCCTAATTTTAATGTTTTACACTCTTTAATTTCACTGATTGAACCTGATAGTTCATCTATTGATTTTGTATGTTACTCTACTATGCTAGCTTGTCTCTGATTCCTGCTTTTCCTTGCCAATATTAAGCATATATGGATAGAGCATTTACACAGTATATTAACAGGTAATGTGTTATTTGTTATTCCCCATAGGATGCCTCTTGGTCATAGCAGTAGTACTTGTTTACTCAAATTCTCCTCGTGCAGTAAACAGATGTTGCAATTGGTAATTTGATATGATCTAAAGTTTTTCGTGGTTGTTTATATACTGAAATATTATTTGTGAAGTTGCAACTCTAATCTGTCTAGTGGATATGCAAATGCATGGATTTGTTAGTCTGGCCGTGTCAACTCTTCTCATTATTGTCTGTCTTGTATTTTCGAGTACTGGTTTAGCTCGAGTGATCAAATGCTGTGAGTGGTTAGGGAGGTAAAATGTGGTCTTCCTGTCTCTGTCTTTACTATTTCAGGTTACTTGGTATGTGTTTTTTCATTCTCTTTCATTTATAATTGTCTTACCATATTTATGTTATTTACACAGTATTTCGAATATGAGTAGAACTGGAGAACATTCAGTCATCAACCAATTTATCAACCAAATAAAATCAAGCAATTGGAGTACCTGTAAAATGATGAGTTTTTTCATAGTTGGGTTCTAATTAATATCTCTTTGCACCTGTAAAATGAGATGTGGGATTACTTGTTTAAGTCGTCGATCTTATGACAATGGTTTAATGTTTAATTTTTATCCTGTTGTATATATAAAAAAATTAAGGGTGCAAGTTATCTTATTCTGTTATGAAATTAATCTAAAAGAGCAAGCTAAAAACTAATATAGAGAATAGAGTAAGGAGAGAAATATTGATTTCATTTCATTCTTGTTGATGTACAAAATACAATACAATAGCATCTATTTATAGTTCTAAGAAATACAACCAAAGGTCACTAATTATAATATTCATTCAAGTTATGAGACCTTTCATATGAAATAATCAATTGATTCCAATGTATGAGATACATGACTCTTCATATGGACATCCACCATTTAGTAAGATTTATAACACTCCCCCTTGGATGTCCATCGATTATGGAATATGCCTCGTTAAAAACCTTTTCAGAAAAACCCGGTGGGAAAAACCTGAACAAGGAAAAAGAGTACATATCCATACGGGACTGATAAGCGTGTAACACTGCCTCGTTAAAACCTTGCCAAGAAAACCCATTGGGACAAAAACTTGGACGAAGGAAAAAGAGTACAGTGTGCAAGTAATTATTAATAACACGCTCCCCCTGAAGTCGGTACAAGGTCCACAAGTTGATGCATCCTGATGTTGTGGACCATCTTTCTGAATGATGTAGTCGGTATTGCTTTAGCGAAAAAAATCGACAAGATTGTTGCTTGACTTAAATTGATGAACGTCCAATTCACCAATTTTATGAGACTAGTGGGTGAAGAGAAACTTTTGGTTATACGTATTCCGTTATGTCTCTTTTGATATATTCATTTTCGATATGAGCAATACAAGTAATATTACTTATTGAATGTAACCCACATGTTTATGAAAATATTGAATCATAGACCTCATCCATAAACATTTATGAAATGTCAAAATTTCAGAGTGGTTGAAAGAGGTGGCTACTAAAGTCTGCTTCAGACATTACCATGATTTAGCAGCACCACCACAAGTAAATACATGTTCACTTTGGAATAAAATTTTATGCAACCAACATCTATATAATCCACTACTTGTGGGCTTGAACAATTAGAATAAAAACAAGCTCAAGCCAGTCGTTCCACGAAGATAGCATAATGCTTGTTTAATGTCATTTCAATGACTTCATGTTGGTGCAAAGTTGTATCTAGTTCACCGAGAAAGCTATATCCGACCTCGAACAATTTCAAGATACATGAGGGCTATTATTGCACTTAAATATGATACTTCAGGACCAAATATTTATTCATTGTCCTTTCTCGAGCCGAAAGTAGTATTCATATATCTAATCCGACCTCGAACAATTTCAAGATACATGAGGGCTATTATTGCACTTAAATATGATACTTCAGGACCAAATATTTATTCATTGTCCTTTCCCGAGCCGAAAGTAGTATTCATATATCTAAAGGACAATCAACCATGAAATTTGCTCAACGAATAAACATTTATCAAAATTTTATCTGAAGTTATTTCATTAATTAATTTGCGGTCTTTGTGAGCTCTTCAGGAGTCCTCACAAAATTTAAATCATCCTCGCATACCGCAATAATAGAAAATTCATTTCAAAACCTTTCAATGCAAAATACATGGACAAATTAGATTATCCACGAATCCTTCTTTTGCGAGGTATCTATTGAGCTGGTTATACCATATCTGACCAGGTTACCCAAATTAGTATAAGGATCGTATTGTTCAATAAAAAAAAATATGAGACCATATAATTCTTTCAAGGATTTTAAAATAAATGTCACTACCTAATGATCTATCTAATATGCGGTAACTACATCCATAAACACATTTCAATTTTCAAGTCCTTGAAGGACTGCAAATCAATTAAATACCGCAACGTGATTACACCAATCACGGGGGAATATGTTTCATCGTGGTTATTGGTCTCTGCGAGAATTCGTATAAGAAGTCGTGTCTTATATCTCACATTTTCATCATGTTTTCGTAAAATTATATGTTTGTGACATACCAATTTCACGTCTTCAGGCGTGCGGACAACTAGTCCAAATACTTTACAATTTAAAGCGATCTTGAATCGCATATTTCTATTTTGGCCAATTTATCTCGACATTAAATTAACCGTTCACGGTTCAGGATCCTGATTTATAACTTTTAGATTTAGTGCGACCGAAATAAGCAAAATTATTAGCTATAAGTACTTTCCTTTCTATCCCAGTTTTCTTGATTTATTCATATATTTTATTTCTGTTTCATGTGCCTCTTCATGGGCATCTCGTGATTTGGACTGATCAGTCACTTTTTTTTTATAGCGCTTTATTTTGAAACAGTTTCCTCTTCAGGAGGGACAAGTACTATAAGTACCATTTTTCTTTAGAAGTTTTCTTTTGCACCAATAGTAATTTCACGCATCAAATGCGTTTGTAGTATGCTAGCATATTGTCCTTCAAGGACCTCAATCCATGTTGGTGCAATTTTCAATTCTTGCTCGTACTTTTTGTGCGTGGGCCAAGTTGAGACAAGTATTGTACATTTATGTACCCATGTCAAATAATTTCACGTCGTTCTACATGCAACAACATCAATTCTCCCCCTAACGGCGGGAAAACTGTCTCATCAAAAAGAATTATCATGATATTTTGATTTAACCATATCGCCTCGTCAGGCGTTTAAGATATATGGTTATAGCCTCGTCAGGTGTTCAAAATATATGATTACATACGGGAAATAAAAATTAACAAACACGTATTTGTAGACCCATATTTGTTCATTTTGGTGGAAAAATCAGAACATAAATCGCACAATCATAAATTTTAATTGAGAATTATTAGGCTTCTAGCCTGACACAAGTTGCAACGTTGCTCTCAATCTTATACTTGAGCAAGAATATCAGCAAAAGCAATTCGTGTTGACAATAGGCATAACTTAAACCATTAAAATAACTTTTACAGGACCATGAAATAACAAAATGGTCCACAAAGTGGATCTATACGTCCACATATATCCCATTAAATCATCATAAAAAGGTTTGGGATTCAGGACCATTCTTCACAGGAGATGGTCTTACAATTTACTTTCTTTGTGAGCAAGCAACACACACATAATCATGAGGTAAATAATTGTATGGTTCTTTAAAAGATGCCCGTAATAATTCGACGCAGTTGAAATTTTCCCTGGATGACCAAATTTATCATGCCACCTCATAATATTTTGGATCATTGAACTTCTGGTTCAACTTAATTTATGGGCGCATAATTCATTTTGATTAGAAAACTGGGATTTTATTCATCAATATTTTTCTGGCATGAAATATTGGATGTAGTATAAATATATTTCATATTCCCCTTATATATATAGTTTACATATGAAACTCATCAATACATTCTTCAAGACGTATATCTTTGAATTCAACAAATTCATTTTGAATTTTAAAGAGCACAAAGCCTCTTTCCCAAAAATATGTGTTCATCCAAACAATTTACATTTGCTCTTCTGGAGCCTTTTTAGTACCTCAATATGTATTAACTTTTGCTTTTGTTAATTTCAAGTTAGAGAATATTTTTCGATCTCGAAGAATTGTGTGTGTCAACCTACTGTCAACCAAATAAATATTTCCACCATTCATTTTTACGATGCTCACATAATTGCTCAAGCATCTTCATGATGCTTGCATAATTTTATGCATCTAACATGATGCTCATATTATCGTACATCTTCATAATGCTCATAGGATTAATATTTTGTGCATCAACGTTGTAATTGGCATCCATATATAAACAAAGATGCATTTGTGCACGACATGTACCAGACCAATGTCTTTTACTCCACACCTCTAGCAAGTGTATCAATTTGCACACCATTGCCTTTATTTCTTACTTACCACTATAATACTTTCACTTCGAGTGGTATGATACAATCTTTCTATGAAATGCATGATTATAAATTTTGACCATGACTAAACCATGTCATGTCTATTCCTGGAATGAATATTTATATTAACATCTTACATTTACACCAGACAATGCTTATCAATCAGTATGGTGGGAGTTATGATTTTTTTTTCCCAGAGTTTATTATTCAACAAAATAAATTAATTGAGATTATTCTTAAAACCTCTCTTATAGTCCTGCTTCTTTACGAGCAATTTATAATTACCAAAATTGTGATACTTTACCCCACATGATCTCGACTCAGATACAATTTCATAATTGTGGGTATAGCCATTTATCAGTTTAAAAGATTGTAACCTCACTTGCAAATATTAATAGCTAGCAATTTGTAAGTATCACACATCTTTAGTAATTCATTTAATATTTAATTGTATGATGCAACTTCAAGTGCCATCATTCATATCATGTCGAGCCTCACACATATTTCGGAGGCTAAATTGTGTCAACAACATTTCATAGGATATATCGGGCATTTACTCTAATATATGTAAAACATAGCCCTCACTTTATCTTTTGCACTTGCCCAATTTTCATGATTATTGTATTTCCAAGGCTCTTCACATTCTAATTGATTTAAACATTAACAATCCATTCAGGGCAAATCAAACGCCATATAGGTCCCAACAATTTAATTTGTCAATCTTGGCATCATCATTCTGGTCCAGAGAATCACACATATATAGAGAGATCTAATTTCACATCATGTGCATGTCGTATGTGTATATACGTTACCGGCCGTGACCGTTCACTGATTACATATCCTTGTGCAATGATCCTCCAATTTTTCAATAATTTGGATTGGGCCATATTTTAGTGCTTATAGGTTGTATTTTAATTAACAAAGTATGCACTGGAGCAAGTTCTCTGTTGCCAAACAAATTCCTTCAAAATGACATTACTGCATTTTAACCAACAAAAATACTCGATACCTCATTATAAGAAAATAGATTTTAATCTTTTCTTTCGATATAACATAGGGAAGACTTTGGGTTCAATTCATCCCAAAATATGCACAGTAATTAAATCCTTTAACCCACTATCAGTATGTATGAATAAAATAATTCTTCCATGACTTCTTCCAGTAGTACTAAAGAAAAGACATTAAATGTTCAATTTAGATATGAATTTGGTTTATGAGCTTTGCCGAAGTTTCATACATAGAATTTATAAAGTATGTCTCCAAACAACAATTTTTTTTCAACTCACTGTGGTAGTACATGATCTAAAGAGAGTAAGTCATATCACTCTAGCAAAAAGTGTTTTGATTTCCAATCTATTTTTTTCTTCTTCTTCTCAAATACAAGGTAATTAAAAGAACACATATTTTCATATATACGGATCAAAACATATATCAATCAACCATACTTAACATACCTGAATTTCCGGGGAATTGGAATCCGAAGGAATTCATTCATACCAGTATACCACCCTTTTTATGTGATAGATCGACATAACATACTTATTCATTGATTTGATCCTATATGTTTGAAAATTAGAAATGTGAACTTCCTCCGTTGTTCCAGGTTGATCTAATTGCGTAGTTTCGAATAAAAAAGATAGAATAAATTCGTGCTGATAACGTGTTATGAAATTAATCTAAAAGAGCAAGCTAAAAACTAATATAGAGAATAGAGTAAGGAGAGAAATATTGATTTCATTTCATTCTTGTTGATGTACAAAATACAATACAATAGCATCTATTTATAGTTCTAAGAAATACAACCAAAGCACTAATTATAATATTCATTCAAGTTATGAGACCTTTCATATGAAATAATCAATTGATTCCAATGTATGAGATACATGACTCTTCATATGGACATCCACCATTTAGTAAGATTTATAACATTTCTATTTTATTTCATTAGCAATAGCAGCTAATGGGTGAAAATAATAAATATATAGATGTTCATTGGGTGAAAACAGAACTGTGAATGCTTGCTTTCTGTTCATTAAAGGAGTCTTTTCCTTTCTCAAAATAATTAAAACATGAAGATAATGCACTCCTCTTTAATATTTTTTACTTGAAAGGGTAAATTAAGTAGTTCAAAATAAATTGCTCTGAAGCAACAATTATAGCTCTAGTAATATCGCTAGACTTTTTTTATCCAATAAATTAATTAGTAATTAGTAGGCTAAGTAGGGGGAAAGGTAATACTGTCATAAATTGGATGGATGTGGTGTTACTATCAAATATAATTATAAAAAAGAGAATTATGCCATCAATCTATAAATAAGAGATATTTTAACTTTACACCCCATAAATATGTCAATTTATCACTTTGAACCCCAAATGATAATTATTTTATTTTGCACCTTCAAAATACGTTAATGACTTCATTTAGCAGTAGCACCCTTCACATTTTCAACCACCTTAATGTCATCGGAGAGATCATTCCGAACTTTTAAGCAATGTCATGTTTGGGATTTAAAAAGGAATTCTCCTATTTTCTACTAAACATGCCCCTTCTAAAAATATATCCATCCATTTAGACATCAAGCTAATTTTTATTACTAATTTTGCTTCATAAACAACAAAATCACATAGTGCAAGAAAGGTTAATAAGAGATTATTCATGAAAACAAAGTTTTCTTGTTTTGTTCAATGGTATGACTCAATTGTCTAAGGAAATTATTTGTGGTTTGAAGTTTAAATAACAAAAAATATTTTATGGCTTACTCAACAATCAATGAATGGAAAAATAACGTGTTCTATAGATAATAGAGAATTTTCATAAATATCAAACATATATTTACTTAATAGTTCGAATGACTTTTTCGACGTCATTGAGGTAGTAAGGTAGTTAAAGATGTTGGAGTATAAAGTGAAGTCATTAAGGTATTTTGAGGGTTCAAAGTGGAGTAATTAATATTTGAGAGTGCAAAATGAAAATGATAAATCTTCGAGAATAAAAAGTGATAGATTGACCTATTTATGAGGTGTAGAGTGAAATTAAGCCAAAAAGTTCTTATAAGACCATATAGAATAAACATTATTAAAACATGCTCGAATTTGCTAAGCAACTCTAAAAAGGTAAACAAAATTTCACTTCAGAACAAAAACTTCTACTGACTAAATGCCAAAAAATTTCCTTAATAAAATAACTTTATTCTTCTCTTCCTCTAAACCCAAAACTATAAAAGCCCACCTATAAATCCTATTCCGTCATTTATCTCTCTCAAAAAATCCCCAATTCAATTCAATTCAATTCAATTCAATTCCACCACCACTCTCAATTAATCTCTAACCATCCACATTCAACGAAACCACCACATCCCAAATCGCCGCCGTTGTGCTTTCCGATCTCGGAACCCTAACCCTACACATCTCAATCTTCGCCGGCATGCAACCTCCCGAGTTCCTCAACTCCAAACCGCCCCCTAATTACGTAGCCGGGCTGGGCCGCGGGGCCACTGGCTTCACAACTCGTTCCGATATCGGCCCAGCCCGTGCTATTCCCGATCGATCAGCGGCTGCAGGCCCCATTGGACGTGGCCGAGGTAAGTGCTGTGATGACCAAGAGGATGAAGAAAAAGGTTACAACGCGAATCAGAAATTCGACGAATTCGAAGGAAACGACGCTGGATTGTTTGCTTCCACTGAATACGATATCGATGATGTGGAAGCGGATACAGTGTGGGAAGCGGTCGATCAGAGGAATTTGCCTAGGAAAAATAGGAAGGTGGCTACGCGGAAAGAAGAAATAATTGCGAAACCTATGATTACGGAATTGTTTTCGGATTTGAAGAAAAAGTTGTACACTTTGTCGACCATGGATTGGGATAGCATACCTGAAGTAGGAGGTGATTACTCAGTGAGGAATAAGAGGAAGAGGTTCCAAAGTTTTGTTCCAGTTCCTGATTCTCTTTTGGAGAAAGCAATGCACGAAAAGCAGCGCGTGAGTGCATTGGATCCGAAGATGACGTGGGGGCAGACTCCAGTTCCGGATTTGACGGCCGTGGGCGAAGGGAGAGGAACTGTATTGTCCATGAAGATGGATAGGCTATCTGATTCTGTTTCTGGTTTGACGGTTGTGGACCCGAAGGGTTACTTGACTGATCTGAAGAGTATGAAGATTACTAGTGATGCAGAGGTTTCAGATATTAATAAGGCTAGGTTGTTGCTTAAGTCGGTTACGCAAACCAATCCGAAGCATCCACATGGTTGGATTGCAGCAGCGAGGTTGGAGGAGGTGGCGGGGAAGGGTCAGGTTGCGCAGCAGTTGATCAAGAAGGGGTGCGAGGAATGTCCGAAGAGTGAGGATGTGTGGTTGGAGGCTTGTCGATTGGCGTCCCATGTTGATGCTAAGGCTGTGATTGCGAGAGGTGTGAAGGCGATCCCGAACTCTGTGAAGCTGTGGATGCAGGCAGCTAAGCTTGAACAGGATGATGGGAATAAGAGTAGGGTGTTGAGGAAAGGGCTTGAGCATATTCCAGATTCAGTGAGGCTTTGGAAGGCGGTTGTGGAGCTTGGCAGTGAGGAAGAAGCCAAATTTTTGCTGCAAAGGGCTGTGGAGTGCTGCCCCTTGCACGTGGAGTTGTGGCTAGCTCTTGCTAGGTTGGAGACTTACGAAAGCGCGAAGAAGGTGCTAAATAAAGCTAGGGAGAAGCTTCCTAAAGAGCCAGCTATATGGATCACTGCTGCAAAGTTGGAAGAAGCTAATGGGAATACTAAGATGGTTGGGAAGATATTAGAAAGAGGTATTCGGGCATTACAGAGGGATGGTGTGGAAATTGACAGAGAAATGTGGATGAAAGAGGCCGAAGCTTCTGAAAGGGCTGGTTCTGTCGCAACTTGTCAGGCTATAATTCATAACACTATCGAGGTTGGGGTAGAAGAAGAAGATAGGAAGAGGACTTGGGTTGCTGATGCCGAGGAGTGCAAGAAGAGAGGTTCTATTGAGACCGCAAGAGCAATCTATGCGCATGCACTTACCTTGTTTTTGACTAAGAAAAGCATATGGCTTAAAGCAGCTCAGCTTGAAAAGAGCCACGGCACCCGGGAATCCCTAGATGCTCTGCTGCGTAAAGCAGTTACTTATATACCGCATGCTGAAGTTCTGTGGTTAATGGGTGCCAAAGAAAAGTGGTTTGCTGGTGATGTGCCTTCTGCTCGAGCAATTCTCCAAGAAGCTTATGCTGCAATCCCGAATTCTGAAGAGATTTGGCTTGCTGCTTTTAAACTTGAGTTTGAGAATCACGAGCCTGAGAGAGCTAGAATGCTACTTGCTAAGGCAAGAGAAAGGGGAGGAACAGAGAGAGTTTGGATGAAATCAGCCATTGTTGAGAGAGAGTTAGGAAACACTACTGAGGAGAGGAGGTTGTTGGATGAAGGGCTGAAGCTCTTCCCTTCATTCTTCAAGCTATGGTTGATGCTAGGACAGCTAGAGGAACGCCTTGGTAACTTGGTGAAAGCAAAGGAAAAATATGAGTTGGGCTTGAAACACTGCTCTAGTTGCACACCTTTGTGGCTTTCACTTTCTCACTTAGAGGAAAAAGTAAATGGCCTAAGTAAAGCTCGTGCAGTTCTCACCATGGCCAGAAAGAAAAATCCCCACAATCCCGAGCTCTGGCTTGCTGCTGTACGAGCTGAGGCTCGACATGGTTACAAGAAGGAAGCTGACATTTTAATGGCAAAGGCATTGCAGGAGTGTCCTACTAGTGGTATTTTATGGGCTGCTTCTATTGATATGGTTCCGAGGCCACAACAGAAAACCAACAGCAGGGATGCATACAAAAGATGTGGGGATGATCCTCATGTCCTCACTGCCGTGGGGAAGATATTTTGGCATGATAGAAAGGTTGATAAAGCTAGGTCTTGGTTCAACAGGGCAGTTACTCTTTCTCCGGATATTGGGGATTTTTGGGCATTGTATTATAAATTTGAACTTCAGCACGGTAATGAAGATACGCAGAAGGATGTATTGAATAGATGTGTGGCAGCGGAACCAAAGCACGGCGAAAAGTGGCAAGCCATACATAAGGCTGTGGAGAATTCACTTCAGCCAACAGAAGTTATCTTGATGAAGGTGGTAGTTGCAATAGGAAGAGAAGAGCATTCGGCTGAGAATGGGAAGAACTAGTTTATTTAAGTTTATTACTACTTCTGTGTTTTTCCACAAATCTCTTATAATTCACTAAATGTTAGGTGTATGCCCTTTTATTTTGAATTATTAAACTTTTTGAGATAGATTTTCCATATTTTTTGGCTCTGACATGCAAGTTGATCTTTTTGTTTGTTGATTCTTTTTTATTTTCATCGACTCTTGGCAATAGCAGCAGCTAATGAGTGAAATCCTATATATAAATGTTCATTGGGTTCAGTGAGGTTTCAATTATTTATAATTTGTTTTACTTTAAGTAGATATAAATGATGTGAGGGAAGGTGTGAATGAAGCGAGTCGAAAATGGTCTTCCAAAGATGGCTTTTGACCTTCATTGTTTTTCTCTGAAGGGCAGATTCATTAAATCACAAGCTCCAAGTAAGTTTCTGTTTATATGTTTTTTTCATATTTTAAATAATTCGACCAAACAAATTCAAGAAAACGTGTACATCATTTATATGTTTCCTCTTGCCCTTATAGATATTGTTTTAGTGCTTGGTGAAGCAACAGAACATGGCCTTTCAGTACTTGTAAAGACTGGTTTTATGTTTTTCAAGATATACATGACGTTTCTTGCATATGTTACCATCATACTTCCACAACCAGCGGCACCTTGTAAGACTCATAAAGCTTTTTGCTTATTATTGATTATCAATTGAACAAACTAATTTTTCTAATTTATTTTCAATGGTACATGGTCCAGGTTAGTTTGTGCCATTTTATCGTTAATAGTTTTTTCTCAAGATTAATTGATAGCTCACTCAGCACATTACGTAACTTCTTTTCTGCTCTTTTTAGTTCCTCTCCACTATCACATGCTTATAATGTAAAAATCATTATTCGTTAGATTATTGATTTCGCTACGTGTGATCAATTAGAGCCCATTGATTACGCAGCTGCAGTGCATATGTCATGGCATGGAATAAGTAAAGGTTTTGTTCATTTGATTATATTTTGGTTACTAGAATGGAGTTTCTTCTTGTGCTGTGTACCAATGTTTCTGAAAAATGTGATTTATAAAAGCTTTCATTCTTTCGTCTCTTGCTAACCTTGACGCTGGACATGATTTTCCTTTTACTCTTGCTCAGATTTCTCCCGTTCTTCATTGTTCAAGTAATCTTGGCTCTGTTAGTGTTTGTGTTCTTCAGTTTACTTTTTTTGTCCGCATACTGCATTTTAAATCTTTTGCTCTCTATAACATAATAATATGAAAATTTTGCATTTCACATGTGCACATCTCAGAATATTATCTAGCAAAAAATTTGGTTTTCTATTTTCAAGTACTCATCCTTTTAAAGGAAAAAACATAGGGTGTATTTGGTTGGGTTTTGGCCCAGTCTCGCGAGTTTCACGAGACCGAGCCAAAACTCTTTCAAGTGAGGTTTCGTCAAACTCATAAAACCATCAAAAACTTATTCAAAAACCCACACTCAAATTCTTCAAACCTATAAAACATTGATTTAACACCTACTACATATTTTTCCCCTCTAATCTCACTAAAAAAGACATTGATTTGACACCTACCACCTACTTTTTTTCATAAACCCCAACATTCAAATCCAATCCAAATGGGGTTTCAACTTATTCAAACCACAAAATCCAACAGCCAAAACTCATCCAAATAAGGTCTCAAAGGTTTCATTGAAACTACCAAAACCGTTTTTTTTTAAATCGAGACCCACGAAATCGAGCCAAAACCCATCCAAATAGACCCATAAGAATTTTTCCGGCCACCTTTGACTTAAACATGGTTTGGCATCAATTCATGTTTATGAGAAATATATTATGCATGTGATTAGTGATTTGAAATTACAGGTTCGCTTTCTTTTCTTACAAGAGTAGTAGCTTAAGAGTCAGGACTAAGATCAACCAGCCAATTGTATTTGTGGCCTGTTTGGACTTGGTCAAGCAGTTAGAAAGGGAGGTTACTCATAATACTCCTATATCAGCGTAAATAACACTTTATTAACACTTTTGGTCATTCTTATGGGCAACTTTTTGCATATTCGTCCCTATTAAATCTTTCATAGCAGATTCGTCATTCTTATCAATGTAGTATTGTAATGTAACACATTCGTCACTCTTATCAACATATTCGTCCCTTTTAAATTATGCGTAGCATATGCGTCCCTCTTATCAATATAGTGTATCACATTTGTCCCTCTTAAATTCAAAATACATCAATTTTCGTTCATTTTATGATGTATTTTGGATTTAAGAGAGACAATTGTGTTAAACTACATTGATAAGAGAGACGCATCTGCTACGAATAATTTAAGAGGAACGAATGTATTGATAAGAGTGACGAATGTGTTATACTACATTGATAAAAGGGACAAATTTGCTTCGAAAAATTTAAGAGGGACGAATGTGTGAAAATTTGTCCATAAAGAGGACCAAAAGTGCTATTTGCTCCCTATATCATTAATTTTATAATAAAGAACAATTTTCAGATTATAAATATCTTCCTCAATTGTCAAAAAATAAATTCTTCCTTTCCTGATATTTATTGTGAGGTTGATTTTAAAACTGATCAGCCAATAATAGAGTAGGGGCCTGACGAAGGTACAATAAACCTAATATGTATGTACCATTGAATCTTGACACTAATCTTCCGTCCTTCGCTCAGGCCCAAAGTCAAATATATTGAAAGTGGAACCCAACTAACAACTTTGGAAAGTAGTGGAAGTAGGCTTTTATCCGAAAGAAAACCCATCTACAAGCAAAATTTTATATTTGATCCTCTAAAGTCATTACATTTCAAAATTGACCCTTTTATTGTGGTATTTCGACAATATACGTCATTTATTGTGTCAACATCATTAATTTCAGTCGTTATCATCGATTTTATTTAATTAAGAAATTTTTAATTTTTAAGTATCCCTCGACAAATGATATTTTGGCTAAAATTAAAATTTTCGATTAGATTAGACATAAATTGTTGATTTTGAGCAAAAAAAGATTTAATTTTCCAGTCAATTAAGACATAAATTGATGATTTTCGGCGATAATTAAAATTTTCTGACAGTAAGGACTGAAATTGATGATGATGACATAATAAAGGATGATTATTGTCGAGGTACCAGAATAAATGACCAATTTTAAAATGCAACCACTATATAGGGTCAAAAATGAAATTTTGCTCCCCTCAACGCAAGAGAAATTTAGAAAGCCTCTTTGATTTTAGTTTTTATCTTCAAATTCTCAGCACATTTATATGGAACGGAACCATACATAGCAATAAAGTTCGAAAGAACTTCAATTAAGCCGAACAGGACATGAGTCGAACTCGAGAATCGAGTTTACTGTATCATATTCTATGCAGTTGTTGCATGAAATAAACTTTATAATAAAAAGACATTGCGCAATTCTTAAAAATAATTTTCGTTTATATTTTTTTTCAACTTTTCTTGCCCTAAATAAAAGAACGCCTTGTGTTATTGAATTGATAAACTATATTTTATTTAACTTAGTCTTAGCTTGTCTTCAAAATCAAAAGAGAAAATATTAGAATATACATTTGGTGCCATACCAAAAATTGCAGCCGCACCATGACATCAAAGGATATGGTCGGGCATGAATAGGTCCAAGAGAAGACTGCTGGTTTTTAATCGCTTAGTTATCACCACAATTTTTTATCGCATGGTTATCACTATATTAGATATTTCGAAATTTTATTTAAATAATATCATAAGTTTAATCATATCATTGTCGTAATCATCATGTTTAGATACCTTAATATTGCGATTAAGATATTAAAATGATCTCATTGGCCGGTTATTGGCCCCACCTTCTGCACACCCATGAGACTTTTTAAGAAAATTCCAAGGATTAATAAACAATTAACTTTGGAACGGTGCGCATTGTTAATATTTTTATTTTCTTCCACTAATTGGATAAGTTATCATTAATGATGTTGCCTTCCTTGAGATAAATTAAGCTGGGACAAAAGTAATCTTGACATGTACTAAGTGGAAGTGGTGTTGCTATCAAATTTCATGATATGTTTAATTATTTTACATTTTATTCTCTATTTTTCTCCGAGGGTAAGAATGACTGACGATGTTGTTACATACTCCAATCCATTAATATAATCTGGGGATTGATATATAGTAATTCTATTGAAAAATAAATGTATTTGTGCGAATTATGTAATTTGGTAACTTTCTTGAAAGAGTTATTTATTTATAAAGATGTGTTACACTTGTTTTTAGATTAGTTTGAGCTAACTAGAACTTAGTTTTAGATAAAATTGTTAATCCGTGTCTTATTTATCTATGTATTGACAAATGTACCATTTTAAAATCTATGTAAATTCTTATAAACAGGTGATGGCGTATACACATGCACTACTAGAAAAAAATCGAAATTCCGACCAAAATTCCAATCGATTTTGGGAAAAATCAGTCAGAAAAATATGATTCCAATCGATTCTCCGACCGCAAAAATCGGTTGGAAAAAACCGAATGAGAATCGAATTCCAACAGAAATTCCTACCGGAAAATTCGGTCGGAATAAATATGGAAGTGGAATATAAATTATTTTGCCAGTTACAAATGAATGAACAAATGGATCCATTTATTTATCATGTAACACAAAATTACATTGCTGGGGAATACATGTTAGGGTTGTGTTTATTTATTTTCTTGAGCATAAACAAAGAAGAAAATACAAGTATATTTGTCATTTTCATTGATTAATAAGAGCAAGGTTCAAAGATGTTTCTCTAAACAATAGGCAATTATACTTATAAGTTATGCATTTTGTAATTGATGCTCTAGAAACTTTTTTGAAACTTTAGTATTTTCTACACAGCATTGAAAAATTTATAAAATCTTATAGTAAAATTCACCTAGGTTTTCTGGTGTTTTATTACTCTTAGTTATAAAAACCAGGGCATAAAATTTCCAATATAAATTCATTGTTCAAACCATACAGAAATGCTTGCTATGGTTTCACTATGTGAAGTTTCTAATCAATTGACAAGAATCTAAAAGCAATAATAAAGAAACTAATAGTAATCTTAACCATTACTAATTAAATTAAAACAAGGAAAAGTAACAACAAATTAAATTAAACAACAAGATAGAAATAAAAAAGTGTCACATAACTATGAAATACAACAAACTGTACAAAAGTTGAGACGACCATAATTCCATCCTCTAAGATCGAAAAAAACAGATCTATCAAGTGATGAAATTTATCCACAAAAGAAGATCACAAAACCGTCTCCTCAGTGCTGATGACAGTCATCAAACAAAAACCTAAATCAACTATTACATAAACAGTAAAACTTCAAATTACTACTGCAAATGGCCTCAAATATCCAGCCTTCTGCAACAAACTCAAAGGTTGTAATAATAAAAATCTGCAACCAATGAGCTAAAACCCAACTGAGAAATGAAGTAGAATTCTTGAAAAACTAGTAAAAATTCAATCTTGATCCTTCCAAAAGAAGGGTCTCATGGAAACTGAAGAAGAAGAAGCAGATGACGATGAAGCTGAACATTTATCTTTCTGAGTATCCTTTTGAGTAGTATCCTTATTATTATTATTAAATTCTGAATTTTGTTGTTGAACATTACCAAAAGGAAAATCATCCCAAACAGGACTTTCCGGACCCCATCCTGCAGGAATTGAATTAAACCAAGAAGAAGAATCACACATTGACATATCTCCCCAAACTAATTCAGAAGAAGAACTCTGCACATTATTTTCTTGAATTTGATCATTACCCATTGCCTCAAAACTCAATCCCAATTCCAAATTCTCATCATCCACCAACTCTTTATCTTTATCTGCCAATTGCGATTCTATCATGTTTTCGTTCTTTTCAGGCTCGATTTCTTCCGGAACTTCCTTACTTTTACCGAGAAAAAGTTCCGGAAAATTCAACCTTGCATTTTCCCCTCTTAACTTAAACGCTTCTCGATCGTAGGCCAAGGCAGCGTCCTCGGCAGTGTCGAATGTGCCTAGCCAGAGACGTGTCCTGTTTCTCGGGAGTCGAATTTCGGCTACCCATTTGCCCCAATGCCTTTGCCTTACTCCTCTATAAAGTTTTGTCATAGAAAGAGGAGTTGTAACTGGTCTTAGCTTATTCATCATCATCATTTTTCCTCTTGGACTTAGGTTCAGTACATTACTCCAGTACTGCAACAATTGCTGCTGATTTGAGGCTGCGGAAAAATATGGAGGAAACGTTGGATTTTGGGGTGTGAAGGAGATCATTTGTTGCTGATTTTGTTGGGGTTGTGGGTAAAATGGGATTGGATTTTGGGGATTTTGTATTGATGGTTGAGAATTGTTTAAAGAGAATGGAAATTGGAAAGGAATTGTAGTGGAAATTGATGAGGAATTATAAGGGTTAAAAGAATTTCTTTCAGGACTTTTTACTTTTTTGAGAGGTCGATTATTTGACATGGAATTTTCTTGAAAAACAGGATTCCATTGTTGTTGTTGTTGTTGTTGATGTTGCTGTTGCTGTTGCTGCAAGTAGAAGTATTTGCTTTCATCTCTCTCCAATTCCATCTGAGTTTTCTTTGATTTGCCTTTGGATTTAGAAGAATCCATTAATGAAAATCAAGAAAATAGAATCCAATTGCCGCCCGCTCTCTTAATGAAGAAGAAAATAAAAGATTGTGTCTAAAATAAAGAATAACAAAGACCCTGTTGATTTAAAAAAAAAAAAAATGGTAAATTTCCAGAACCCAGATGCTAAAACTTACTGGGAAAATGAAATCGAGGTATTGGACTAAGAATGAAAACAGGGGAAGAAGGAAGCAAAATGAAATCTTTTTAGATACTAAGATAATTTTTTTGTATGTAAGAGAGCGAGCGGCTGTTAGAGGAAATCTAAATCCAGTTCCAATTTGGGATTTTGTTTTTCTTCAAAGTGTGGAAAGGCAGGGGAGGTAGAATTTTGAGTTAAGTGAATACAGAGGAGAGGAGATACGGTTTTATAGGAGGGCAGAAAAAGATTTGTTATGTGTGTAGAAATATCTTGATTGGTCGATTGTTACTGTTTTTGGTCCCACACGCTTCTTTCTTTTCTATCTTCATACTTCCGTTGCTTTTACTCCAACCTTCTTATTTATTAAAATATATTATTAATAAATTTAAAAAGAAATTCCAATCTTTTTTTTCTTCTTCTTCTTCTCCTCATCGGGGATATTCTAAAAGTAATTTAAAAAGAAATTCACAGGGTAATTTTGTGCAGATTTTACAATAACACATGGTAGGATAATGCATTTATCCCCCTCAACGGATATTCAGAAGGTCTTAGAGTCTAGCTTAATTCATTTCGAGATACGTTGAGCATCGAGAAGTCTAACTTGAGTTTGTCATCTTGTAGGGCTAATTTCTTTAACCAAACCAAACACGGGGGTTAACCACCAATATTTTCTTCTATTTCTTGTTTCTAATATATCTCATCTTCACTAACTACACTAAACCTCCTACTTTTCTCTTCCCTTTTCATTTCCTATTCTGAATGATTAAATCTCTAAGATAGTTTCTTGTTTGCTAATTGGAGTCTAGAAACGAAATGCATAAAAAAAAAATAAGCATTTTAAATTCTAGTGCATGAATATTGTTATTATAAGAAATGGATTTTAGTTAACAATTTATATAATTTTTGTACAAGGGTGTTCTGACTTTGAAATTAGCATATTAGGATGACTTGTTTATTAAATTAGTTTAAAAACTTTACATTTGTAGTTTCGGATGTCTTGATTCTTGAATGAATATGGCTTAAGCCTATAAATATTGTATACGAGCCAAATTTGTGCATTTTAAGGTTCATTAATTTGTTGATTGATAATAGTACTGATACCATACTACATCAAATATTCATATGTTACTATAATGTGCCTAATATCATTATAGTCGTCATATGCAACAAAATGAAAGACTTAAAGACCCATAACGGAAATTTAAGCACATAGTTACACTTGTTATTTACTAACTTCATCAACGTATCCATTTCTCACTTTTTATTTTATTTTTTATTTTTTATTTTTTATTTTTTCGAGTGAGTTCAAGTGCTACCCTCTAGTAATATTATATTGATACATCCTCTGCTACCAACTGGAGCTAGACAGATTAATACACATGCACAAGATAAATATCAAAATTACGAAAAGAAAGAAACATTTAAGGATAAACTCTCAATTTTAATATTTCAAAATCATCAATTGCTAAGATAAGTCTACAAAACAGACTTTTATAGCAAAAATAAAATAACTAAG
Organism: Penstemon newberryi var. newberryi; assembly: GCA_030819805.1. Classification (NCBI taxonomy): domain Eukaryota; kingdom Viridiplantae; phylum Streptophyta; class Magnoliopsida; order Lamiales; family Plantaginaceae; genus Penstemon; species Penstemon newberryi. Next base: position 1,283,046 of record JAUALY010000003.1, on the reverse strand, counting down.
TAAAAATAAATTGACTTTTAAAGGAAACGAAATAAACAAAAGATAACAACTAAAACTCCTAAGTGAAATTAATAACTTAAAGATTACGAAAAGATTTTATAAAATATGGTCTTCAATATTATTGCCAAATCCTTCTGCTTTTGTTCAACTCCTTGTTTTTTACTTGTCTTTTGGGGTACTAAACTATGGTATGTGGATCACAGTTCGGACCCGAGATCGTATTGAGTTGTGTTGTCAATGTGGTGACTCCAGTAGAATTCAAACTTGAGATTTGCAAGTCCCAACTCAGTACTACTTGACCCAACAATCTTGAATGTTCGTCTCCTTGTAACTTACGTATCGAAACATTGCATATTTTGAACACACTTAAACTCACAACTCGTACAAGATATGTGATTGGTTTATAAAAATATTATGTCAAACACTAAAAAATACCTATAACATTACCTTAAACTTAAACGTATGTGGCACGAAACAAAGACATGAAGAATGTCAACTTTTGGATCCACAATGTGAGAAGGTTTTCCACGATAACTGGATTTGTAAAATAATTGTCTTTTCCTATACAAATAAAAATCTAGTGGCTTCAATGATGGCCGGCCGGTCAGCACCACCTCATCGTACTATAAAATAACCCCCATTCAACAATGATATATAATGGGATGGCTAATGCTGATTGATTGTGCAGTCAATAGTGTTTTTTTTTGTGGGTTTGGACTTGAATAATTTAATCAAACGTGACAGAAGTCAAAGCTAACCTTTCCAATTTAAATATCTCAAAATATACTTTACAATTTTCATGTCTTTTTTTTAACATTTTTTCCCTATAATTATGTATATCTTTTAACTTAAAAGTAAATATAATAGCATATTTTTAATTATCAAAACTTTCATCATGCATGTTTTACCATACTGAAAAAGAACATACTTTAAAAATTTCACTCTCATACTCATTTGTATAAACTACTATAGTTGCATATGTTTATTTGTTTTGTTTTTATTGTTCTCAACTATAAATATTTAAATTATTTTTGTTAAACACACGTGAATTGAGCTAAGTTCATATGAGTTGGACCTGCTTTTTCAAGACCATTTAAGGAGCATTTAACATTTATAATCAATTCATGTGGAACTTTTCACGTTTGAGCATGTGGATGAAGCAAACTCAAACACGTGACATAACCTTGTGAATTGTAGTAACTGGGTAAGAGTCCAACACGCAGACACCAACAACCCGAAGATTACGAAGTGTGTGGGTGAATCAACGCGTGAACAATGACAAATGAAGCCCATTTGATATAATTCACATTATCATGTAATTCAATTACCATGTTAAGCACACATCAATTGAGTTATACCCGTCTGAGTTGGACTAAACAATATGAATCGGACTTAACTTACCTCAAATCAAAACAAATTAAAAAGTGACATTAACTTGTTAACTAAATATTATCATATATGTTAGTCGAACATTTTCTATGCTTGCAATTGATATCATGTAGGAGTAATAAAATATATAAATTGTTTCATTATAAAGGGAAAGATAAAAGGAACCTGTGCATACGCGATAATCATTAATCATGAAACATATGGCAATACATGCATTTTCCAATTTGATATCACAACACTTTCGGTGGACAAAATTGAAAAAATTGTCATATGTTTTCAACAAGAATATTAACTACAAAAAGAGGTCAACCAACATAACGGTGTCTGCAAGAGTCGGTTTGAATCGGCACGTGTCGGTGGTCTACCTGTCACTTCATCTCATCATTCTAAACAAAAAATTAAATATCTACTTTTACTAATTGATTCAAGTACCCCACTACTATTGATCAAAAGAAAAATATCCCAATTTCATCATTTCAACACAAAAGGAGGGCTGTTTGTTTGGCGTATTATAAAATTATTTCGTGTTTGAAAATAGCGAAACAAATATATTTTCTATTTTTTAAAATAAATTTATCATCTGTTAATTTTCTCAAACTACTTTCTCAAAAATCAAACAAACAACAATTTTATTATCTTAAAAAAAATTACACTAACTCTATTTTAATCTAACATAAAGTAACACATCTCTTACCTAACTTATCTCACATAATAATTAAACATGTTTTGACATAAAGTCTTACGCATTTTATACCTACAGCTTAATTATTCCAAAACAATTTACACATACTTTACTTCTCAAATCACTCTCTCAATAAGTCTTACACATTTTATACCTACAACTTAATTATTCCAAAAAAACTTACACCTACTTTACTTCTCAAATTACTCTCTCAATACCAAACAAACAACGTTACGTAAATCGAAATTATGTCACAAACCACCACCACTCTTCCAAACTACTCTTTCAAGCACCAAACAAACAGACCCTAAATTCCTATGTTTTACACACACACACACACAAAAAAAAATCTTACTCATTTCCGTTTAGGACAAACTCATTTAATTATGTGACAAGATTTATATATTGTAATTGATTATTATTTTAGAAGGTATTATTAGTCACAAAATAGGTATGTAAAATTGATAATTTTTTCATATCTTTTCTCTTTCCAATAATAAAGTTGTCTTAAACTCATTTTAGAGGATATTTTATATACATGTGATACATGATATAGATACTATTTGATGGATTATTAATTAAATATTATTATGTATTTAGATATACTAGTTTTCCTTGTTGTCGCTGTGCATAGTCAAAAGTCATGCGCATAATTAGGTCATGCACACATTTTGATTTTTAAATTTTCTATCAAATTCGTTTTAAAAACTTTTTTGGAACCTTTCCTTTCATACGGACAAGTGTCCACCTTTTTTTTTTTTGATAAATAACAAGTGTATAGTGTGTGTTTTTTTTGTACTGTCCCGCGCTACATGTACTGATATAAATCATGGAATTAATGGTAGCAATTGTAGTATGGCTTGTTTGAACTTTTCATTTAACCTAATAATTTAATTATATTGCAAGAGCTGTAACGAAATTTAAATTGTTAAATAAAAACTTTAGCAACTTAATAATTTTACATCCAGTTTCCGATGTATTTCGTTATCATGCCAAATCTCAATCAAATTAAAAAATTACAACTAGGTGATACTATAACATTGTTTCAAAGCCAAAACATATTTCATTAATGGTGTAAAATAAAAGAAGGATAAGAACTTTGCAATATATACCCTGATCGACAAAATTATTTGATTTCTAGCTTGTTTTTTTACTAAGCAGATTTTCTCTTTTAAGTGTCATGAACTTTGCTGCTATTTCATCATAATCCGGAAGCTTTGGATGAATATGTCGACATGGTTGTTCAAATGGAAATGAATTTGATCCATATATGACAATTTCCCCATTGGATTTTCGACTTTCCTCCACAAATCTCTTGTTTCTTTGCTCCGAGGCCTCATCTGGATCGCCATATTCTATATCCATTTCCTCATTTCCTTGAAGCAATGATCTTTTTCTCAGCCTTTTTTTGTTTGCTTTTCTCATCTTGGTAGATACTACTTGTTCCTCAAAATTGTTGTGATTTGCATAATAATATGTCCCCTCTTTTTGAGGGATTCTATATGATTTGAAAATGAATAACCTCTGGTCTTGTAGATTTCTTCGATTTTTGCTCAAAGACGGCACAAATTCTTCAATCTCATCGAGCTCCCCTACTTTACCCTCAGCTGAATTTAGCATCAAAATTGGATCTTTCGATAGTTTTATGCTTTCCGATGCAAGATCAACACACACAATTTTTCCTTCTGCCTCTGTTGTATCATAAATTTGCAGTTCAAGGTCTCGATTTAAAATGTTTTTACAACCTTTACTTGACTTCACATTGTTGCTAATTTCGGTTGCCTGTGGTTTTATAGGCCATACGATTCAAGAATGTAAGAATAACTAACAAAAGTTTGTCGTTTTAATCAGATAAGATAAAAACGAAATAAAATTACCTCATTTTCTTGAAAGCATGGTCTATATTCATGAAACAATGGTCCTAGCCCAACACATGAACTGCTACCTATTTCGTTTAGTAATCTGTACTTGACATTATCAGGCACATTTCTTATGTACATGTTCTCTTTTATCTGCATCCATTATAACGAAAAAAAACACTTGGGTAATTGTATTCCGTATTAACTAGAATTTTATTGTGAATTATTTGATGTCTAACCTGATAATTCACTAGGTTTCCGGGTAACAGTTCAAGTGCAGCCATTACGAATTTGTGACCATATCGCTCTCCAAAGAGTTTCCTTATTGACAAGAGCTCTGGTAAATCACCAAATCTTGCTGATGAGAAAATCAAAGTTGATGCTGCTTCATTAATATCTTTAGGACAGTCCCTAAAATTCAATTTTAAAACAAACCAATGTTATTGAAGAATCAGATTGGATAAACATCCCTTTTTTCAGGAAAAAAAAGAAAGAAAAGAAACATACTTGTGTCTGCGGATGTAACGAAGATTAATTATTATGTATTGGCAGAAATGATCTAGAAGATCATATACTTTGACCATACATTCATCCTTGAATAGCTGATTAACCTAAATGAAAAGAAGTTAACATTAATTCATAAGTAGTAAACATATATAGCACTTTTGATACCCTTTGAAAGGCAATTTGATGGTGCCCGTGTTTGAGAAGCTCAGCCACGTCATCGCGCGACTGCTTTACAATGCAGCATCTCTTGTTCTTCAGCAGTTTGAGGCGGCACTGAACCTTTTTTATTAACCTCTTACTGCATCATCACACATCAGTAAAAACAAGAAAGAAAAATAAAGCATTGTCATTAAAACAGTAGAAACCAAAGAAACAATTAACATTAATTGGCAATTGCTCTGTTTTACCATTTTGAAGCTTTTCTCCATCCAAATAGAATATCAAACATTTTGAATATTCGATATATTTTTTCTTCAATTTTTGTGATAGTTGTTGAGGAGTGGGATTGAAATATTCAAGTGAGATAGTTCCACTCCTTAAAAACTGCTCCACTACGTTAGTTCTTCCCCCATATGTTCAATCACGTTCTTATCACATTTTAATTCATCATATTTTCCCTCTATTTTTTGGCCAAATATATACAACCTCCTAGTCCTACCCATAATTATTTATCTTGTGGTATAGTTGACCAATCAACTTGACTGAATTTTAGAAATTTGTAATAAATAATCTAACCATTTTATTCTAAATAATATATTCTAAATAATCTAACCAATTTATTCCAGTAATAATTTATATAATAATACATATGTTATTATTTAGAAGGTTTAAAACTCAATAAATGTAATAAGTTACTTTAAGATTATAAAGTTTGAGTCTCACTGTAATTAATGGAGCAAAGGTTATGAGATAGAGGGAGTATATGTTTTACAAACTTTGGATTTTTTTTTTTACATTATAGTATAACTTTACTCCTAATTTATTTGATTCTACTCATGTTTTTAATTATTCAATTCAGTCCCATAACTTTTCAGTTTTGGATAATTAAGAATCTCTGATCGGTAACGCAAGAAATTTATGTCGAAAATAGCTCAAGATTGCAGGAAAAAATTCCCCTCTTTTACACCAACTTCCTCCCTTAAACACATAATAGGTTCTCATTTCGATCTATACATCTTCACTTCAGTTCCTTGTAAATTGACACAAAAAAACACAAATTAACTTGTCCCAATTTAATGTTCGTTCTTGTTCTAGTGCGTGCTTGCATAGATAGATCATAACCAAAACATGCAGATAGCATAATGTTGTCTGTTTCTAAGGAACAAATATCAATCTTTTGTCCTACTATTTATACATATATATGGAGGGAGCATCATCTAAAATGTATACAATTTGCAGATTCCATAGAAACAAATGCAATGAATTTCAAAAAATTCATCGACCAAACTGATAGAATAGAATATAGAATATATATACTAGTATTCTTTCTTGATCAACCTCAAATTAAATCTGCAAACTATAGGAATTATTGCTCGATAGCAAACTGATTTTCTTATTTGGAACCAAATTATCAACCAACATTGAACAATTAATAAACACATCAAATTGCTTCAAAGGAAATTCACCCACCACAACTCTCACAGGCACTTTAACCCTCACAAGCAATGGAACCCTCCCACTTTTCTGATTCGCCCTAAACGCCTCCTGTAAACCCGACCCGAATTCGCTTTTCCCTTTCAAATCAATTTTCATAATCGTCGTGTTCTTAATCCCCTGATGAAAACTCGGTATCTTACCGGAGCAAAGATCCGTATCCGTATACTCAACAATCACGTAACTCTCTTTACCGTAAATGATTCCGATGTTGCTATTCGGATTCTCTGCTCTTATGGTGACTCGGAATTCGGTATTGAGCCTGAAATCGGCTTGTACGTCGAAGGCTTTCACTTCTAGGTTTTCGATTTTGTATAAGGGGATTTTTGGTTCGTAAATGGTGTAGAAATAGAAAGTGAGGATTGCGAGGATTATGATGATGAGGAATATGCAACAGTAGCAGCAGCAGATGCATCTAAAGCAGCGTTTTCCGGTGGATTTCTTGTGGTGGTAGCGGGGGATATTGCGGCGGTGAGGGCGGCTCCCGCCGAGCATGACGTATGGAGGTGGAGGTGCACTCATGGTGGTGGTGGAATTCGAGAAGCATTAGGGATTCAGAATTAAATTAGGGAAAATTAATGACTTTTTTTTTTTTTTTTTCCCCCTTGCTCTTGTTGAAAAATATTTACCAAAGAGAAATGGTTCACTATTTTGAGAATGCGCCATTGCTTAAGGGGACTTTGTTACATCTTTGTGGTGGTTATATAGAGATGCGAGTAGCATTGATGTAAATTTTGTGGTTAATTTTCTCGTGTATTTTATTTGTCTTCAATAATAAATAAAAATATTGAAGGTACATCTGTACTTATAAATTAAAATAGTACTATAATAATGAGTAGAACAATTTTACCCATATTTATGTTTAATCATGTATCCCGTACAGTGTTACTTCTGATATTTTTATACTAACTTGAACATTATGAATTATTATAACTATCTGTTATGTGCTGACCAGGTCCAAGTCAGTAATTTCATAAACATTGAGGTGGAACATTAGATGATTCCAAATTTGTGTTCAAATACTTCATTCCTAAATAAGACCAAAATGGGAAAACAATAGAACAAAAGACTAGAAAAGTATAAATGAGAACAAAAGGGATGAAATATAACAAATGAACTATAGTAAGTATAATTCCCATCAATAAATCAACAAAACTTAACTACTCTTCTAGGAGACGATACTCGAATTGCCGACCGGGAATTACATGATCTTAACGCGCCACCTCGAATGAACGCTAAAACAGAAACCACGGCAACTTTCACCTTGACACCAATTTTCTTGAGCTTATGAATACTTATCCACTTCCCTCTTGAACTTTATGGACTCCAATTTGTATGACCGCAGAAAAATAAGCCTTTTTCTCGCCCTTTCACGCCTAAAGCTAAAAGAAGTCATCATAATATGGACACTGGGATTTATTGAAAGTGTATTCACCATGATGGCTTTTTCAGAGAAAAAGAAAGAAGAATATTTCAAGAAATTAGTGAAGAAGATTTGCTGTTAAGTATACTTATGCAGTCTTTAAGGCATATGTACAAAAATGGATGTGAATTATCAAGTTGCATTTGAATGTATCCACACCACACACTGACTTTCTATGAAGGTGGGAATATACTTTGCTATTTGATTAACTAATTAAGTACCAATAATTAATTAAATCAATCAATCAACAGTGTACTTTTAGCAGCCTTGTCTTAGTAAAATAATACTAATATTTTCGGAGGCAGCTAATTTTTGAACGTGGAACAGCGGTAGTTATCATATTTAGTTTACTTTATTTTCTTATACAGATTAATTAATGTAGCCAGTATACAAAAAATTTTGATTACTAAATATGATAAGTATAGAAGTACTATGTATGGTTTTGTCACATTTTAAATGAAGTTTAGCTTGTCAATATACAATTACTGTTTCCGTTTCCGACTTGTACGACAATTATGACTGTATATAAATAGTCTTTTCTTAGAGATTGAGATGCTGTTTCCATCTTAATAAAGATATGTATTTTAATCATATTGTTTAAGGTTTCCTCGAATGACTGGGATTATCTTAATTAAATGGGTTGATGATCTGTAACAAATCACGTTGTATAACACTCAATTTTAAGTTTGTTTTCATAAAAAAATAATTAGAGATTTTGGTATGGGTTAAAGCCCAGTTTTGGTATGGGTTAAAAAGCCCAGCTGAATATTTAATTTGTTATGTTATTGGTTTCTATAATCTAGACTGGGCTATTAATATTTGTTCTTATAAAAAAGTTCAAAAAAAAAAAAAAAATCACTTATTTGAGATGGTCGTATACTACTTTCTACTAGTCAAATTTTATTCAAGGCATCAAATTAAATTTGTTTTAATATTTGTGAACTGATTTTTATTGACTCATGTGTGAAACAAACTATTCTCTATATAGTATATAAATATCATTAATTTCACAACTCCGAACAAATATAATAATCTAACAACTACATATACATATGTAACATATCTATTCTTTCCCCTCAAAATGAAAACATCCAATATTACAGTTCTCACATTTTCATTAAACTTTTTAACATTTTAAGTATTCCAATTTTAGTTGTTTCTAAACTTAAAAGAAAAAAAATGCAACGTGGAAGTATTTTTTCTTTCTTTTCTGGTGGGCCTTGGGGTGAAGCCTATCGCCAACATGAAACCATTAATATCATTTAGTACCATTCACATTAAATTGACCCCCCAATTAATCACCTAGTAGCATTTAGTATTACAAGCCTCTGAATTAAATTACACCCATGTATAAGCAGTAATATTTCCTTTTTAGTGGATTATATTTATATTATTATTTAAATTCATCATCACCAATATTCTTTACAAATGTGTGATTTCAAATGTGCCATGGCTCTAAATGTTCAAGGCCTCATGTGACCTTTCACATCTCTTTCTTTTCATGTGACCTTTCACATCTCATACTCTTAGAGCCTGTGACTTGCTTCAATACATTTTCTTCATTACTGTTACTTTATATACTCGAAAAAATTATATATGTATCTTGTTTCTATCTGATCATTTGACAAAATTACGATTTGTATCGAAAATCAAAAGGAAATATTAGAACAAGATGGAAGGTTTTGTTTGCAAATTTAAAGTTGTGATTTTTCTTTTGGTTTTGGTTTTGGTTCCGATTCTCATAGATGCAAGGCACGTCATCAAGCCACATCCCCGCGGTATTATATTTTTTCTTCTATTATTTTCCTTGATCTTGTGGGGTGCACTTTAATACATTATTAAAACATAAATATATATATTACTTTTATGTATGTACATTAATTTTAACTAGCACATGTACACTATAATTATTGGTTAGTAAAGGAAGGGTATAGATTTGCATCAATTAGTCACTATAGTGTCGTTTCAACATTTTTAGTGGCAATGTATTGTCTGTTTACATATATTATATGTAAAGATTATACTTAATTTTTAATTTGTCTCAAAATGAGTTTAATTAATAATATATATAATAATATTGATTACTAATGACATAATGTGATCACAGTAATCATGCATGACAACTTTTGATGTTAGTTCACACTTTATTACTAACAAGTTAATATATTTTGATGAGTACTCCATAAACATGATTAATTAAGTCTGCAGCCATGCATTCAGGTAATTAATAGAGTACCATTTTTATATCATTAATTACACGTATATTTTTGTAGTGAAATACTTGTTGATAAGTTTCGGTAAGAATTAGCTAGGATCGGAACAAAAAAGGATTGAATATTGAAAATATACTTTTGTCTATTAAAAGCTAATTAAAAATATTTCATTTTGAATCGGAAATATATAAATAGATTTCATAGTTAGTTAGTATGTGACAACATGCATGATCATATATCGATCTCAAAGTGCATGTTAATTTAATTTGACTTATGTTTTAACATATAATTTCCACCAAGACAACCAGAAGCCATTGATGCACGAAAGGGCGGACCCAATGCAAATTGCTGGGTCGAGGTTACCGGATTGTACTCACGCCTGTGGATCTTGTACCCCATGCCAATTAGTGATAGTTAGCTTTGTTTGCTCGACCCTTGAAGAGGCTGAGACATGTCCTATTGCTTATAAATGTATGTGTCACAATAAGTCATATCCTGTCCCATGAACACAATAACGAATTGATTTATACTTGAAGTTCCAATCATTAATTCTCCTGTAAAATGTATCAATTTATTTTTTCAGTTTATTGCCTTCTTGTTCCCTACTTGTATTTTAATTCGCCATTAATTTATGAATTCGGATCTAATCAAAGCCAGATCATATGGGGCTCCGTGAATCGATTATCAAGAAATAAACCAAGAAAAGCTCAACTCTAGCTTAGAGATCATATTTGAATATCGTGGACAATTTGAATAAGACATACCGAGTTATTTTATCCACATCATTCTTATATCCTATTTCGAGCTAGAGATCACATTAATCTTTAGCTTGTAAAATTAAGCGTCTTTTCAAAACTTTCTAAATTAAATAGTCCTACAATTTTAATTATCAAAAAGAAAAAAGAAGTCCAACAATTCCTTCACCACCATTCCCTAAATTTATATTGCGTCATCTGGTCCTCGTTATGTATAAATTATTTTGTAGTCTGCACAATGCACATAGTATTAAGGGCTATTCTTGGCCCAATATAATGAAGGGTAACAAATTGGGTTCAGGCCCGCTTTTGTTAAAAGACTACCCATTAGAAAAATATATATAATAATGATGTAGTGTATTTTTATTATATATGCACCAATGTTTTTAGAACCGGACCGGACAGTGAACCGATGAGTCAACTGGCTACTAATTTTACTGGTCGAACCAGTCGGATCGTTGGTCAGACCGGATAACATCATAATGATATAATAAATATATTTAATTTTAAAATATATTTAATATGCATAAAATTTAAACTTATCCTACAATTAATTAAAAATATATAAAATCTTAGAATATATTTAAATTAAATCACATAATATTTATATAACTTATATCATAATTGTAATATAATACTAATTTGTAAGCTCATATAAATATAAATATGACTATATTTCTTTATAAAAATTTAAAAGTGTAAGTTAAAAATACAACAAACTAAGATATTAATAATTTTATAATATGATTATGTATAAAAGTCTAATATTCAAAATCAAACTTGCATAATATATCGATTTTTGATTTTCAAAATTTGACACTCTTTATCCTAAAAATAATATTGGAAAGAAATATCTTATAGAATAAATTTTAATAAAAAATTATAATTTGAGTATTAATTTTTATTGATAATGTGTAAAATGTTAATTTGAGTTATCATAATCTAATTTATAAATTTTTTTGTACTAGAAATTCAACAAAAATGATGTAGCTCAAATTATAAGGAAGTTATGTTTCATGCAAGAGGTTAGGTGTTGAAATCCCACCTTCTACAAGAATTTTTAGTTTATTTTTAACAATAAAATTTAAAAAATCGAAAAAAAAAAGGAAATTCAGATTCGGGTTGAACCGGCCCAAATCGGTTGTCGGTTCACCGGTTTTGGACTGGTTCAACCCAGTTCAATCTGGTTTTTGATCAAGTGTTTTAGGGGATAAACCGGACCGGACCATCCTCCGGTTCCCGGTCGAACCGGCCGATCCGGTCCGGTTTTAATAACATTGATATACACTTGACTTTACTTGCTTAAATTAATAAAATTGGTTCGCGCGCATAATATCCTACCTCTTCTATATATTAATATTCACTGTTTGGGCGGTGGAAATGATAAACAAAAATATCATCACATGTCCTTCGTAATTTCCCTATCAAACCAGAGCGCACCATTAAGCTAAAGCCACTTTTGAACCTTATGCTCCATATTATAATTAATCACTTTTGCAATATATGGTTAGTGGTTGCGTTTTTCCATGTCAATCTTGTGATTAATTGAGCACTACATTTTTCATTTTTGGTTAACTTGTTTTTTTTAACTCACATATTTTGCTCGGTATATTCATTAATTTTCAGAGATTTGATACGAAAATTGTGCATTTATTGATGCATTTACACATTTATTTGTAGTTACATCTTATAAAAGTAAATTAGTCGAGTCTCAAAAAGTAACTAAACAGTTAGTCTCGTGTACATAACAATTATTCAATGTTTCTTTTACACTCATCTCATATGATCGATGATCAATGTGGTAATATATATTATGATTTTGAGTTACTAGTCACCCTTGCACGAGTTTATGCATGCATAATTTAATTGTTAGATATTTACAAATATATATATAGGCATTTTTTGAATAAGGATTTATTCCGCACATAATATAAAAGAGAAGATATATTGAAGAGTAAAGTGAGAAGTGAAGAAGTTAATGATATTTAGGATGTTAACGGTTAAAAATCAAACAAAATATAGAAAACTATGACGATATATGTTATAATTGTCATTTTGTGAGTATAACATGACAAAAATATAGTATTTTTTTTTTTTAATTTATAAATATATCATATTTGCGTGAAAAAGTAGTTAGACAGTTAATCCGGTGCACATATGTATTATGCAGTCTCTGTCTAGCTGTTGGTCCCATGTTGTCTAAGTGCGGGTGGTTCATGTGTGTGAAAGGAAAAACATTTGTCTATCTTAATCTGATGCAAGAGATGTGCATTAATTATGCATCTTTCGCCTATTCTGTTGTGCAACAATATTGTCCTTTTCCCCAGAATGTGTTCCTTTATCTATCAAAAGATTATGGCATTATCTACAAGTAAATATAAATAATTAAGAGTATAAGATATACATATATATACTAATAGATTTTGCTGTAACATTAATTGCATATCTTATGAACAATGACACCTTCCAAATTTGTAGGTCCAGTACAGATTGTTCATGAAATTAATGTGTCCAATATTATTAGGTCTACAATTGTGGATTATCACTTGAAACGTTGCAACATTGAATTGGTTTGACAGAGGGGACAGACAATTGTGCAGATTGGACTGGGTTTAAATGGTTGAGATTTGGTGTGAATAGGCCAGGTACGGTGAAAAATAAATTAAATTTGGAAATGGATTGGGTTACTAATAGCCGAGTAGAAAAGGGTCGGGCCAGGTCCAATCAACACATCAAGATTATCAACGGGTTAGATTCAAATTCATATATTTTATGATTCTTGTGAATTTTGGATGAAAAACTTGGATCCGTCAAAATCTTCATCCACCGTTAACTTTGACTACAAATAGTTTCTTAATGCATTAGAATCACTCAACTCACAAACTTGAATTTTTCTAAAGTCGATAACCAATCCATTTAAGCATCTCATTTAAAGTATTTATTAGATCTCTTCGAAAAACACCAGCGTTGATTCATGTTGTTAGTTGAGAAATTAAAGTATTAAAAACTTTATTAAATTTTCTATAAAGCATTGTTATCGTTACCTATATACATATTATAACTGAATCAAACCTATTGATTCTCCGAATTTTGGATTAAATCCACTCTCCTCTAGTGCAATATTCGTGAAATATTTTGAATTAAGATCATCATCTTAAGGCTAAGCCTATAAAAAAATATAATTCAATATATATTAATGTGTTGTATCTCCATTGCACATAAATTAGATGGCAACCATATCTCAAGTAGAATAATCAACATAGGCAAGAAAGTCTAAATGATGGGCCAACACCATGATCAGAAAATGCAATAAAATAATATATCCACATAGGTATATGAAGGCATAGATACAAGAAGGGCATGTGAATCTGATAAAGACTTCTGCTGCATTAAAAACTTAGCACAATTTGTCCCACTTTAGAATTAGACTTATCCCCACCTATTCCATTCTTGCACTAGTTCTCAGACAATTATTAAGAAGTTACGAAATTTATTACACAAAAAAAAAAAAATGTGTAAATTCTACAAACATTAATTGTTTCTGTACATCCCCTTCAAAACCATTCGACAATTTTCACAGTTAATAGTCCCTCAAGCACTTCACACTGATCTCTTCATCTAATTCCATTGTAATAAGCCAAAACTTAAAAACTAAAATGGCCATTTGTTAGTTTCAATTTACATTTGCTAAAATATCAAAACAAGGACCGAGCTTCTACGACTCTAAGACAGTGTTTGCCTATGATTGCTTTTAACCATGCCGTATTCCCATGAAGTAGTTGAAGTCGTGATGTTGGACCCGTAATTGCTTTAGCCAGGAATCAGCCACGCTCAAAAGTGACACGATCCTCTCTTGGTCCCGACCATTATTGTCTGAGATCCAAACATCACCTTGCATTTTATAAGTGGCTAAACCAAATGGAGGGAGACATATGCTTTCCCCTTCGGTTCTTTTCTTCTCAACCTTCTCATCATCATCATCATCATCATCATCATCTTTGTGGTGGTCATCATAATTCGTACAAATTAGTTTCCATAAATTGGAATTTTGAAAATTAAATAAGAGCACCGATAACATACCTTGAAAAGATGAAGAAAGGGTGTGATACGTGAGGAAGCATGTTTGCAAATCTTTTATGGTTCTTCCCATAGGAATGTGATAAATAGGGTACCTAAGCATTCATCGCAAAATTAAATTTCCTCTAAAGTATTTCTTATTTAATAACATAATACAAATATGATTATATCAATAGAGGAAGGCACAAGAGAGTGACTAACCAAGCAACGGCCATCCAACTAGCGGGTGAAAGATCTACACTTCTCAACGACATTAATCCCGGGTATTTTTTAGCTAAGCTACTAATCTAGAAACAAATATCAAACCACATGTCAAGTCAATTGAACATAACAATAAAATGTCATGTTTTACATTGGAAACACATTTCCTATAAGTAAAATAAAAATATCAAACTTAGAAAAAGCAAGAATATATTCGATTCAAAGAGTCATAAGAAAGTGTAGTTTGTCATTAAAGTTACCAATAATTGACAATACCACTATTTCGAATGGCAAACAAAGAAGCAAGTTGATTCATTTTGAGAATTCAAAAATTCCACTATTATGCCTTTAAAGAAAATGATTTAAATTTATTCAATCATATCCATAATGCTTGATTAAATAAAAAACACAACCAATTTTATGCGAAAATCAAAACTTTAGATAAAAAAAATTACCTTGTCCATAAGAGGAACTCTTCCGTAAGGAGATGATCTCTCAAAGTATTGAAAGTAAAGATTACCCAATCTCTCATTCGGATGCCAAAAGATATCTTGTTCAAAGGGTCCTTCTTCGGAGGAACATCCATCCCACCTCGATAGCTTTTCACTTTCACTCTCATCACTGAATGAATCACTAAATGAGTCCCTCGTCTCACTTATGGAGTCCATCTCTTCTCTATCCCTATCATATATGATCAATTTCATCATATAAATAATCTCACATTTAGAACCAAGAATAGTAAATGAAGTACATGTAACTCATATATGTAATTAGATGAGCAGATCATTATACTTGTACAAAAGAACAAAATTGAGAAAATTGCACTTCAATCCCACATAAATGAGCAATCTGGTCCTCCACTTTATAAAATTGCATTTTTGGCCTCATAGCCTTCTTTCAATCCAATTCGGGAACAAAAGGGCAAAATTTGATAGTCCTATGAGAACAATGGGACCAAACGTGCAATTTGTAAAGTAAGGGACCAAAAGTGCAAAGGGTCTAGTTCTATTGGGACTGAAACTGAAATTCTGCCAACAAAATTATAAACCACAAATTCAATTCTTCAATTCATCCAAAATCAAAAAATGTGATTACCTTAAACAATTTACAGAAGAACTGCTGGTGAAGATTTGAATAGCAGAGAGATAAGGCACAAAATATTGGATTAAATTTTGGCCATCATCTGAATTAATAATTGGAACTCCGGCGCCATAAGCACTCCATTCATCAAAACTATTCCAAAAATTGCCCAAAGTAAAGTAGTCAACTTTTTCCCTTTCCCATGGATGCCATAACCTATTAAGCTTTCTCATCTCACTCTGCCCCCAAGAAAAAGAAAAAACCATCAAAATAAAACAACAAAGACCAAATTTAAAACATGGGATTTTGTTTTAGAAGAAAAAGAACAAACCTTGGACAGGGATTGAGATGGGACCACAGGCGTTGTGCAATCCAAGAAGCATTCAAGATTTGTTTGTTGCATTGGGACCTTTTCATCAAAGATCAACATGATGATAATAATAATAATAATTAATTTCTTCTTTGGAAAAACAGAGAGAAAGAGAAAGGAAGAGAGAGATTGCTATGATTCTCTCTCCTAACTCTTTTGTTGAAAAGAAACAGAGAAAGAAAGCCCAATGGAAGGAAGAAAACAGAGGGAGGAATTTATTGGGAGAGGAAGAGAGAAATCAACGGGATTTTCTTTCCCTTTCTCTGGAGGGGAGAGAAATTCAATTTAATAAAAAAAAAAGAAAGAAAATGGTCTTTATATAAATAAAACAAAGATTACTATACTTTGACGTTTGGGCAAACTACTAACAAAAACCACCAGTCCTTTTCAACAGTATTTTTCCTTTTTTTTTTCTTGAAAAATGGAATATTTTTTAAGATTCTCAAAATTCCCAATTCGATTCCGACCACCGGAAAACCCGGATTCAGGCAAGATTTCTTCACCCGGACTTTTATCTTCAAGGAAAATTAAACCCGACCCATCAATTGTACATGAGGGGGAATTTCAAAACCCACCCGCAAAAAGAAGAACTATTAAGTAATATTCAAGAATCAAGATAAACACAACTTGCACAAAGAACATTAGTCTTTTCTTTTTTTTTCCATTTTCCCCCGGAAAATGACACGCATCATTCACCACCCTTTTTTATTCGAAATTCCAAAAAGCCACCCGCAAATTCTGTGTGAAAGAAATCAAAGGGCAGGCGTTTTTGTGTATATATATAGATAGAGATAAATAAATAGATATATTCTCAACTGAAATCTGATAAAAGAGAATCAACTTTTCCTAAAAAAGCAAAACCAGCCACCCTCATGTGAGTGACGTATGATGTTATGTTTCAATATGACTTTTTGAAAAACAGAATTCTGGACAATTTTGGTGCTCATAATTGTGCGTGCAATGTTTGTATTGTTTGAAGAAAAAGGGTAAGAAAGACTTTTAGAATTATTAAACAGAAGTTAAGTGGAGGGTTTCTTAATTTTCTTCGCATTTATGAAACTCCTAACATGTGTTTGTGTGTGTGTGTCGATTGAGCTTTCATCCACTTGAACAAACGTGTAATAAATTCTTGTATTTATTGGTTTGGTTTGTAAGAAAATACTGTAGAATATTATTGTGGTTATTTGAATACAATAAATCACATTACATGGCGTATTACATCGATCATTATAATCTGATTAAGTGCAAAATTTATTTTATTTCTTTCGAGACCAAATCCTAAGACTAGTAGGAGTTGGTGTAAAAAGTTTGTATTTTGAGTCCGAAGCGAATTGGTAGTTTTCTGTATTTTCTATTTCTTTAAAATGGAAAAATGACTACATAAAAGTTTTCATAGACCCATGATTTAATAAATATAACATGACAATGATGTCATATCACCTATTTCCAATAAATATACGAGGGTGTTGATAAAATAATGAGCAACGCGGTTGCATTTATTTTTAAGTGTTAATAAAAATACTAATTGTTGCATACCTTATTAAATACTCCTACCATTACTATATTAAGCTAATAAAGAAAATACAAGTAACGTATGACTAAATTTTGCTTTTTATTTTGTCGTAATATACATTTTGATTTTTTGGAATTATTAAGAAAATGTAATTAAAGAAACACGGTGAAGTAAAAATTATTTTATTTTTTATTTCGATTAATGTAAAACAAAAATTCCGAGTATTTTCAATAAAAATGTATCAAAATTTTGACGCAAGCGCATCATATAGTATTACAAAGAAGCATTTGTCTAAATTTAAAATATAGTTCATAGGAAATAAATTGTTTATAGTTATCTGCAAGTTGGAGAAAGTCAAATTCCATGGGTCAATTTGGTCCAAATCGACTCTAAAATGTTATGTTTGGTTTAATTGTGTCAAAATCAGCAATGCCCATATTAAGCTCTAGTCATGTAAACATATGGTCAAATAAGTTACTTATATTTAATAATATAAATCAACTTAACATTAGAAGGCGGATAGAGTAAATTATTTCTTGTACGAAATGTTATTGTCACAATATGTAGATAAACTTTTTTTGTTGATCAAACTTTAGGTTTAGGATGGTGGCATATATCGGTGAAAATGGAATATCCACGTTAGGAAATATATTCATACAACATAACGAAAGTATCTATATCAACTTCGAGAGTCAATGCAATCATATTTAGTGCAGTTAGTACAATATTTTTACGTCTTCTTTAAAAAAGTCTCAAATTTTACTTAATTTTTTATTTAATTGTAATTGATATAGCATTTTTTAATATTAATAAATAAAGTAAATTTAACTCATACTCTAACTGAAAAAATTCAATATTTTTCGATTCAATAACAATTTTAAGAAAAGTTCTAACGAATAAGAAAAATAATAATTTGGTGAATTTTTCACGTAGTTTGATCTTTGTAAAACGAACTGCAAAACAAGACTAAGCCTAATAAAATGAGTACAATAAATGTGACATACTTAATATTACTTTTTTTCTTTATAATAAAAAAAAAGACTATATTAACCATACTCATCTTATATTTTCCTAACTTGCTGCACATGACTATATCACTGGTGATTTGGTTCAATTTTGATTACTAAAAATTCTTTTAACCTCGATTATTTATACATAATAGATTAATTTCAAATAACTTATTAGTACTCGATAGCTTTAGGCTTTTAGCAGCTCATCTCGAATTGGACTTTCTACACTAAAATTAAAAAGTACATATACTTAATTTGATCAAACTAACTACGTACACAACCGCGGGGGCTCATTTGTTCTGAATAGAACTCGTACCAACTTGATTTAAATTAAAAGTCAAAGTAAATTCAATTAAACGTTATATATATATATCTTACTTCTAAATTGTCTACTTTCGGCCACACACACACACACGTATAACAACCCTGCAATATACGAGTAATTTTTAAGCCGCGTGACTGTTGCACGAAGATTTCTAAACATAAAATAGTTAATTTGTTGAGTAAAATAATTCATAATGTTTCTTTAGTATTAATTAAGTTATTAATTAATTTGACTACGTAAAAGTGAAACTACTGAATCTATGTTTGTTTGGTACGGAAGGGGCAGTTTAAATGTTGGATCACAACATTTTGACCATTCCGTTGCTTGAAGCAGGTGAAGTAAACCCAAAACTGTATATGTCACCTCGGCTCAAAATAAAAAAATGTAGTAGTGTAATAAAAATAAAAATAAAAATAAAAAGACTTAACATTTAGAATTAGCTGGGTCTTAGAGCTTAGTAGCCATGAAAATATTATTGAGTTTATTTTATTGTTTTAGATTCTTAATTACATGGGTCTGTGTGAGGAATTTATATGGTATCTAGGTATTGGGAAGAATATGGTGTAGACTTGTAGAATAAAATTGAATGACATAATAATTTAAGTTTATTCAATTTTCTTGTAAAATTTCAAACTATGTTTAAAACTGGTTCGATTGTCAATTAATCAAATTCGAGCTAGTTTTAATCGAACAAAATTCAAACTGAATCTCAAAAGTTAACTAAAAAAAATTAAATATTATGTAAATTAAGTAAAAACTGAATATATCAAATAAACTGTTTGAGCAAAGGCTATATTTTTCTGTTTGTTTAACTTTGATGGGCCCATTTAATGTAGATAGACGCAGCACTATATTTGCAAACCTCATCATATTTATAAATAGTCCAGATATGTATCAAAAAAATAAATAAATAAATAAATAGTCCAGATAAAGTACCTGATAGATTTGGGTGTCCAACTAGTTTCAGTAATTAAAAAGCAACCAAATAAAATTAAAGAAGCTCAAGTCAAAACACTGATAAAAAAAAAAAAAAGGTCATGTACATAGGCCCAAGCCCCAAAGTTTCAATAATGCTCCAATAAGCACCAAATGAGACTTCAATCTTTAGCACATCAAATTGGCTTCAAAACTGCTGCAGAAAGAAAAAAAAAAAAAAAAATTACAAATCTGTTATCATGGAAAATCAATTAGCAATAAGTGCAATTAACAGCAAGAATTTGACAATTACATAATCAAGTCCAGCAACATAAACAAACTTAAGCTAATGCAGGTATGCAAAAGAGGTGAAGAAGAAACAAAGATAAAAAAAAAAAAAATTAATTTTATCTCTTCAATGTCCACATACAACATTCAACAAGATATCTATACAAAATGTAAACATTAGGAACCTAATACTCAAGAGATGCAATCAAGAATCAATTTGCTTTATCTGAACTCCTATCATTCGATCTTAACTTCAACCTTCAAATCAGCAGGCGAGACGAGGCTTTCCACAAAGGTTACTGGATCAAGAAACCGAGTTTTACCAGTATCCATGTGCTTAAATGCTCTCTCTTTCAGATTACACAACCAAATTAGCTCCATCAGTTAAAACCAAAACTTTTTCTTCCTCATCCCCAATACTAAGAATAAAAGAGAACTTGGTCCAAGACTCTACTGAACCATAATCTTTCATCATCCAAAAATCAGGGTCATTAAAGTACTTCATGACCACACACAAACACCCCTCAAGAACAACAAGTTCATATGAACAAATATATTCTTCATCAACATCAGTAGGACAAGGAACATCATAGAAAACCTCATTAGCTAAATCAAAAGCTGCAATCGCTGATCTGGATTCTTTGTTTACAATCAACCAATGAATAGCATTATTCGCAAAAGCCCCGGGAGGGAGATGATAATGATAATGAGCATGTCCATTAGGAGAACTAATAACCCTATTCCAAACACCCCTTTTCAAAGAATACACATCCACAAATGTAAGAAGGTCATACTCATCGTCTAGACCCTTTTTACAAGAGAGCCTTACAATCTTATAGTCATCACTAGTACTGTCATAACCAAATCCATAAACAGTAACAAACTTGTCTTTATCCCGAGCCAAGGGTGAATATGGTATGTATAACTGCTGAAGAGTAATAGGATTGAACACAAACATGTCTTCTGCACCGGTTACTAACAAAACCAGTCCATTGCAAGAGCCCCACAGATCAGTATATTTGATGAATTGAGTGGTGGAGAGTTGAGTGTGCCATGACTTCGATAAACACCTGAACTTGCCTACGGACTTTGCAGGAAGTCTTGTGAAAATGTCAATCAAGATATCTTCAGGGAGGTTTTCATTTGTGCCCCCACAGTGTTTGTTTTTATGCTTCTCTTGCAGAAAGTTGGGGAGGGAGTCGTTTGACCGCATGACGGCCATGACCCTTTTTGAACCCATTACTGATCAATTGAAAAGGATGGATACAGATTTTATATGATTTGAGTAGAAAAACTAAATGTGTGATTTCTATGTTCAAGTAGGGGATTGGATTGCCGCTTAACAAATGAACAGAGGTATAGCAGAGATTATCGGTAATAAACTATAGCATTACCGCTGGGAAAAATAGGTTGTGAATGAGAGTCCATTGCTAGCAATGAAGTCAGATAGTCCTTGTTTCAAAACCTGACATACACGAAATTGATTACTTCTTTGATAATAATTCAGATTTTATAATCAATTCAAAATAAAGAAGCAATTATAATCTCAATTTACAAAGGACTAATCAATAATCATAAAAAAAAATCATTAGCATATCTAAAGTGCTTACAATAAAATGTAGATTATTTCATCTTTAATGGTTAGAAATTCATTAGATCAGATTCTTATAGTTATGTTTTGTCTGTCTACTAGCACATACTCAATGAAATGAATAATGACTTTCATCTCTCAAACTATAAATCTAAGGGGAAAAAAATTCACTTCTAGTTTTCAAAATTAATTTGCTAACATAACTCCTATTTATATTAACAAGAGAATTCTATATCAGTACTAAATTTCTCCATTCCCAGTCCATAGATCAAAAACATTTTAACAGCTAACTATATGTACATTTAAAAAGTAAAAATAAAGCAAATCACGTAGAAGAGAGAAGGAATAACCTGTCGTGGGGAGAAGAGGAAGGACAATGGGCGTCGGCAGTGGAGCGAGAGAACGGCGGTAGGGTTTTAGGGTTGGGAGTTTTTAATTGAGAGGAATTTGTATTTGGAAATTAGAAAACGTGAAAGCATTTTTACTTTTAGATACTAGAATATAAAGGGTATTTTATTTTTTTTCAAAACTAGCAACCGTGACACGGACTAGCTGCGAGCATAATTGCTTTAAGTGTAACAGAGTAGCTGAGCGCATAATTGCTTTAAGTGTAACGAAATTTAGATAAAGTTTGATATATGAGTAGGTTATGCAAGTCCAAAAAGCAAAGTAGTAAAGTAATTTATTTGAGCAGAGAACAATTGTAAAATACATTATCTTAAAGTAATCTAATGACAATTGTGAAGAAAATATGAATTCAACATTCCACTAATGAATTATATATAGAAGGAAAAACAATTCAAAGAAATTATGTACATTAATTTATCGTGGCCAATCATGTAGAGCCAAAAATACATACCAAAAGTAAATCGAGATACTTCAGCCACCAAGTTTGTTTCACGGCCAAAGTACTCCACCGACTTCTTTTCTCTCAATTCTCATTTGGTTTTTGCTTCTGCAACTGAGATAAGATAACATCAGCATCACCAACTCAGTCTGAAATCATTAAATCGCTCAAAACTAATCGGAAATAACTTCACTCTAACCCACAAGATAAAGTGCAACAGCATCTTGCAATCACTTTAGGATATTTTATGGAACATATATATATGGTTACAATTAAATCTCTTTAAGGCATATCATCAAACACATATGTAGACTTGTAGTATGAACTCTAAGAACCAAAGTCTTTTGAAGAAATCTCATCCTTAAAGCATCATTTGCATATAAATTCCCCAAAACACTATAAATAGCATGAGAAACCCATCAAAGCATGTAAACCATATACGCAGTCCACTTCAACAATAGGAAATGAGATTATTATATAAAACCAAAATAACTCCAGCAAACCAAAAACTGAAAGCAACAAATTAAAGAACGGATTATGAGCCCAGGCAAGAGTAAAGCTAAAATATCATTAACCCTATTAACGGTTTATCCCCTTCACCCATCGATCACTCCTGCACAAATAAATGAGACATTATAAAGGAAGAGTAGAAAAGACCCAGGTTTTTACTCTCTTATGTTGAAGGAGAATATGAAAATGAATTGCAACTGTAGAAAGATTGAGAAAAATGAAAGAAAAAAATTAGAAGAAAATAAAACACTTGCTTGTGCTAGTTCTCGTCTCCGATACTAAAATGTGAGACTACTGCATCAACAAATGAGCAATTAAAAAGGAAGAAGTGGCCCTTAAAAATTTGAGAAAATAAACGTCCAGGTTATTTGGATGCTACCTTTTCCAACTCAAGAAGATGCGATGCTTGGAAACTCCGGCGGCGGTTTTTTGATCGGAAGCCTGGTGGGTTTGAGAAGGGAAACTGGTAATATTGATCACTGACTGCTAATTTTCAGGTTAGTGAAAACTTAGAAGAATGTGCAATGTGCAAGGGATAACAACTGTAAATTACCAGAATGTATGTATAATGCTGGCCCAAACCGAGTCAAATCATTCATTCACATAGTAACTGCAACATACTTGTTTATATTGGAAATTCGGGTTCCCCAAAATTTGGGAAAGTTAAGGCTGTTTATGGAAGCTTAGGTCAGAATTATTACAATTCATATTTGGACGAGGCTCAATCAAGTGAAACTCAACTCATAATCAAATCAGACATATTTCTTTCAATTTTAAACTCTATAAAGACATTGATTACCTATTATTTCCCCTCAAATCTTGATATTCAAATTCAATCCAATATCACATTTCCAAAACCCTCAAACCCAACAAACAAACACACACTCACCGAGAAAGCGTGCTGAAAATGACTAGTATACATAATAAGTGAAGCTCAAACATTTTTCTATCAAACAAGCTTGAATCGAGTAACTTACCTGAATTTTCTGTCCTAGTTAATTGCACAAGTTGCTCATCTAAAAATGCACTTCATTGTATAATATTCGTTCAATGAATTACATAAGAAAATAAATAAATTACAAAACATAGCCCCAAAAAAATAAAAATAAAAAGAAAAAGAAAAATTATCTCCCTCTCAATAGAGCTTTTTCGGCGGTGTCCATCTCTTCCAATATCCTCTGCTTCCTCTTCGCCGGAATCGGAGCCGTCGGCCCAAAACTAACGTAATGGCCCGAAACAGCGTTTAGGGCCGAATATATATCCCGGAACGAGGTCCGGGCTAGAAGAGCCTTCTCCTTCCTGTACTTAGCCACCCAATAGTTGGAAGTTTCTCTGAGCTCCGCCACCGCGGCGGCGATTTTGGGGTCAGTTTTCTCCAAAGTAATGGTGGTCCTTACCTTGTTGATCACGTCGGCCGTCTCCTTCACGTATTCGTCGTCGGAAGCTGCGAATGCTGACGTGGCAGGGGATATAAGTAGGGTGGTGAAGGATAGGGAGAGGAAGTGGCGGCGGCGCGCGGTGGAGGAGGATGTGGTGGTTATGGTGGGGGTGGGGGTGGGGGTGAGTTTTATAATTGATCTGATTGGTGGGAGGGGTTTGTGGGTGGTGGTGGAGGGGGTGATTAGAGATGGAGAAGCCATGTTGGGGGTGGGGGGAGAAAGAGTGTTTTGATTTTGGGGATGAAATTGAAAAATAGGGATTTGGTTAGTGCCACGTTTGGCTTATCCGCTTATCTTCAATTTTGTAGTTTATGGATGAGGAAGGATTCCATGAGATTCTGCTGTGACATGAACCACAGACTCCTACCAAAAAAAGAAAAATGAGAGAAGAAAAGGATGCAGTGTAAATGTTTTTAGCTAAGTGAATAGGGCGGATTTTAATCCCAATTCAATCTGAATTCAATTTGATTTATTTAAAAATTTATCTGATTAGAGATCATGTAGATCGGATAAGATAATGAAAAATCAAAATATGCGGAACGAATATAGATTTAGGTCGATCAGATCCGTTAAAAATCTTTATCCAATGATAAATAAAAAAAATCTCTCACACAGACATATTTTACCGAACACGCACAAGAATCGATAAGTGCGAAAATTTAGATATAAGCAAGATTCGGATTGAACGGGAATCCGATATGGCATTTTAGAGTCGATATTGATCCGACCCATTAGCAGCTTTATTTTTAGATAGGACAACCGAATTAAAATCATTTATTTTCATTTTTCCAGAAGAACCAATTGGAGCCCAGTAAGATTTTAAAGTATTGAGATCCATAATGTGATCGATATTGGGCTTAGCCTGCTAGCTTTTAAAATCAATACTTTTATAAAAAAAGAATCCCTTTTTTCCTTGAAGTTCTCTTCATCTATTCATTAATAGTTAAATTAAGAGTTTTCCTTTTAGCATCCTTTTTCTTTTTCTTTTTTTTTTTTAAAATTATTTTTAGGTGGTGGCATGCTCTGTTAGAGATTGGGACAAGTCGAAGAAGAAAGATTTAGCATGTGCAATAATATCTAAGACTAAGATCACCAGAAAACAGTAGCTCTAACTAACCGAAAGCATTTAGTGATCGTCTAGAATAGAATGCTAGCTGTTTAATATTTTGGACTATATATTTATTTCTTCTTTATACTGTCCACAAAATGGAACGTTTCTTTGCTACTATTAACTATTCTATTCTTCACAATTTATAAGTGATTTTATTTCATTTTTTTTTAACTTTTTTTTTTTTTTAAAAAAAAGGTATGTTTACTGATATAAAAATAAAAAATAAAAAAAAGGATTATACTAAATTGGTAGAAAAGATTAGATAGCTTGACCTCGTACATTAACAAACTATATATTGACATGTGAACAAAATAATTATATAAATAAATATACTTTATAGAAATTGCATTATATTGCAAAATATCCCTATCATATGCTACCTACCCATGTAGGCTAATTAATTAAAATCATAGAGCTGTCCCTTGTATGTAATTTTGGCTCTCTTGCATTACTTTACAGTAAAAGATCAGGTTTAATTAATATTATCATAATGTATGATGGATGACTATAATACCTTTAATAAATTTATAGCACTAAGTAGACTAGAGTAATAAAATTCGATCTTAAAATATCTAATTTCCTTTTTATTTGATGGAAAATATTGTATGACATGAAATATTTGAACAACATATAAATAAATCAGAGGGAGGTTGTAGCCTAGTACTATAATATAAACATATTTGCATATTGTGAATCATTTGACAACATTGTAACACCCCAATCCCATATTGATTGTGGATGAATTGTTTGAATGGTTAATAAAGACTTGACCTACTTCTACTTGTCAACATGGGCTTAAGCATTTTGGGCTAGTAGACTAGAGCCCAACAATGTTGACAAGGCCAGAAGTGGATCAAGGTCTTTACAAATTTATAAAGACCAAATTTGGGCAAGAAAAAATCTATGGTATTTATGGAACAATACCTGCAGAAATAACACTAAACTTATGTGAAATTACAAGATCATTACTTGAAGTTTCAATAAATACTAAATTCTCTCTCGCATTTTGAATTTCACCTTAAAAGCCCTTCAAACTCTAGGTCTATAATGATAATGCTCGTCATCACATAATCATATATTAATCCCTTTTTATCCACGATTAATGATGATTTGAATTTGTAACATTTAGGAACGCAAATACCATTCTCTATGGAAAGATGTATATACATATATATAATCAAAATAAATATTATAATATTTTTTTTTATTTTGTGTTGTATTTATAAAATTTATCAATCAATTGTTAATATAAGTTTGTGAAATTGGATGGGTGGCTCATTTGATTTATGAGATTTTTTTATAATTCAAAATTTTAATTTTAACTTTCTTATTACCATGTGGGTCAAATTACTCGATCAATTATCAATTAATATGTTGGACATTATTGAAACTTCAAAAGATAATTAATTTCACATAGAGTGTAAGTATTATTCTTTATGTTGAATAATTATGTAATATACTTAAAATACATCAAAATTTATAATTTATTTAATTTATGTATATTTTATAGTAAATTACACACACACACATATATATATGTGTGTGTGTAATTTACTATAAAATTTACATAAATTAAATAAATTATAAATTATATATTTATATATATATATATGTGTGTGTGTGTGTGATTGAGTATATATGACAAATATTATCTTTTAAATTTTTACTATGAATTCTACAGGGACTGGAATTAGAATACCATAGAAAACTTGGGTTTCAGATTCCTAGTTTATAGAGGCAAGATTCCTAGTTTTAAGGTATTTAATTCGTTTCCCAAAATCCAATAAATCAACCCAAACATTATTATGTAATGCCTGGTGATATGATTACCAAACTACATGCCATTCTCAGGTAAACAAACGGGTCCATATAGTATCTTAATTACAACACTACTTGAAAAAACCTTTTACTTTTTTCAATTTGCTGTCATCATGCATAAAATAATAAAATGGAATATATAAAAATCTCATAAGTCATAACTCACCGCCAAATTAGTCACAAGATCAAACTATAAGAACCCCTTCAAACTCTTCCCATTTTCATCATCACAATTCAAAACTTTTCCAAGTAGAAATGGCATCCACCTCCCCTGCATTCCTCTTCATCCTACTCGTCTCTCTAGCAACCAACATCGTGTCAGGTCGAAACATCCCGACAGACGACAAGGCAGGCCAAGTGAAACATCCCGAATGGCTCGGAAATTTTGATGGCACTGTGCTCGTGCCAGGCATTGGTCGATTTATGGTCCCTAAAAAAGGCTCTCATGTCAATCCATTTACCTACAATCCCATCACCGGTACTAATACAGGAAACGGCGCCATCATTCCCGGAATTGGTGGCTCGACTGGCGGCAACAGCTACATTCCCGGTGGTGATGACACTACTTTGCCCAACCCTGGTGTTGAGGTGCCCAACCCTGCTGCTGGTGGGCTTCCTGCACCATCTACTCCTTGAGTGATTTTATTTTAAATATTGATCATTCAATTTTGGAGATCGGATTTGTTGTGACGTTTTATGTTTCTGTCTTTGATTTTCTTGTTGCAAGATTGTAGTGTTTGTGACATGTTTGATTTCAATAAAATGTTTGATTTTCTAAAAGAGCGCTGAAATGTAATTAACTATATAAGTATACAATGCAGAAAATTTGGCTGCGAGTAATAGAATGGAAGGGCTGGAAATCAGTTACCAGATTAATTTTCATATACCAAACATTCGTTATCCTACGTGGAAAGTATTTCGAGGTCAAACTCTTGACATGTCGATTGGACTCCTCGACTTAACTAGGCTTGTGATTGACTTAAACGATTTCAATACGATGTCGATTGCCTTCGGAACATAGTCTACTCGACACCTCGACCATATTCACATATCATTGACTATATTACCCCCTTTAAAGATGTCTATTCACATAATGCCCCAAGATCCATTCATATTTACCCAGGTCGACCCAATATCCGACCCGGTATCCGTCACATTTAACCCATTTGACTTTTACCGCCTATAAATACCCCTCATTAATACGCCGAAGCATACGCATTAATTACTACATTCTAGCTCTGATTATCTATACCTTTCTCGATCCCGTTCTTACTTAGTCATTGAAGGGTTATTGCCGGGCCACGAGCATTTTTTTACGGGCTTCTTTGGTTACAGATTAGGTTCCAAAAGTGAGGTGAAACTCGATTTTGAACAGCTCGACTTCATATTGAGGAAGAGTATTTGACACAAGTCACTAAAATATATACAACATCCTATTACTAAAAATACCTTCATCAATTTGATTGATAAAATTTTATTTGAGCTAATTTGATGTAATATCCCCAACAAAACAAGTCTAAACAACATTTATTGTTTGTTAATTTTTGAAACTCCGACTAAATGAGAAAAATAATGATAGATTTACTGATAAGAAAATAATAATGAAAAATACTTCAAGTACTTGAAATGTATATTTTACAAGACTAAATAAGAAAAATAATGATAGATTTACTGATAAGAAGATAATAATGAAAAATACTTCAAGTGCTTTGAAATGTATATTTTACAAGATTAAAGTGGGGAGGATTCTCTATCACATTTTGATGTCATATAATAAATCCATCTTTTTAGTGTATGTGTGAACCCACACAAAATTTAAATAAGTACACTTGTCAATCAGACAAGATTTCCTGTCACATATCGATGTCACACGAATATAAAATGAACAGACGTCGTTCTACCTAAATTATGTCCTTGATTATTTATGTTAACAAATAATTAGTTTGAATAAGGGAAAAGGAAAGAAAAAAGTATCCTTTCCTAATGTGTCATCTTCTCCAATTTGTTAACGGTTTCTGCAAATTTCAAAAAGCCTAAAGTTTGGATCATTTGAAAAGTGGTGCAAACACGGCAAATCGATCCTCGATTAAAATTGGTCAGATATATGAGCAATTTATCGAATGATAGGAGTATAACTTTGGTTAAAATTAATGGAGTCACATGTTCATAATCATTGCCAGAAAGATGATTAACTCAAATCCCTTTGGTGGGAACTGGGAAATTGACCGGAATTATTAAATTGAAAAATACTTAATGCAATTATGTGAGTGAGTTTATAAATTCTCCAGACCAATTTTGATCATAAATAATTTTGAAGTTAACTCTTGAATATTTTTCAGTGATCAATGATAATGGCATTTTGGTTTAATTGCATAAAGTCTAATAATTAAAATAAATCTACTTACTGTATTGCTGTTGATCCATTCATGCACTTCAAGTGTATATTTTACTAGATTAAAGTGGGGGAGAATCTGGTGTCACGTGATAGATCTATCTTTTAAGTGTATATGTGAACTCACATAAAATTTAAATAAGTACACTTGTCAGTAGATTTATATGTGTGACACAAACATGTGACACCAAAATGTGATAAATGATCTATCTCCCGATTAAAATATGTTTGAGCTCAGTTTGTTTAACGGTCAAATTTATCTAAAGCACGACTTGAAAAATATACCAAACATAAAGAATGTATTAGTTCAATTCTGAGTCCTATAGCAATGATATTTAGCAACACCTACAATTAAATACACCCACCAGAACTTCATTTCCATGCATGGCAATACTTTAATGAACAAATCGATCTGGTTTAGAAAAACAATTAACCATACAAAGAATGTCAAGAGAGAGGAAATGCTTAAAACGTTTGTAATTAAGTAGATCTTTACACTCTGTAAATGATGAATTGAATGTCTTCAAATCAAATTTGGACTAATTATTCAATCTTAATTTACACCACTTGGGAAAACCTGTTTAATAACTTTTTTTTTATTATTATTATTATCATGCATGCAATGGACACATGTTTTGGCCCAAAATATCTTCAAGAAAACAATATATCACATCCAAAATAGTTACAAAATCAAACTATATAAACCCTTCAATCTTTTTCAATTTTCAATTTCACCTAAGTCTGTTGTGACACCGAAGAGCATCAATAGGTGTGATATGATGATATTCAGGAGGCGCTAGATGTGTCACGAATAACGGATGACAATAGCCTTTACGAAACTCATAAAAGTGCAAAATATCACGAGTAGAGGGAAGCTTTACATTACATATTCCGTTGTCAATATAATTAAATGTCAGTGGTGTCGCAAAAGGCGTTCTTGTAAATGAAATTAAAACCATTAAAAGTGCTTCAATGTAACACTTATATGAAATTTTTATATGCCTCAATTCAATTAATCTTTTTAATCAAATATATGAAAATACAAAAATAATTTTTAATATAATTTTTGTGATGAAAATATTAATCTAATTAGAGAATTACAAAAAAGAATATTAATCCATATTTCACTCTCATATACATTAACTCTAAATAGGTTTTATGATCAAATAAAATAATCACAGAATTGTTTATGCTTAACTTTGATAACCCGCAGCCAAGCCTAAGAAATATAAAATAATTAATCTAACATAGTCAAGCAAGCTGACCGCTTCTAATATTTCCTTTTTTTTTTTTTTTTTTTTGTTTTTGATAAAAATGATCTGGCCGGCCTTCTGATTGAAAAAGAAAAAATATATCCATATAATATGAGTATACATCCTGCAAGAAACTTCTTATGAAAATAACAGTTACGCGCGTTTCAATGTAGTAACATCAGAAGGAAAAAAAGGGTACGAATTCATTACCCCATCAACGTATTATTAAGTGAAATGATCGGCCATAGTTAAAGCATTAAATAAAACCGTGTTTCATCCGGCGCGGACCTAGACCAAATATCTTGAGGGGGTTGGTGGGGGTCAAGATTCTTTTTATAACAAATTCGATAATTCGATATTCGATGTTCTGATAGATGGACAAATTAAGATTAAATTAAGTTAAACTATTATTATATATATTTTCCAAAAAAAGTACGTATTCTTAAAAAATCAAAACAAAATGTTCAACATGCAATTCGGTTGGACAAAAAATAGATAAATATTATCTAGGCAAGAAATGAAAAAATCGATTGCATCACTAATATGTCAAGACTATATATCAAGCATAAGTTAAGATTTTTGAAGTTTGCATAAATGACATGAGAAACATCGATTGCCGAACATTGTAAAAAAGACGAGCTTAATGAAATTGATGGTGTAATGGAGGGAAAACAAATTCGATTAGTAATGTTATAATAGCAAGTACCAAAATTGAATGGTTGAAGTGTTTTTTAGTAATATATAATTTACATTTGTCATCAAAAAATATATATAGTTAGTGAAGAAAAAGTTGTATGATTATTTTTTAATTTATCATACATTTAAAATAGTATTGTAAATCTGTGTATAACTCCTTTTAATAAATGCATGCATATCAGATTAATTAATACTCCTACTAAGTTAATAATACTCTAAGGCCATCTCCAACCGAGTGGACAACCGGGCATGAGGGGAGGTTGCCAGCGATACTCGGTTGGAGATGGCAAAAGAAGGAAGGGCGATTGAACGGACACGGCGGATAGAGCGGGCAGGCATTGAAGGGTCGGGGATTAATGACTGCCCAATTGCCCTTCAGGCATACGCGCATAGTGTATGCCTGAAGGTGGGTGGCCGCCAACTTATATATATATATATATATATACATATATACATATATATGTATATATATATACATACATATATATGTATATATATATATATATACATATATATATATATATGTATATATATATATATATATATATATATGTATATATATATATATATATTAATTAGATTTAATTGTAAAAATAGTTTTATTTATTTTCTAAAATTTTATAAATTAGTTTTATTGATAATAATTAGTTTTATTTATTTTTAATATATGAATTGTAATTAATTTTATTTATTTGTAATAAAATTGTATTTTTTATTTTTTGTGTTAGATTTAATAAATTGATTAGTTTAAATTGTGAAATTTAAAATTTCTATATACATAAAACTCATATAAATAAGAAAATTAAATAAACTAGAAATTTTTTTGGTTATTTTTTATTTTTATATCTTTAATTTTAAATATAAGAAATATTAGATAATGATAACGAAAAATACGATTTAAGTAGATTTGTTGAACAAAAAACATTTAATTTAAACAATCACAATACAACTTAAATAAAAAAATACAATCTTAATTATGTTAGTCGTTGTTGTTTTCCATTAATTATATTTAGTCGTTGTTGATTTTCTTATTATTAAGATGGCCTTAATTTTCATGATTATTTAACTATTAAAAGAAATTATTTTGATTTTAATTAAAAAAATTATTATTTTTTTAATTATTATTATTAATATAATAAATATTATTATTATTATTATTATGAAATAAGTGAGAGTGAGGAGAGTGGGGAAAGTGAGAGTGAGAAAGTTGAGAAATTGAATTAAATGAAGGTTGATTGACTTTCGGTTGGAGATGATTTTTAATTGGGCAAAAAGGGGGTCAAAGAGGCAATTGGGCATTGAGTTCGGTTGGAGATGACCTAAATATGTCAATAATTATCCTTTTTTTTCTCTTTTTCCGTTGGCCGTGACCGAGAAATTGGACCTCCCATGTAAAAGAAAAAATTAAGTCACTGCAGAAATGAGAAATCGAAACCTAGATGTCACTCAGCTTTTGGAAGACGCTTACCACTACACCTACTGATCGTACATGTCTATAACTACATACCTATGTATTCTTAATCGCATTTTTTTCTGGGGGGACCATGGCCCCCAGTCCCTCTTATGGTCCGCCCCTGGTTGCATCGTACCTAAATTCATATTCCTATTTATTTTCTTTTTTAGAATATCCTAAAATAATGAGAAAATTGTATTTTTAGTACTGCGCTTTAGGTTAATTCCCACATTTGGTACATCGCTTTATGCGCCCAACATATTTGGTACCACGTTTTAACAAATTGTCACACATTTGGTACCACCGTTAAAAAATATCGTTAAGTGGTGACATGACCACAACTAGAAAATTTATTTTTAGCGACCGAATTCAGAGACGGACAGAAATTCCGTCGCTGACTTAGTTAGGATATAGCGACGGATTTGCTTCCATCGCTACACTAAGATATAGCGACGGATATAGCGACGGATTATGTTTTTGTCGCTAATTCTGCAGTGTCGGAGTATATCCGTTGCTAAATCCATCGCTAATATTTAGCGACGAAGGTTTTAGCGACGAATTTTTTTCCGTCGCTATTTTGACTTATTTTTGTAGTCGACAATTAAGTCTTATTGCAAAGTTGATGTCAATACTTATGTTGACTGACATTTTTACACCATAACATTTCAGGCAAACAAAATAGCACCACATCTTCAAATTTACTGACGAATTTAGTCCACGTTGTTGCCAAATTTCAAAATTGACTCAAATAAGACCACATGCGGACCAATTTTGAGATTTTGTTTATAATATTTACATAATTAATTTAATTTTATAAACAATATTATTAAATTAATATAAATCTGGAAAAATATGCTTTTCGAAACTAGAATTTATATAATAGTACTAATCTATTTAATATTTTTTAAAATAATAAATAATATAATTAAAAACTATTTCATATTTATTAAAATAATAAATTATAAATAATTATAATTTAAAAAAAAAACTAAAAATTCCACCGATCCCACCCCTACTACCCCCCTCCCCCCAATTCCCAGGTCGTGGCGGCGTGGTTAGTTTTTTTTTTTTTAATTATAATTATTTATAATTTATTATTTCAATAAATATTAAATAGATTTATACTATTATATAAATCTTGGATTCAAAAAGTATATATATATATATATATATATATATAGAGATTTATGTTAAAGTATTATTTAATTTATTTATATTATTTATAAATCAAATTAGTTATTTAAATATAATAAGTAAAATCTTAAAATTGGTCCGCACGTGATTTTATTCGAGTAATTTTGAAATTTGACAACAATATTGACTAAAATCGTCACTAAATTTGAAAATGTGAGGCTATTTTGGTAGCATGAAATGTTATGGGGTAAAATTGTTAGTCAACATAAGTAATGGCATCAACTTGGCAATAAGACTTAACTGCCATGTCACCACCTAACGGTGATTTTTAACGGCGGTACAAAATGTGTCACAATTTGTTAAAACGTGGTACCAAATGTGTTGGACATATAAATCGGTGTACAAAAAGTGGTTATTGACCTAAAGCGCGGTACCAAAAGTGGAATTCTCTCCTAAAATAATATTTTGTTTCTTATAAATGAATTATTCTTCTTAAAAGTTCATGCTCGCATAGTGTATTGACCTACAGTAATAATTCTCAATGTCTACTTTTAAGAGTGCAAATGTAAACATATCAAAAAAATTCATATTCTTTTTTTTAAACTTTTGCCTAAAACTTCATTCAAAAAATTGAAAGGACAAAAAAGAAAATTTGTCTTAAGTTTTCCGGTGACTAGAAGAAATTTTCAAACTAGGAAGCCAGAGAAGTAGAAAAAGTCTTTGGCATTAAATAGATCTACCTAACCAAAAAAAAAAAAAAAGAAAAGACTTTGGCATTGACTCATAGTGAAGCTTTAATATACCCAAGGTGGTTGAGACAATTGGTAGTGACTTGCGATCCTCAAAGGGGAAACTCAAGTTCGAATCCTACTGAAGACACCACACTGGGGATGACTTATACCCTTTGCATTCCAAGCTGTAAATACACAGTCTAGTAGATAAAAAGAAAAGTGAAGCTATAATATTTATGTTAACCACTAACCTTTATTTATTGCTCATCTTCTATATATAATCACAACATATGATTTGAGAAAAAGCCCAAAAGTTGAGCTGTTTTCAGTTCTTGATCCATTTCACCAATTTTATAGTAGTATATATATTTCTGTCTGGAGTTGCAACTTGAGCAGGTATGCATGCATCATATCATCAATCTAAAACCCTACTCATATTATGTAATCAAACATTCATCAGTTCAGGTGTACGTTTCCTTTTCCATAATTTTGATGTTCATATTTATAGTTATATATTGAACATGAATTAAAATTTCGATTTTTTTTTTTTTTTTTGTATATATGTTTTAAACAACTAAGTGTTGAAAATTTTAACTAACCACTCTCATTTCCTTCTACATTATCAAGAAATATGGCTTCCACCTCTCTTGCATTCCACGGTGTCCTCTTTGTCTTGCTCGTCTCTCTAGCAGCCAACGATGTGGCAGGTCGAAAAACTCTGACAAACGGCAAGGCCGCCAATGTAAAACAGACCGAACGGCTTGGACATTTTTATGGCACCATGCTTGTTCTATGCCATTGTCGACACTGGGTCCTCCCTGAAAGACGCCTAAAGGTAGCCCATGGT
This sequence comes from Penstemon newberryi var. newberryi, assembly GCA_030819805.1. Classification (NCBI taxonomy): domain Eukaryota; kingdom Viridiplantae; phylum Streptophyta; class Magnoliopsida; order Lamiales; family Plantaginaceae; genus Penstemon; species Penstemon newberryi. Next base: position 1,246,964 of record JAUALY010000003.1, on the reverse strand, counting down.
CCCATTGATGCAGAAACAATAATTTCTGATTTACAATGAATTATAAGAAGTGTGATATATGTTTGGAAAGTCAAAGAAGTATAGTTTTCAGAACAATAAGCGGTTTACGAAAAGAAGGTCTGTGGAAAGAGTTATGAACATTTTACTGAAGGCTATCAAACTGCACTCGGGAAACATCACTCCTTATGTCTTTTAGTATTTCTAAATGTTTTACTTGGTTTATTAATCTATTTTCGAAATATTGTTATTGTTATCAGATGTTAAGGTCATGTTCTATGATTTTTATGAGTCAAAGTCAGTATTATCTATTTTCTAGAATATTAAAATGAAGAGTCATTCAAATTGTAATTTCCTATGTTTTGGAGGGATGTTCCAAAACTCATATATAAACCTTTTTCAATGAATAAATCAAAGAAGAGTTTAAGTTTAAAAATATATTTGTTTACAAGTATTCATGCATTAAGAGTGAGTGATTCCTCTTTTACAAGTGAGTGACTTGGTCGCGTTGAGTGATTCTGCGATTAGTAGCGTCGAGTGAGTCCGCTACCGCCGGTTGAGTGATTCCCGGTCTTTAACCTTTCATTTCCTTTACCATCACGGGTTTCGGCCTGCGATCACACCCATCACAGTGGTCGATGGATCAAACAATGCTATGATGCCCGGATACGGCAGGAACAACTATGTGCCGCCGCATGGTGGTGGGATTCCTGCACCATCTAGCCCTTGATCAGTTTGGTAACCTTTTCTTGCTTCATCTTCAAGAATATGACCAAGATATATGGCGCGGTGCAACTGAGTGATTTCATTGAAAATCTTCAATCTTGGACATTGTTACATCTCTGCTACCGTGAAAAGCTATGAACCCAGATCGAATCCGAACAAAAGAGTCTCTTTGGCGCAATCCACGCCGGCATAAACTCCTGTGCCTTTTACGTTTTTATCTTCACTTTTCTAGTTATAAGATTGTAGTTTGGAGCTAAATGCAAAAATACCTCATGTCCTTCGCCTAGTTAGAAAAATAAAAAAGAAATAAAAAAAACCCATGTTTTCTTCTTTTATTAGCAAAATTACTCATTTTAAATTCCTTCATAAATCATAATGAGGTTATTACCAAATTTATAAGTGAACAAATGGGTTATCGTTAATTTTCAACGTTAACAGGGGGATTATTGTCATTCTTTAAGGTGAATAAGGGTGTTCCTACATTTTCTTGGTGGGGGTATAATTGTCATTTTGGTTTAAAATGTGTTTTTTTGCTGATAAAAATTAGAACACAGCATAGGGGGGTATTTTTTTGCATTTCACTCTTGTAGTTTGTGACATGTTTGCTTTTCTCAAAGAGGGCTGAAGTATAAGTACACAATGGAGTAAGTTGAATGCAAGTAGTAAGACATGAAAAGTGCTGGAAACCAGGATTATTTACTAGCAAAATTCGATTTATTTGGCAACTTTTGAAACTCGATTCAATAAGTTAGTCAATGTTTATATTCTACTCGATTAAAGCCCGTTCGAGCTCTATTTTTCACAAACAAACCTATTTCAAACACATTCTCGAACCTTAAAGAAAAAACATATATAAACCAAACTTAAAACGTGTTAGTTCAAATCAACTCCTAACTTTAGCAATGAAATTCAGCAACACACCTACAATTAAAAATTTCAAGCCAATCTGGTTAGAAAACAAGAGCGTCATTCAACTCAACACATTGAATCTGAAGAAAGAGGAAAAAGCTAAATGTATCACAACCTCAATTTCTCTGATATACCATATATAATTGTGATTCAATAATCATTTTCATTAAAGAATGTCAGATTGAAAAATGAAAACCATAGAGTATGATTCGTTAATTATCCAGTCGATCAATTTATACTACAAAAAAACCATGAATAAGGCACCAAGGCAAGAGTTGTATGTTTTCCGAAGACAAGAGTTCATCTTGAGCATGTCTAACATCATTCTTGCAAATTGCGAATCTTTCTAAATCGCGTCGCTTGAGAACTTGAATCAAGATAGAATGCCCCATGTAATTAGATATCCTGTAGAGAAAACACAAGACATAAGAATGGGGAAAGAAAGCCTAAGATGTGGAAATCTCAGAAAAATGATGTTCATATTTCTCACTTGATAGTTTGCAATACTTTTGGTTGAAGACAACAATTTCAGTAGCTATGCCTATGGGTGCATCTGGATTGAGTCTTCAACATTCAACTCAATAAGATTATTGCATAAATATAAAAGAACTATCATTTCTTCCAAATAAAACCGCAATTTGTTCTGAAATACTTTCGAGTGAAACTTTCTTTAAATTAATTAGAACACCTAAATCCTAATATTTCATTTCAGATCCAAGACCAATATGTTTTAAGGAATTAATGTGGATACTCTTTCTTTGTTATTTTAAATTCCAAAAATTCTTAAACTTCCATATTATCATCTGCAACAAATTAACTGTTATTCTAATCGCCATTGCAAAACCAACAGGAAACTTTCTCCTCAATTAATTAGTCACAAAAAAACAGCACATGGTGTATAGAAAGCATTAGGCCTAACATTTATGATATACTGTAATTAATTGCATAAAATGGTTAACAATCAAAACTTCAAAAGTATAAATTGGAGAAACGAAAATTCAATAAAATTTGGAAAAGGGTCGTGGAAAAGTTACCTTCTTGATTCAAAATCCGAGAAATTTGTAGAGAATGAAGCAGAGAAAACAGAAGAATATGCAGAGAAATAGGTAATCTAAAAGTAGAAAGAATGTTGTCGATCCATGATTCCTCTTCTTTGTTTGCTGCTTTGCAATTGGTTTTCTTTCCGAATTTAATTCAACTTTTGCCATTTCCTTTTTGTTTCTCGATGAGTAAATTTGCAGGCAAGGCAGATCTCTCTTTCTCTTGCCATGTCACGTGCCAAGCACGTTAGTTCATGTTCAATATATTGAGAAAACACCCACCCCTATGTTAATTTTTTTCCCATTGGAATAAATTGCCAAAATTGTGATATACCAAACATTCCTTATCCTACATGGAAAGTATTTCGAGGTCAAACTCTTGACATGTCGATTGGACTCCTCGACTTAACTAGACTTGTGATTGACTTGAACGATTTCAATACGACGTTGATTGCCTTCGGAACAGAGTCTACTCGACACCTCGACCATATTCACATATCATTGACTATATTACCCCCTTTAAAGATGTATATTCACATAATGCCCCAAGATCCATTTATGTTTACCCTGGTCGACCCAATATCCGACCCGGTATCCGCCACATTTAACCCATTTGACTCTTTACCGCCTATAAATACCTCTCATTAATACGCTAAATCATACGCATTAATTACTACGTTCTAGCTCTGATTATCTATACCTTTCTCGATCCCGTTCTTACTTAGGCATCGAAGGGTTATTGCCCGGCCACCGGCATTTTTTTACGGGCTTCTTTGATTACAGATTAGGTTCCAAAAGTGAGGTGAAACTCGATTTTGAACATCTTGACTTTATATTGAGGAAGCGTATTTGACACAAGTCACTAACATATATACAACATCCTATTACTAAAAATACCTTCATCAATTTGATTGATAAAATTTTATTTGAGCTAATTTGATGTAAAATCCCCAACAAAACAAGTCTAAACAACATTTATTGAGTGTTAATTTTTTAAACTCCGACTAAATAAGAAAAATAATGATAGATTTACTGATAAGAAAATAATAATGAAAAATACTTCAAGTACTTGAAATGTATATTTTGCAAGATTAAAGTGGGGAGGATTTTCTATCACATTTTGATGTCATATGATAAATCCATCTTTAAGTGTATGTGTGGACCCACACAAAATTTAAATAAGTACACTTGTCAATCAGACAAGATTTCCTATCACATTTCGATGTCACACCAATATAAAATGAACACACGTCGTTCTACCTAAATTATGTCCTTGATTATTTATGTTAAGAAATAATTAGTTTGAATAAGGGAAAAGGAAAGAAAAAAGTTTCCTTTCCTAATGTATCATCTTCTCCAATTTGTTAACGGTTTCTGCAAATTTCAAAAAGCCTAAAGTTTGGATCCTTTGAAAAGTGGTGCAAACACGGCAAATCGATCCTCGATTAAAATTGGTCAAATATATGAGCAATTTATCGAATGATAGGAGTATAATTTTGGTTAAAATTAATGGAGTCACATGTGCAGAATCATTGCCAGAAAGATGATTAACTCAAATCCCTTTGGTGGGAACTGGGAAATTGACCGGAATTATTTCATTGAAAAATACTTAATGCAATTAGGTGAGTGAGATTATAAATTCTCCAGACCAATTTTGATCGTAAGTAATTTTGAAGTTAACTCTTGAATATTTTTCAGTGATTAGTGATAATGGCATTTTGATTAAAATTGCATTAAGTATAATAATCTTATATACCAATGTTTTCTTTTTTGGTTAAAATAAATCTAGCTACTTATTGTATTGCTGATGATCCATTCATGCACTTCAAGTGTATATTTTACTAGATTAAAGTGGGGGAGAATCTGGTGTCACATGATAGATCTATCTTTCAAGTATATATGTGGACCAACATAAAATTTAAGTAAGTACATTTGTCAATAGATCTATATGTGTGACACAAACATGTGACACCAAAATGTAATAAAGGATCATCTCCCGATTAAAATATGTTTGAGCTCAGTTTGTTTTACGGTCAAATTTATCTAAAGCACGACTTGAAAAATATACCAAACATAAAGAATGTATTAGTTCAATTCTGAGTCCTATAGCAATGATATTTAGCAACACCTAAATTAAATACACCCACCAGAACTTCATTTCCATGGCAATACTTTAATGAACAAATCGATCAGGTTTAGAAAAACAATTAACCATACAAAGAATGTCAAGACAGAGGAAATGCTTAAAACATTTGTAATTAGTAGATCTTTATACTCAGTAAATGATGAATTGAATGTCTTCAAATCAAATTTGTGTTAAACTTTATTTTTTATGGTCCACTTACCTAGCTTAATTACAAGTTTTTAAAGTTGTGGCTCTTCAAATTATAGAGTAAAAGCTGATTATAATATAGGTATATTAATGTATTAGTAACTTACAAAAGATGATTAAGGACCATGATGGTTGGTGGTTCATCTTCCATGTAAGTTACTATGAATGTGGCCCTCTTCTCTCATCTATAAAAGGGGGATACAACCACTCCTCAATCATAAGTTTTTCCCATCACTTACATAAACATATTGGTTGTATCATAAGGAAAGGATGGAGAGAAGAAGGTGAGTCACAATTGAGGTTCAATTAAGAGGAGATTCCCGAGTGCTCTTTGGATCAAAGGATTACTTTGTAGCCGCATTATATCTCGAAGAATCGATGGCAAACGGTATATCGATAATCTCTCGTATCCTAATATATGTATATGATATGCTTATAATATGCGTTAAGTTGATAAGCATGATAAGTTTTCCACATGAAAGTTTATAAAAGTCTTTCAATTGGTATCAGAGCATGTTCGTATCCTTGCTTTATATTTCTCACTGAGAATTGAATGAAAGATATTATGTTTGCACTTTGCCGTGATGTTATTCAAATTTAAGTTCTCTGTTATGATCAAAGTTTCTTAGCCTATTTATTTTTTTGATCAGTTTTAAAAGAAGCTAAGCAGATTAAAATATTAGATCTTGAATTAATTAATCTGGCAAAGTGGTACCCTTACTTATTCATATGGCTTTAAAGAAACGATTCACCTTTTCATATTCAGCCACTAAGGGATGCCAAATTTCTTAATTGATTATGCTATGATGTTCAATTACATATTAAATCTAAAGGTTGTTATTAAAGTTGCTGGATATATCAGCATGAGGTTTTGACTATGAGTTCTATTTTTTGTGATACAATTTACTGTATAATGGATACCCTTTTGATTTTTCTTGGTATGTACAAATTACATGTTTGATAATGGAAAATTATGTTTAAACATATAATTATGTGATGAAATGTTTTACATCGTTTTATTATTTCAGATTATGTATAAAACTTCATGTATAAATTATATGTGCATATTAAATAGAGAATATTATTGGTTAGTCTTTTGTTTATAAAAGATAGCTAGAGTTGTAGTTGCCAAAGTGACCTTGGTTAGTGAAATTTTTTATGAACATAAAGACTACATAAAAGTTGATCATTTAAATGATATAAAGGACAGTAATATTCTCGATTGCAGTCGTAGTTAAGAGATTGAGACTCACCCAAAGGAGAGTCACTTTTAATTAGTTATGGACTGGTTAGGGTAGTATAATTTGTATTCACTTAGCAATTATGATTTAATTCCCAAATGTAACATGACTAATTGCATGAGTGAGATAAAATTATATTAGACCTACTTAGGTGTTACATTAAGTGATTTACACCTATAAAGAGTGAACAATAGATGTACTACTTTTCGCCCAAAGGAGAAACTGTAGTGATATCAATCAGTTCATCTTAATGGACTTTTAACCTCAATATGAGCATTAGTCTAATACATTTCCTTATTATATATGTTGCATCTTATTTAAGCTATTACTCCTACTTTATTGCACTCGCATGCTTCTGGTATTGCAACTCTTAATGGATCAAATTTCTCTGAATGGTATGAACAAATCCAATTCACTTTGGGTGTGATGGATCTAGACCTGTCATTGGTTACTGATAAGCCTGAGGAAACGGCTGAGCTTAGCGTGAAGGAAGCCTGGAATAGGTCTAACAGGCTTAGTCTAATGTTTATTCGCATGACCGTAGCAAATAACATTAAGACTTCACTTCCCGAGGCTGACAATGCCAATGACCTATTAGTGGCTATAAAATACAGTTTCAAATCAGCGGATAAGTCACTAGCAGGAACACTCATGGCTGAATTAACCACCATGAAATATGATGGTGAAACAGGAATTCAGGAACACATCCTGAATATGGCTGATAAGGCTGCTAAGCTTGGAACTCTTGGCATGAAAGTAGAGGAGCCATTCCTCGTGCAGTTCATACTCAACTCACTTCCTCCTAAGTTTGGCCCATTCAAAATCCACTATAATACCCAAAAAGAAAAGTGGAATATGAATGAGCTGAGTAGTATGTGCGCTCAAGAAGAAACGAGGTTGAGACAGGAAGGACGCCATCTTGCACTGGCTGTAACTCATGAAGTAAAGAAGAATAAAGGAAAGAATGTGAAAAATGGTAACAGGAACACACCAAAGAAAGGAAATGAGCCTGGGGAAAGTAGCCAGGGTCATGAAAAAGTTGTCAAATGCTACTTTTGTGGCAGAAAGGGACATCTGATAAAGGACTGTGAAAAACGCAAGGCCTGCTTCGCAAAGAAAGGTATTAATCTTTCTTTTGTATGTTATGAATCAAATCTTGTTGAAGTTCCTTCTAATACTTGGTGGATTGATTCTGGAGCAACGACTCATATCACAAATTCTTTGCAGGGATTCCTTACAACCCGGAAGCCGGAGGAAAGTGAAAAGATCTTGTATATGGGGAACCGTCACAAATCAAATGTGGTACTAGTAGGCACATATCGCCTCATCTTAGAGACGGGTCACCAACTGGATCTTCAAAACACTTTTTATGTACCTTCGATTTCTAGGAATTTAGTTTCCCTGTCTAAGTTAGATGTTTGTGGTTATTCCGTTGTTTTCGATTGTCAAAAAATCAATATTATGATCAATAAAGTTATTGTTGGTTTTGGTGTTTTATGTGATGGTTTATATAATATATTTTTAAATTATGAGTTTGCACAATCGTTATTAATTTCACTATCAGAAGTTGGCTTAAAACGTAGTCTAACTAATGAAAATTCTTCAATATTGTGGCATAGATGTTTGGGGCATATCTCCAAGGAAAGATTAGAAAAGTTAGCAAAGTCTGGAGTCTTGGAAAATCTAGACTTTACTGATTTTCAAATTTGTGTGAATTGCATTAAGGGTAAGCAAAACAAACACAAACAAAAGAGTGCCACAAGAAGTAAAGAACTTCTTGAGTTAATCCATACAGATATCTGCAAACTACCTATTCCATGTTTTAGTGGAGAAAGGTATTTAATCACCTTCATTGATGATCTGTCTCGTTATGGTTATATCTATCTAATTCATCAAAAGTCTCAGGCCGTTGACGTCCTTGAGGTGTTCATTACGGAGGTCGAAAGACAATTAGATAGAAAAGTTAAAATAGTGAGATCAGATCGGGGTGGGGAGTACTACGGTAGATATGATGAGTCGGGACAACATACTGGCCCATTTGCAAGATTATTAGAAAAGCGGGGTATTTGTGCTGAATACACAATGCCTTGAACGCCACGGCAGAATGGGGTTATTGAACGGCGTAATCGTACTCTTATGGATATGGTTAGGAGTATATTAAGTTATTCAACTGTACCCATTTCATTGTGGAGTGAAGCCTTAAAGACCGCAGTGTATATCTTAAATCGGGTTCCCAGTAAAGCAGTTCCAACAACTCCCTACGAGTTGTGGACTGGCAGGAACCCAGTTTAAGACATTTACATGTTTGGGGTTGTCCAGCAAAGGCTAGAATCTACAATCCAAATGAAAAGAAATTGGACCCTCGAACAATATCTGGATATTTTATTGGATATCCATCAAAGTCAAGAAGGTACTGATTTTATTGTCTTAACCATAGTACGAGAATCGTTGAAACTGGTAACGCTAAATTTTTAGAGAATGGTGAATTTAGTGGGAGTAGTGAATCGAGAAAGGCTGAAATTGAGGGAAGTTAGAATGGATATTATACCACCTTATCTCTCTCAAGATAATGTTGTTACTCAACCTGTACAACAAGTTGAGGTAAATGAACAACTTATCAATTCACCGCTTCATGGAGATGTCACCATTGACGATGTTAATGTAGAACCACCACAACCGGTAGCTTTGAGGAGATCTCAAAGGGAAAGAAGATCTGCCATAATAGATGACTATGTGGTATATCTACAAGAATCTGATTTTGATATAGGTATTCAAAATGATCCAGTTTCATATTCACAAGCCATGAATAGTAAAGATTCTGATAAATGGATTGATGCCATGAATGAAGAGTTGAAATCGATGGATCACAATGATGTCTGGGATCTTGTCGAATTGCCTAATGATAGTAAGAAAGTCGATTGTAAATGGGTCTTTAAGACCAAACGCGACGCTAAGGGCAATATCGAAAGATTTAAGGCCAGACTAGTGGCCAAAGGTTTCACTCAGAAAGAAGGCATTGATTACAGAGAGACCTTCTCTCCAGTGTCTAAGAAAGACTCTCTTAGAATCATTATGGCAATTGTAGCTTATTATGATTTGGAGTTACATCAAATGGATGTGAAAACCGCTTTTCTAAACGAAAATTTAGATGAAGATATCTATATGGACCAGCCTGAAGGGTTCGCAAAACAAGGAAATGAACACTTGGCTTGCAAATTAAAGAAATCTATTTACGGGCTTAAACAAGCTTCCAGACAATGGTATATAAAGTTCAATGATACTGTGACTTCCTTTGGATTTAAAGAAAACATTGTTGATCAATGTATTTAGCTAAAGGTTAGTGGGAGCAAGTTTATATTCTTAGTCTTGTATGTGGATGATATTTTGTTAGCAAGTAGTGATCTTGGTTTATTGCACGAAACCAAGAATTATCTTTCCACAAACTTTAAGATGGTTGATATGGGAGAGGCAAATAATGTTATTGGCATAGAGATCTTCAGGGATCGATCTCGAGGATTGCTGGGATTGTCTCAAAAAATGATATATCAATCGAGTTTTGGAAAGATTCAATATGCAATTATGTTCAGCCACTGATGCGCCTATCACGAAAGGTGATAAGTTAAGTGAAAAGCAGTGTCCAAAGAATGATTTGGAAAAGGAGAGAATGAAGTCGATTCCATATGCATCAGCTGCTGGAAGCTTGATGTATGCACAGACTTGTACTACACCAGATATCAGTTATGATGTAGGTGTACTAGGTAGGTATCAAAGTAGTCCAGGTATAGATCATTGGCAAGCAGCAAAGAAGGTTATAAGGTATCTCCAAGGAACGAAGAATTATATGCTCACATATAGGAAATCGGATCATTTAGAGGTTATTGGATATTCAGACTCGGATTTTGCTGGCTGACAGGATAGTAAAAAGTCCACTTCGGGCTTTGTATTTCTATTAGCTAGTGGAGCAATCTCCTGGAAGAGTGTAAAGCAAAGCATCACTGCTTCTTCCACGATGAAGGCCAAGTTTGTTGCATGTTTTGAGGCTTCGAGTCATGCACTGTGGTTGCGAAATTTCATATCAGGGCTTAGGGTTGTTGACTCAATTGCTAAGCCGCTGAAGATATATTGTGATAATACCGCGGCAGTTTTCTTTTCAAAGAACGGAAAATACTCTAGTGGATCCAAGCACATGGATCTTAAGTACTTAGTTGTTAAAGAAAGAGTTCAGAAACAACAAGTGTCAATTGAAAATTTAAGTACCACTCATATGGTCGCCGATCCATTGACCAAATGATTGCCTATAAAGACTTATAAAGAACATGTTATTAGTATGGGTCTTTTAAGCGATCCATGACTGTAATAAGTGGTTATCAATAAATTGTCATTTGCTTAAATTATTGTTTCTGTTTTTCTGTTTCAAATTATGTGTACACATGTTATGTTTGGAGTGATCACGTGTCAAGTCTTTGTATGAAGAACACAACAGAGTCAATTTATTTTTAACTCAATCGGTTTAGTGGACCAAGTGGGATAATGTTAAACTTTATTTTTTATGGCCCACTTACCTAGCTTAATTACAAGTTTTTAAAGTTGTGGCTCTTCAAATTATAGAGTAAAAGCTGATTATAATACATGTATATTAATGTATTAGTAACTTACAAAAGATGATTAAGGACCATGATGGTTGGTGGTTCATCTTCCATGTAAGTTACTATGAATGTGGCCCTCTTCTCTCATCTATAAAAGGGGGATACAACCACTCCTCAATCATAAGTTTTTCCCATCACTTACATAAACATATTAGTTGTATCATATGGAAAGGATGGAGAGAAGAAGGTAAGTCACAATTGAGGTTCAATTAAGAGGAGATTCTCGAGTGCTCTTTGGATCAAAGGATTACTTTATAGCCGCATTATATCTCGAAGAATCGATGACAAACGGTATATCGATAATCTCTCGTATCCTAATATATGTATATGATATGCTTATAATATGCGTTTAGTTGATAAGCATGATAAGTTTTTCACATAAAAGTTTATAAAAGTCTTTCAATTTGGACTAATTATTCAATCTTAATTTACACCACTTGGAAAAACCTGTTTAATAACTTTTTTTTTATTATTATCATGCATGCAATGGACACATGTTTGGCCCAAAATATCTTCAAGAAAACAATATATCACATCCAAAATAGTTACAAAATCAAACTATATAAACCCTTCAATCATTTTCAATTTTCAATTTCACCTAAGTCTATTGTGACACCGAAGAGCATCAATAGGTATGATATTCATGAGGCGCTAATGTATCACGAATAACGGATGACAATAGTCTTTACGAAACTCATAAGAGCAAAATATCAGGATTAGAGGGATGCTTTACATATTCCGTTATCAATACAAATAAATGTCAGTGGTGTCGCAAAATGCGTTCTTGTAAATGAAATTGAAACCATTAAAATTGCTTCAATGTAACACTTATACGAAATTTTTATATGCCTCAATTCAATTAATCTTTTTAATCAAATATATGAAAATAAAAAGTAAATTTTAATATAATTTTTGTAATGAAAATATTAATCTAATTTAAGTATTACAAAAAAGAATATTAATCCATATTTCACTCTCATATACATTAACTCTAAATAGGTTTTATGATCAAATAAAATAATCACAGAATTGTTTATGCTTAACTTTGATAACCAGCAGCCAAGCCTAAGAAATATAAAATAATTAATCTAACGTAGTCAAGCAGGCTGACCCCTTCTGATATTTATTTATTTATTTTTATTTTTTTGATAAAAAAGATGTGGCCTTCTGATTAAAAAAGAGAAAATATATCCATATAATATGAGTATCCATTCCATCATGCAAGAAACTTCTTATGAAAATAACAGTTTCAACATTCAATGAATGCGAGTAACATCACAAGGAAAAAAAGGGTACGAATTCAGTACCCATCAACGTATTATTACCTGTAATGATGGAACATTTGTTAAAAGAATCAAATGATATGATCGGACATAGCTAAAGCATTACATAAAACCGTGTTTCATCCGGGGCGGACCTAGGCCAAATATTTTGGGGGTTCAAGATTAACAAACTCAATATTCGATGTTATCATAGATTGACAAATTAGGATTAAATTAAGTTAAACTAATACTATATTTTTTCCCCAAAAGTACGTATTCTTAAACAATCAAAACAGAATGTTCAAAACGCAATTCGATTGGACAAAAACCAAATAAATGTTGTCTAGGCAAGAAATGGAAAAATGGAATGCATCACTAATATGTCAAGACAATATATCAAACATAAGTTAAGATTTTTGAAGTTTGCATAAATGACATGAGAAACATCGATTGCCGAACATTGTAAAAAATACGAGCTTAATGAAATTGATGGTGAAATGGAGGGAAAAAATATTCGATTAGTAATGTTATAATAACAAGTACCAAAATTGAATGGTTGAAGTATATTTTAGTAATATATAATTTACATTTGTCATTAAAAAATATATGGTTAGTGAAGAAAAGTTGTATGATTATTTTTTATGTGCCCAACATATTTGGAGGTGTGGGGCTATTTTGGTAGCCTGAAATGTTATGGGGTAAAATTATCAATCAACATAAGTAATGGCATCAATTTTGCAATAAGACTTAACTATCACGTCACCACTTAACGGTGATTTTTAACGGCGGTATCAAATGTGTCACAATTTGTTAAAACGTGGTACCAAATGTGTTGGACACATAAATCGGTGTACCAAAAGTGATAATTGACCTAAAGCGCGATACCAAAAGTGTAATTTTCTCCTAAAATAATATTCTATTTCTTATAAATGAATTATTCTTCTTAAAAGTTCTTGCTCGCATAGTGTGATGACTTACAGTAATAATTCTCAATTTCTACTTTTAAGAGCACAAATGTAAACATATCAAAAAGTTTCATATTTTTTTTTAAAACTTTTGCCTAAAACTTCATTCAAAAAATAAAGTTTGTCTTAAGTTTTCCGGTGACTAGAAGAAATTTCAAACTAGGAAGCCAGAGAAGAAGAAAAAGACCTTGGCATTAAATAGATCTACGCAACCAAAAAAAAGAAAAAAAAAAAAAAGACTTTGGCATTGACTCATAGTCAAGCTTTATATATGTTAATCATTAACCTTTATTTATTGCTCACCTTCTATATATAATCACAACATATGATTTGAGAAAAAGCCCAAAAGTTGAGCTGTTTTCAGTTCTTGATCCATTCACCAAGTAAATCCAAGTGCCTCAGCAATTTTATAGTAGTATATATATTTCTGTCTGGATTTGCAACTTGAGCAGGTATGCAAGCATCATATCATCAACCTAAAACCCTAGCTAGTCATATTATGTAATCAAACATTCATCAGTTCAGGTGTACGTGTCCTTTTCCATAATTTTTGATGTTCATATGTATGGTTATATATTGAACATGAATTAAAATTTCGATTTTTTTTTTTGGGTATATATGTTTTAAACAACTAAGTATTGAAAATTTTAACTAACCACTCTCATTTCCTTCTACATTATCAAGAAATATGGCTTCCACCTCTCCTGTATTCCACGGTTTCCTCTTTGTCCTGCTCGTCTCTCTAGCAGCCAACGATGTGGCAGGTCGAAACATCCCGACAAACGACAAGGCCGCCAATGTAAAACAGACCGAACGGCTTGGACATTTTTATGGCACCATGCTTGTTCTAAGCCATGGTCGACACTGGGCCCTCCCTGAAAGACGCCTAAGGGCCCATGGTCCCATTCCTGCACGATCTAGCCCTTGATCAGTTTGGTAACCTTTTCTTGCTTCATCTTCAAGAATATGACCAAGATAAATGGCGCGTGCAACTGAGTGATTTCATTGAAATCTTGGACTTAATTTGTGCCTTTTACGTTTCTATCTGTATTTTTCTAGTTATAAGATTGTAGTTTGGAGCTAAATGCAAAAATACCTCATGTCCTTTGCCTAGTTAGAAAAATAAAATAAAATAAAAAAAACCCATGTTTTCTTCTTTTATTAGCGAAATTACTCATTTTAAATTCCTTCATAAATCATAATGAGGTTATTACCAAATTTATAAGTGAACAAAGGTGTTATCGTTAATTTTCAAAGTTGACAGGGGGATTATTGTCATTCTTTAAGGTGAATAGGGGTGTTTCTACAAAAGAACCATGAATAAGGCACCAAGGCAAGAGCTGTATGTTTTCCGAAGACAAGAGTTCATCTTGAGTATGTCTAACATCATTCTTGCAAATTGTGAATCTTTCTAAATCGCGTCGCTTGAGAACTTGAATCAAGATAGAATGCCCCATGTAATTAGATATCCTGTAGAGAAAACACAAGACATAAGAATGGGGAAAGAAAGCCTAAGATGTGGAAATCGCAGAAAAATGATGTTCATATTTCTCACTTGATAGTTTGCAATACTTTTGGTTGAAGACAACAATTTCAGTAGCTATGCCTATGGGTGCATCTGGATTGAGTCTTCAACATTCAACTCAATAAGATTATTGCATAAATATAAAAGAACTATCATTTCTTCCAAATAAAACCGCAATTTGTTCTGAAATACTTTCGAGTGAAACTTTCTTTAAATTAATTAGAACACCTAAATCCTAATATTTCATTTCAGATCCAAGACCAATATGGTGTAAAGAATTAATGTGAATACTCTTTCTTTGTTATTTTAAATTCCAAAAATTCTTAAACTTCCATATTATCATCTGCAACAAATTAACTGTTATTCTAATCGCCATTGCAAAACCAACAGGAAACTTTCTCCTCAATTAATTAGTCACAAAAAAACAGCACATAGTGTATAGAAAGCATTAGGCCTAACATATACTGTAATTAATTGCATAAAATGGTTAACAATCAAAACTTCAAAAGTATAAATTGGAGAAACGGAAATTCAATAAAATTTGGAAAAGGGTCGTGGAAAAGTTACCTTCTTGAATCAAAATCCGAGAAATTTGTAGAGAATGAAGCAGAGAAAACAGAAGAATATGCAGAGAAATAGGTAATCTAAAAGTACAAAGAATGTTGTCGATCCATGATTCCTCTTCTTTGTTTGCTGCTTTGCAATTGGTTTTCTTTCCGAATTTAATTCAACTTTTGTCATTTCCTTTTTGTTTCTCGATGAGTACATTTGCAGGCAAGGCAGATCTCTCTTTCTCTTGCCATGTCACGTGCCAAGCACGTTAGTTCATGTTCAATATATTGAGAAAACACCCACCCCTATGTTAATTTTTTTCCATCGGAATAAATTGTCAAAATCCGATTATTCTCATAATGAAGCTGACAATAATTTCCCTACAAACTTAAGAAATTGCCAATAATTCTCGTATAAATTAAAACATGGCAATAACATAATGTAGTCAACTTTTAATTATCAAATGAGTATATTGAGCTAATAATAAAATGATAAAAAGTGTGAATTTTTACTAATAAATTCTTAACAAAAAGAATTTTTAGCGTATTAAAATAATATATGTGATTTTCTGCTAATTAAAAGAAAGTCCTGGCATTCTGCTCTTAGACTTAATTTTACTCTTAGTCTTAATTTTGTTTTTGGTCCCGCTTTCTTTAAAATTAGATATTAAGTTTTGTTGGGTCAGTCTATTAGGAGATAGGTCAATAATCTATCTCCCATAAGATAGTTCATCTTGGCCCTTGAAATTCACAAAGATTAAATCTTAGCCGCATGATTTTGTCCAATGCAAAAATGTTCAATTGGACCCATTTTTATTGTTGGACATTCCAAAAGTAGTAATTTACTTTTATGTCCCTATATAAAAATGTTTTCTAAATATAAAAAAAATGAAAACAATTTCATTTCTTCTTCGTCATTCCTCTTCCCTTCTTTTTCTCCTCAAGCTTTCAGACCCATCACCTCCTCACCCACCAAGCTCAAACTAAGGTCGGCCCTTACCATCCGGTCAGCCCGTCGAACCCCCATGGCCAGATCTGGCTTGCGCAAGGCCAGCGCCAGCCCTGGCCTTCGCGTGTCGGCTCGTGGCCGACCTGGCCACGAATAGGTCGGTGCCGGACGGAGGTGGTTAGGGGTAGATTTTTTTTAATTTTTCTTTTAGGTAAATCATAAATGTAAAATGTAATTTATTATAATTATTCATTGATATTCTTTTCTCTTATTTGGTCCAGTTAACTTCTATTTTTCTTTTTGATAAATAAAAGACCAATTTTTTTTTACTAATTCAATTTATGGATTGTCATCTTAAATCTTATGATTTTTAAATTCTAGGTGATTAGATTTTATTAAATATTAATACTTTTTGTTGATATTAACAAAATATGTTAATGTTATTCAAATTTGTAATCTTACAATTTTAATTGATATTTACTGGTCATATTATGTTTTAGTATTAATAACAATATAATTGCTTAAAAATACAATTATTTCTTTTTCTATGGATTTAATTTAAAAATTAGGTAATTGTCGCCTTCTTCAAAGGTACGTCTTCTCCGGCGAGATCCCAAGAATTCATGCCATAGACCACATTATTTTCGGCTCAGTATAACTAAAGTGCAAAAAGATTATAAAAATACATAGAAGAATTCAAAAATTCAGATAGAAATGTAAAGGAATTTTCTGATTGGTGAGAAAGGAAAAATGTAAACACACTATATTGACTAAAAGGGTTTATACGTCTTTTAATAAATAATTTATTTATCTAATTTATTTTCATGGACACCTGTCGCATAGTTAAAGGCTATCTCAATTACCCACAAACCGGCAAAATCTCATAATAGACTCGCCCAGTTTTGTTTGGTAAGTATATACTGTATTTCTTTCATTTTTTTAGTGCTAAATTTTGATTGCCACTCACTGATTTGAGTGATAACTTTGCCCACGTGTCTTGGTCCCTCGTTACTATAGAAAAGAAGACCGGAGAAATTTCAAAAGCCAAACGAGTCATTCATTATTATCAATTTCAAGAAATTAATCTACAATGAATGCCCTCAACAGTTTCCTCCCCTCAGCTTCAAATCCCATCTCACAATCCAAGAAACCTTACAATACTCCCTCAATCTTTCATTCTTCTCAACTATCCACAAATTCAAGGCCATTAAAAAACTCAAATCTTGCACTTAAAAAAATAATCTTTTTGCCCATCAACGCTGTTACAGAAGACAGAGAAGCTATTGCTACAGAAAAAATCAGTGACCAAGATGAAGACAAAAATTCAACTTCAGTTGAAATAGAGATAGAGGAGGCCAAGAACACTATTTCTAGTACGACTTCTTTTGATAGATTACTCAATGCTTCAATCGTGCTTGGTGCTGGTACTCTTGCTATTACCAAGTTGCTCACTATTGATCATGACTATTGGCAGGTCAGTCTTTATTAATTGTCGTCTTCTTTAACCTTTTGATAGATCATAGATAACATTTTACTGTTGAATATTTGGGATATTTTGTTTTATGGATGTTTCGGAGCTATGTTTTACCTCTGAATTGAATCTTTTTTGGTATACTAAGAAGGGAAAAATTGGATTCATGTTGAGTTTTGGGCAATGAATTTTCTTAGGGGTGGACCATTTATGAAATTTTGAGGTATGCACCTGAGCATAATTGGATTGCATATGAAGAAGCTCTTAAGAAGAATCCCGTGCTAGCAAAGATGGTAATTAGTGGAATTGTCTACTCTCTCGGAGATTGGATTGCTCAAGTAAGCATCCTTTTTTTGTTCCAAGAAACCATTTTTATTAAGTGGCACATAATCTAACTATCATTCCTTTGTGTTGCAGTGTTATGAGGGAAAACCCCTTTTCGAGTTTGACCGACAACGCATGTTTAGGTCGGGTTTAGTTGGATTCACACTTCATGGATCACTTTCTCACTATTATTACCAATTGTGTGAGGTGATTCTTGTTGGTTCACCTTGTTGAATTCCAATTTAGTTATTGGAATTTCTTTGTTTTAAATTGCTGAAATTGCTTACTTTTGGGTTCACAGGCTTTATTTCCTTTCAAGGATTGGTGGGTGGTACCTGCCAAAGTTGCTTTCGACCAAACTTTTTGGTCTGCAGTTTGGAACAGCATCTACTTTGTTGTTCTTGGTTTATTGCGCCTGGAATCCCCAGTCAATATCTTCAGTGAATTAAAAGCTACATTTTGGCCTATGTTGACGGTACGAAACTCTTAGTAACTTCGTTTTCTCGCTCTTTTTGTGAATACATCTTCATAGTGAATTCATTTAGGCATGAAAAGCATTCAAACTTGTGTTTGGAATGCAATCATTGTACAATTATGGAGTCGAACAATTGTTAGTAGGCGTGCTTAAACATGGAAAGGGACTATTGATATGGCCTCGTCATCGATTTATAGAACCATGTATGATTTGTCATATTTGTAACACAGGCTGGGTGGAAGCTTTGGCCTTTTGCTCATATAATCACTTACGGAGTGATCCCAGTGGAGCAAAGACTTCTATGGGTGGACTGTATAGAGTTGATATGGGTCACCATACTTTCAACGTATGTATCTTAAGCATGCAAGTTATAATATTTGAATCTTTTTATTTCGCTTAAGATTTTTGTGACATATGAAGATTTAAGGTATAAGTAGATTGCTTCATGTAATAAACTTCTAACTGCTTCAATTTCATCTTTTTTAGTTACTCGAACGAGAAATCAGAAGCCCGTATTGAAGCATCTGAAACTGTGAATGATTCTTTGTCAAACGGACCTCCCAAGGTAAGTCCGACTATAATACTACATTTTTTTGAATAAGTAGTCCGGCTATAATACATAGGCATTTTTTATTAGTGACATGGTATTAAAATGTATAGAACAATATGTTTTGAAGAATTAACGTTTCAATAACAATATTAGGCTGATTCTTGCACTCATTACAAGCTTATGTTGTTGTGCTTCATCTGCAGGAATAATGAAGTAAACTGTGTGCAGTTAGGATGTTAAGTGTTGTATTTAGACAACATCAGCAAAGTGACCAGGCACACAGTGTATAAAACTGGATTATGTTGTCGATTTTATTACACGGCCTGTATTTTGATTCGATAACTTTCACCAGTCTAGTAGAATCTACTTGTGATTTATACAGATGACACAAATGTAACATTTGCATGACTTCGTTATGAGCAATATATTTTGTATTTCAGCCTTGAGTTTGTTGATTTAATTTTCATGTCTTGCACCACAAATGTTATTTTGGATAACTTGCTGTTAGAAATGATTGGAGGAAAAGATTTTGAGGGCATTATTTTTCCATTTCTCATATGATTTTATTACATACATACACCTTGAAATTTCAGCTGAACAGATTTACTCAAAATGGCAAAAAATAAAAATACTTAAATTAGGTCCCACCGAGAATTGAACTAGGGTTACTGGATTCAGAGTCCAATGTCCTAACCGCTAGACCATGGGACCTTTTTTGTCTTTGTAACTGAAAGTTATAATAATAAATAAATAAGGACTTCAGTTTATTTGATAATCAAATATTAGTAATTAATTTAATTTTTGTTTACTATTGTTCATTATACAACAAGTTCACTTATTTCTTTTCTAATGAATATATGCTACATTAATTGCATGTTACTAGTTTCTCTTCCGGATCCAACAAAACGAAAATATTAACAATTTTGTTGTATCCTATTTTATTTAAATTTCATTCTTTTTATTAGTTGATAGGCAGGATGACAAGTTCACCCTATAATGCAAGCAATAACATTTTTTCTTTTAGGAGAACTATGTAACATTCAAGTAATCAACTCTCACATTATTATATAATTATTTAAGTCAATTGAGGAACTTAAACTTCTTTTAGTCGAATTCCAATAGTAAATAGTTCAACCTCCATCACAATTACATGATCCGGAAAGATTCATCATATCTGGCAAAAAAAATAAAAATTGCAATATACATCAAAAATAATTTATGTTATTAAGTAAGATTCAAATTATGAAAATAGATTATTAAATATATGTAAAATCGTTAAATAGAATTTTTTATATAAAATGTTCGACTCAAAGGGATCAAGTCAAGATGTGAATATTTAAATAAAAACACTTTTGTTTTTTAGAAAATGAAAACAGAATCACCTTTTGAACTCGGAAGCTGTGAACTGTGAAAGTGAGCTCCGGACAAAAATGAGAAAAGCCCTCTTAAAACCCCTTACCACCACTATCCCCGCAATCTTCAACTCCCACCACCGCCTCCCCTTTACTTCACTCCCAAATTCAAATTCAAATTCACATTCATCCTTTCCAAAATGGGCATCTTTTCTTTCACCTCTTCCACCTCCAGAATGGGTTCAACCCTTCAACGATCTTTCGGACCTCGTCACAACCCACCCAAAATCCGAACTCCAACCCTCCCCATGGGTTTCAAGGATCCATAAACTCTTACAAAACAACACAAACCTCGAACAAGACTTGACCTTTTTCTGTCAAAAGTACTTAATCAAACTCCCCACCAGTTTCGTTGCTTACATTCTCAAGAAATCAGATGAAATTCCCACCAACCGAGTCGAAACCGCCTTTCGGTTCTTTACATGGGCAGGTAAGCAAAAAGGATATGCTCATAATCTCGAATGCTATGTTTCTATCATTGAAATTTTGTGTCTTGAGAGTGATTTCGATAGAATTAAGTTGGTTTTCAACGAGTTTAAGAGTAAACGGTTTTTGATGAATGAATATTCAGCTAATTCTCTGATTAGGAGCTTTGGGAATGGAGGGATGGTTGAGGAGCTTTTGTGGGTGTGGAGGAAAATGAAGGATAATGAGGTTGAGCCTAGTTTATATACTTATAATTTCTTGATGAATGGTCTTGTTAGTTCTAATTTTGTTGAATCCGCGGAGAGGGTTTTCGAGGTTATGGAAAAGGGGAAAGTTAAGCCGGATGTAGTCACGTATAACACGATGATTAAAGGGTATTGTAAGTCCGGAAATGTTAAGAAGGCAGTCGAACGATTTCGTGATATGGAGGCCAGGAATGTGGAGACTGATAAAATTACTTTTATGACCTTGATGCAAGCGTGCTATTCGGAAGGGGATTATGATTTTTGTTTGAGACTTTATCATGAAATGCTCGAGAAAGGACTTGAAGTTCCATCACACGTGTATAGTTTAGTAATCGGTGGCCTTTGCAAGGAAGGGAAGGCTATGGAAGGTTGTATGGTTTTCGAGAATATGATCGAAAAGGGCTGTCGTCCCAATGTGGCTATCTACACTGCTTTAATTGATGCATACGCGAAAAATCGGAACTTAGACATGACTATGGGGCTCTTTGAGAGAATGAGAAGTGAAGGCTTTGAACCAGACGAGGTTACGTATGGGGTAATCGTAAATAGCCTCTGCAAAAGTGGGAGATTAGAAGAGGCTTTGCAATGGTTTGAATATTGTAAAAGCAAAAATGTAGCCATCAATGCTGTATTTTACTCGAGCCTAATCGATGGCCTTGGAAAGGCAGGGAGGGTTAATGAGACTGAAAAACTCTTTGAAGAGATGGGATGTCCTCGAGATTCATATTGTTATAACGTACTTATAGACGCACTATCTAAAAGTGGGAAGCTTGATGAAGCATTGGCGCTTTTCGAAAGAATGGATGATGAGGGATGTGATCAAACTGTGTATACATTCACAATATTAATAAGTGGTTTGTTTAAAAAACACCGTAATGAAGAGGCATTGAAATTGTGGGATATGATGATCGATAAAGGTATAACTCCAACAGCTGCTTCTATTAGAGCCCTCTCGACTGGGCTATGTCTTTCGGGTAAGGTTGCAAGAGCATGCAAACTCTTGGAAGAGCTAGCACCAATGGGTATTGTTATAGAGACGGCTTTTGATGATATGATTAATGTTTTGTGTAAAGCTGGTAGGATTGTGGAGGCTTGTAAGTTGGCTGATGGGGTTATTGTTCGGGGTCGAGAAATACCAGGGAGAGTTCGTACGGTTATGATTAATGCTTTGAGAAAGGCGGGGAATGCTGACTTGGCGATGAAGTTGATGCATAGTAAGATTGGTATAGGGTATGATAGGAAAGGCAGTGTTAAAAAGCGTGTGAAGTTTCGTAATTTGGTTGAGAGTTGATTTAAGTTTTTGCTTTGTGGTTGTGAGGATCTTGGTTTATCAAATTCACAAAGGCAAATGGCTGGTCTAATTGCCTAAGTAAGTTCATATCCTTAAAGATTATTGATTACTGTTGTTATGGTGTAAATTGTAAAAATTTGAAATTGCATCTGTATTTTTTCGTACCATGTAAAATGATTACACAAGATAAAAAAAGGCATTTTGAATTTGCTAGACAATGCATAAATGTGTTTTGTGTCTTGATTTACTGGAAAAAGTCTGGGGTTCAAATTACTATATTTGATGTACAAGTTGGTTTTGTGGATTTGAAGACTGTGTTTTGAACTCTGTTCTTTTAGATACCTTCAGAATTTACAATTATTTAGGAGTTGCTTGAAAAAAATGTTGAACAAGATGTATTCTTATTGGAAGACCAAATAATACTTCAGATTATCCTAGAAGAGAATATATGATATAAGTACCGAATGTAGGAGGAGGTTCTTGTGGTCATTTTGGTTAGATGAAATTCTTGCCTTGGTTTTCTAAAATGGTCAGTATTATCACTGCATTTTGTGCCTTATCTTCCAATTGACTAAACCATGTATATGTGACATACTACATGGCAGAATGGCTAATGTGAGGTGCTAAGCCATCTAAATGTCGCTCGATTCTTGCCATATATACTCTGAAGACATGGGCAGGGAACAATATACAAATACAATACTTGGTTTTGTGATTTTCTGCTGCTTTCAAGCTGGAATTTCCAGATGGCAATTGCAAGTGGCTCCTTCCTTCTTGTTGTTTTTCAGTACAAGGTATTTCTCATTCAATCTCAACTTCTTATTGCTTGATTCCATCTTGCTATATGTATATATCATAAGATTTTGATCAGTATTTTGTGTAGAATGCCATGAACATCTACTAATAAATGAAGATGTTAATATATTTTGATATTAACTCCTATCTATTTGTAAGCCTATATTACTTGTTCAGTTTTAGGTTGGAGACTGCATTGTGGAGTTTGCAAATTAACACTTCGAAATTCACATTTGGGATGATTCTTCCAAATGTGTTTTGGTATCTGATACTAAACTATTATAGACCTCCAATGAAAAGAAAAAAAATTGACTCCAAACATATGTTATATTTTAGAACTCAAAACTTACTTTCCAATTAAAATGGGAAGAGGAAGAAGAAACTAGTTGGACATCAAGAAATCATTGAGAACCACTACGAAATTGAAATGCGTTTTGTTCTTTCTATTCCGTAAATATTCTATGATTCAACAATTCAGAAAGAGCAGAAAATTTAAGAGGACTTGGTCAAATTAGGGAGTATATAGAGTGTATACGGATCAGTTCTGGTTTGGTTTCAAATTATTGGTCTGGGTGATTATGCGAAATATTTGAAATGCGATTTAGATTGGACATGAATTGGGTGACGGTTTTGAAAACTTGAAATGTGATTTAGATTGAGTATGAATGTTGTGTTTCGAGGACAAATAAGTAGTAGTTGTCAAATCAATAATTTTTATAGAGTTTGAGATGAGAAAAAGTAGGAGGTAGGCATGAAATCAATGACTTTTATAGAGTTTAAGGTGTAAAAAGATAGGTGGTTGGTTCTAATAAGTTTCATTTCATTTTTGAGTTGTGTTTTATTTGAGCAAACTTGAGTTGGATCGGTATAGGTCTGGTTTTGAGGATTGGTAAAACCAAGCCAAAATGGATCCACAAGGAGTTGTGTTTCCCGTTTGATCCATACATTTTCTCTAAAATTATAATTTTTTTTTGTTAATTCAAAGTAGCAAACACATGTTCGAATCCCTGTTGGGAGAGTTATCCACATATGTGCCCAACCCGCCTCGAAAGGGATTAAACCCTTGGGAAACAAAAAAAGAAAATAAGCTTTCAATATTGTCCAACTCTTCGAAACTATAAAAATTGAAATTTTAATGAACAATAATTATCGGGAGTCCATTGTTACAAGAATATATTATTTTACCTAGGGCCCCCAATGTAGCGGATTTCAATTTGAGTCCGTTGTTTCATAAATTATATTCTTTTACCTAGGGCTGCCAATGGGGCGGATTTTAATCCGAGTCCGACCCGTTTTATTAGGATTTTGGTCTGATTAGAGATTTGATGAATCTGATCCGATTATAAAGATTTGAAATTATCCGAAGTACGTGGAGCGAATATGAATTTAGGCTGATTCGATTCATTAGAGATCTGTATCCGCAATAAATAACAAAACTATATAATATATATGCATAATGTTTTATTAAAATAAGTAACATTAATAATTTTTCACCATTAGGTTAAGATGATAATAGTTAATAATTCATTCATAATTACATTTTTATGCATGTTTTCATCCAAAAATATGAATAATAGTTAAGAAAAAAGTTTGAACGTCTGAGCTAAATTAAATAAAACCGTAAAGTTATATATCAAACTTGTTTTCGAAAAAAAATACTGGAGTAAATTTAAAAATGGAAATTTTATTGAATCCGAAAAATATTTGATATCCGACCAAAATTCGATGGGCTTGAGAAATTTAGATCCGAAGCTGACATTAATGGACCGACCCGAATCCGACCCATTGACAGTCCTACTTTTACCTATTTTCTGTTAAATGCACATAATCTTATTAAATTAAATATATCCATTAATCAGATTTCGTGTACTCCAACTTAGTTATATACTATAAGTTGTACAAGTTCCTTTCTCTTACCGTTACGTTTTGTAATTGCGTACAACATTAGAGTGAAGGAAGTACGTTTTAGGAGGATGTGGAAGTACATGTTGCAGTAAACATTATTTAATTAATTTTGTACTCCTGCTGCATTCTCTATTTGTACTTGAACCTTTTTTCTTGTACTTCTTTCTCTCTATGACAGCATGTGTTGTACTAAGTACTAACTGAACATGCCTTATTCATGGAAGCTCAACAACCATATCATCAGCAATTATAATCATATAAATAGGAGGAAGATGTGTCCAAATTTAATTCAAAATTGACAACGACTACATCTCTTATATATTTCTTATATTCAAATTAAAATTATTTCCGACAAAAGACTAGGTATGGATCTTGCGATTGGATGAAGAAATTAAAGAGGTAAGGAAATTGGAGAAAAACATTTATGGGGGGAGACGGGGACGAGACAGAGCATGGTAATGGAATCAGGAATTCGATTTTCTTGACTTTACCCTTTCCATGCACTGCCTCTTCCCTGGCTCTCCTTTTTCTCTCTCTCTCCCACTCTCTTTATATATATATAAAGGTAATTTTATTGTATTAGTATTCGTATTAGGAAATGGGGGAATTCGATCAAATGGATTTTTTTTTTTAAAAAAAAAAAATCTAGGTTCAAATTTGGCTTCACTCTAGTTGCACCTTAGAACGGTGTAATCATCTATTATTCATGTAGATGGATAATTTGTAAATTTCTTGAGAGCTGTGTTAATTTAGTATTCAGCTGGAGATTACTTGCTAAAGAAAATGTTCCTTAGATATCATACATTATTATGGATTATGTATAAGTAGCATAATTTTTTAATTAAACAGACCCAACATATAATTAAATTAATTTACCTAGGAAATATCTCCACCCTCAAGAATCAAAGATCAATCAACCAATAATTAATTACCCTTTCTCTTCCAAGTAATCATCAAACAATAATCCTAAAAAAACATAACCAAGAAAAATCATAGGATTTTGCTCCAAAACCTTCAATCATTTCATCACATCATACCACATTCACCAACCTTTCAATAAAAACAAAATCCTAATAATCATTGTTCTTCACGTCCATTCCCCTATATTAATCACTACAAGCAACACTAATAAGCTCCCCCCCTCATCACTTTTCTATATTTTTTGCTCTTGTTAATTATGGGTTCAATTTCACGTCTTTCTCAACAATCCCCCTCCGAAAACTACCTTATCTACGCTCCCTTCTGTGCCAAGAATCCCGATGCCACGATTTCCACATTCATTGAATGTTACAACCCGTCCAACAATTCGTGGCACAGAATCACATCAATTCCCAATATTGGAGAAAACCTCGGCTTGAAAGATTTTGCAATGGTTTCTATAGGCCACCACATTTACATACTAGGTGGCCGACTTTGTCGTAAGTTTTTGGTGGAGCAGGACACTTACAATGGTGAAAATTTGGGCACGATGGTTCTTTCTTGTGTGCGCAAGTACAACGTTAGGACTGATACTTGGGAAATATGTGCATCGATGATCACACCAAGATTCAACTTTGCGTGCACCGTGGATGATAACAAGATTTATGTCGCAGGGGGACAAAGCACATTGGGCCGAGCAAAGGGTATTTCATTGACAGAGGTTTTATTGAGATTTTTTCGGATTATATGATATTGATACAATCTTAGGTTTTTTTTTTGTGTTTGAATTGTGGCTACATTTGATTTGTTCGACTAGTCATTTTGGTACTAGCCTTGAAGTTTTTGCTCCCTTTTTATCGAGTTTTTTTCTCATTTACATCTAACTTATATATCTACACTCGAACTAAGAAAACTGTAGAGATAGATACATGTATCTGATACACCCTACGAGTCCCACAAATTTTTGAAAAATTGTCAATAGATCTATATATGTGATACCAATATGAAACAGAGGATCCATCCAGCTTTCTTGGAAATATACGTATTTAATTTTATTTGACTGTTCAATCTATATTCATGCGCCGTGGATTTTTCAATTATCTCAGGTATACGATCCTACTTTGAACGAATGGAAATCTCTAGCAAACATGGGTACAATGAGATACAAATGTGTCGGAGTGACATGGCAAGACAAAATCCATGTGGTCGGGGGGTTTGTCGATGGCGGTGAGAATCAAGGACCCTTTGTCATGACTCGTAGCTCTGCAGAAGTATACGACACAGAGCGCGACATGTGGAATTTTCGAGCCAGGATGTGGGATTTGGACGTGCCTCCTAACCAAATCGTGGCCGTGAATGGGAAGCTTTTTAGCTCGGGGGATTGTTTCAAACCGTGGAAAGGCCATATAGAGGCTTATGATGAAAAGCAAAACTTGTGGAATGTTGTACACGGCTCTCATTTTGATTGTTTGTCACCAACTTCTCATGTATCTGAGGCTACACCTTCAAATTGGCCCCCATTGCAAAGGCTATACCTTACTATGGCTCCTATAGGCAACCAGTTGTACTTCTTAGCGGGGTATAGGATGCACGGGGAGGTGGCGCGGGTTAGGTCGGAGGTGCATGTTTTTGACACGGCGGTTAATGGGGGCGGTTGGCGGAGTTATGAGCCAACCGAGGAGGACAAGGAGAAGGATCTTTGTGGTCATTGTTGTATTCTAAAACATGACTAGTTGATTTCGGAAATTCTAGTCCAGAACAATTAATTCCAAGTGATCGAATTTATAAAGGGGATGAAATATATATTGAGTTTTTCTAGATCTTATGATCATGGCAACAAGTCAAAGAAATATGTATGATATGGATATTTTTAATGTTTGTGAAATAATCTAAAAATATCATAATATAATAAGAAATAAAGAAGAGAAAGAATGAGTGGTGGATTTATAGATGATAAGTTACAAAAATGAAATACTAAATATTGTTTGTAAGATAGATTTATATATAAGTAATGCTTGGCTTGTAATATATATGTCTTGTATTGCCAGAAAGTTTGTCATTGTACGTATTTGCAATGAAGATAAGTGTGTGTTTTATATAAAATAATGGAATTCTAATTTATTCTTCCTTATTTCAGATATTATATTTAGGATAGACAAACATGTACTCTTTGTACGTAGGCCCAACACCTATTTGGCCCAAACGAAATATGTAATACTTATGACTTATGGCCCATTTAATTGCCACTTTCAGATTTCAATAACAAATTAACAATATCTCAATTCTCACAGCCGAATAATTTTGTGTAGTCAAACTGAAAAATATAAAAGATAATGGCTATCTGGATTAGAAGTCAAACAACGCCTAATTAATTTTAACTATATATGTACATATATTAATAATATGTATGTACTAAATTAAAAGCTAATAAAATACGAGATATATAGTATTGATACTTATCAATTTCCTCATACCATCTCCTATAGAGAGGGGAGGAGGGAAAGGTTGGATTGAAGGGGATAAAAATAATGAAGTTTTATGAAAAGGGGGTGGGAAATGCATTTTTCCCTTGATGGGCTGACCCATTGCTCAAGGTGTGAGGCAATGGGCTTTTCCCTTACCTCAAGCCTCGAGCCCCACTCACTTGCTGAACCGGCGTGTGCAAGCAAGTGGCCGACACTTGTCGACCATCTGTTGTTGCCTATTTTTTTTATTTATTAATTATTTTTTTTTAAATTTTAATATGTGAAATATTTTTAAAAAGTTAATTTTAATTTTAAAAATGTAACTCTTATTTAATAAACTTAAATTTAATTTTTTCTGTTTTTATTCAAAATATTACAAAACTTTAATTTGTGTAATTTAATTTGTTTGAGTATTATTATTAATTATTAATTATTATTATTATTATTATTATTATTATTATTATTATTATTATTATTTATTTGTTATTATTATTATTATTATTATTAAGTGAGAGTGAGGAATAATGAATATTGGAATTAATTGGAATGGGAATTGAGTCACCAGAAATGACTATATAAAAGGGAAGGAGAAGGGGAAGGTGTGAAAAATAGGAAGAGAAAGAAAAAACTGGACTGAAATCACCGGAAATGACCCCATGTTACTGTGAGAAAATGGTCCGTAAATTAAATGAGATAATCGTTTGTCCTAAATTAATGTTTGGGCCAGCACAGTGGCACTATCAATATGGCTATATGCGAAGTTTTATATACATCTAGAATATATTTATAGAACTCCTTTATGAAAGTTTCAATATAAGTTGTGTAACTACTCCCCCAGTTACTAAACATATCGTAGTAAAAAAAAATAATTCCTAAATACATGTCGTTTTAATTCAAGAAAGATTTAATTCTTTTTTTATATAATTTTACCATTTCTTATTCATGATTAATATAGAAAGGTGCATATTTTTTTATTTCTTTTTAATGGTAGTTTTGTACAATAAAAAATTTATTCTCCTAAAATTTAGAAAATTAATAAATTTCTTAATCATTATGCAACATTTTCACGAAGAAAATAAAGCAGTCATTATTATCATAGGGGTATTATTATTATTTTGCACATAAAAATAAGAGCGAATAACACTTTTCGTCCTCTTTAAGAATCTAATTTTACACATTCGTTCCTAAAAAAAAATCGTAGCAGCTGGCTCCCTCTTACCAATATAGCGTTTCATCTGTGACTTTTTCGGCTATTACACGGCGAAGACAACCTCACATGTAAAGCACGTGCATGACTTCGAGGGCATTTTCGTCCCTTCACCTCTAATTATAATTCCCGCTTATAATACTATATACTGATTCACTTTGATCTCTATTAAACATGTATTTTCACCAAAAAAGTTCCTATGAATGTTAAAATAGATTATTGCATATTTAACCCAAAAACTATAAATAGGAAAATTTTACTAAATTTAAAATTGATAACTACATATTTATCCGAAAAAAATACGTAGTACAACATAACCATAAATGTATTTCTTACTTAAATACGTAGTACAATATAATAAATAATATAAATATTTTATTATAAAATATGAAAATAAATCTTATTTACATATTTATTAAATCAATTTTTTGCTATTAGTAAATTATATAGAAATAAAATATGAAACTTTATAAAATATTAATTATATTTTACAAAATCAATAAAAAAATTATACATATATTAATAAATAAAATAAATTATTTTTATAAAAAGATTTAAGATTTTCCCTCCGCTCCCAAACACCACCTCTCATTCCACATGTCCACCGCCACCAACCTATCTCCTCCCACCAGACTATGTCGTCGGCCTGGGATTGTCGATTCTAGGTCGACAACGGCCTAGTAGGAGGTGAGGGTGGGTTGGGGGAGATGTGTTGGTGAAGATTGATGGGTAAGGGTGGGGCATTTATTTTATATATATATATTTTTTTTCATCTTTAATAAATAAATTGAAATTTATTAAAGTTTAGGGGTCGATATACAATTATGAACTTTTAGACCTTTTCAAATTAAACCCAAATGTCAAAAAAAATCAAATTTTCTATCCCATAGCCCGTACATATGCTAGCTTGGGCCACTATTAGTTCAATTCTATATATTTATTGAAACTTTAACAATTACATTATTTTATCTAATTTTTTGAGAATAAATATGTTGTTATCAATTTTAAAGTTATTCAAATTTTCCAATTAATAGTTTTTGAAGATAAACATGCATAATATGTTGTAAAATTTATAGAGATATCTGATGTTACAATACATATTTAAGATGGACCAATTTTCTTTAGGGATGAATATGCAAGAATCAATCCTTAAGGAGGACGAAAAATGCAATTCACTCTAAAAGTAAATAATCAGTTAAACATATATTGTATTAGCTTACTTGTCAAAATTAATACTTTCATAATGAAAATAGTTTACAACTTTAAACTAATCCTTTGTCAAAAAAATATTGAAGCGAAAACCGAAAGGATTTGGAAGGTAGCTACTACACCTTTTATGAATTAGCTCAAAGCCTTGAAACTTGAAATACATTTACGTATATCTTAATTTATTTATTTTCATTAATTTAATTAATTAAACAAAGGCAAAGCTAGAACTGAACTCAGATTTTCTGTTTCTTTTCTTTAATCTTTAGCTATTCCTCGAATTTATTTATAATAGACAGGTTTCCGTTTACCATTGACAGAAAAACAAAAGCTTTTCTTTTTTCTGTCCTTGATTCAGTATGCTTAATTGGTAATGAAAGAGAAAAAAAAGGGCTTCAATCGAAGAGGGTTTTGCTCAATGGGAAGGGTTACTATTAATTTTAGTATAGCTGCATCAGCAACGGCGCCGGGGGTGGCGCCGTCGGGGGTGATTGGTGGTGGTTTGGATAGAGAAGAACATTTGAGGAGCTTTGACAACTCAGTTGATGCGGTGTCGTTTGGGTTCGTAGCTACCGCTATTCTAATTTTCATGTTTCTTGTTATGGCTGTTTTTGAGAGGTTTCTTTGGCCAAGATCGCCGCCCTCCTCCGGCGCAGTTGAGCAAATAAAGCTTGATTTTCCCTCTCCCAAGGTACACCCTTTTCCCAAGTTTAATCATTAATACATTGTTACTATATTAGTCTTTGGTTATTGTAGTGGATGTAGAACTAAAATAAAACATTTTTCTTGAGCATGAAATTATAGTAAATTGGATTTTTGTTTTCTTGTTAAATTTCATTTTTTTTTTATTTATGGTTTTATTGTTGCCCAACCTTCTTTCCACTCACAAGATTTGATATGAGAAAAGAATGGAAAAAGTTTTTCCTGTTTTTTCCAAGTTTGTTAATACAGAGTAATTAACTAACTTTGTTGTCGTTGTGAGTTGTGACAGTTAATTGTTTTTTCTTACAATAGATGTCTAAAGATAAGCATTTTTACATGAATAATTTTAGTTTTGATTTTTCATGATGTGGACAAAATTAAATTTTTAGTCTCACAGTACCACACCATCAACACTTTCGATCTCGTGTAGCACTTTTGGTTCTATATAATAGTAACTTTTTAGCACTTTTTTGTCCACAAGAATGCTTAGGCTTGCATTTTTTTATCCCAAATTGAATTGGAAAGAGTGGATGGGACCAAAAGTGCAGAACATTTTGCAGAATTAGGACCGAAAGTGCAATTTTGTAAACTACAAGACCAAAAGTGCCAAGGTTTCAATTGTGGGGATATTGAATCCAATTTTTACCAAAAAAAAGGAACCTTTTTGTCATGTTTCAAAGAAAACTGTCTATTCTTTCTATATACTTGAAATATAGCTATTATATATGGGACTTTATGTAATAGCAATAGCAGAGAATTGTGAAGTGGACATTAAGCCAAATTTGGGAAGAATTTTACCACTATTTTAATTTGATCCTTTGTCCAAAGGCTAAAACTACCATTAGACAAGGAGGTTGCCATAAGGCCCCATTTACTCCATTTAATAATAAAAGCCAGTTCTCTAATTGGCCTTCTACTGGACTCCCCATGTTGTCTTGTCTCATGATGTGCAAACTAAGTTTATTCAAAGCTTATATTGTCCACCAATCCAGTTATGTAATAGAAAGAATCTCATTCCCATTACTAAATTAATTAGTATTTGATTCCAACTAACTATGTTTAATTCAAGTGTAAATGTTTTAGTACCCCACATTGAAGAAAATCTCTCTTAGATGATCATCTTACAGTCTTCACTTTCTTTATTGTTGTTATAACATGATGACAAATGATAGTTTCTTTCAATGCAAGAATGTTGTTTTGTGTATTTACATTAGAAAGACTTATGCGTCCACTATTAATAAAGTGGATTCATAAATTTAGATATAACGCTTACTTTAGTTGTGTGTTAACTCTTTTTCTTAATAATAATATATCTTCGAAAATAAGTTAGATGAATTGAAATTTCTCTATGTGCTTTCCAAGATATGTCATTTCTATTGTTACGAATATTGTCAAACTAAATGAGTGTAGTGTAGCACTCTGGTCCAACCTTATTGGAATGTGATCTTAGAATAATACTCAGCCTAAAAGTATGAACTAAAGTAGGGCATAATGTAATCTATGTAATATTTATTATTAAGCAATTAATATTGGTGCTAATAAGCATCATCTTTAAGTCAATCTTGGTGGAATTTTTATTTGTTTTCATTGCTATTAATGAAGAATCCAATAAACTTTATTGATACTCTACAATATTTTTGTAAACGCATGTTTTAATAATTCTTTCTTTGTGACACCAGCAGGAGACATTAGTACAGATCTATAGCTGCTTTTCATGAATATTTTTTGGAGTTATGGGACCATCTTTGTTACAAGCATGTGATTTTGTCTTAAACTTCCCAACTTAAAGAAATCATATAATTACTATTTTACTAGTAAATTAAATCAACTCCAAATATTTAAATACTCGAAAACCACAATCAGAGCCGGTTATTCTTCATCTTGAAAGATCATTCTGTTTTTGTCCCCTAATTATACGTAGTCAATAGTTTGTACTTTGTGGCTGGGGAGAATTAATTGATCATTTCTTTTGATCTGCAGATTTATCCTAATGGTGTATCAGTACTTATGCCGGGAGAAAAGATTCCGACTTTTATTGCACATCCGGCTCCACCACCGTGCCCTTCGGAATGTGTCTCTCGACCTATGATTCACCAAGATGATGATAGTGCAGAAGTAACATGAAAATAATAAGAAAGAAGAGGAGAAACCATTGGTAATTTATGATTTTCAGAAATGATTAGATGCAAGGTTATGCACATTTTGTGAAGATTTTTTTTCTGTATGTACATAATTGTGATGAGTTGAAATTATTTAAGGAATGGAGTTGGGTTCTTTCTCTGCCTACACAAATATAATTAATATTGGTTCTTTATTTTGTTCAGAACATGAAAAAAATGGTGAATAGGATGGGCTGAAGTGCAATTTTCCCTTTTATATTTTGTTGAACTTGATTGTTTAATTACCCATTTCAAGTAGGGACAGACGAAGCAGAATCCAATGCTTTTGTCCTCTTAACTACTACAAGTACAAATCTCAATTGAAGAGCTAACCCAAATCTCAAGGATTCACTTTCTCCATAGAGTATAGATTCATTCAATATTAAGAAATAAATTAGTGATAGATAATGATAATGTCTAAGGCTTGAAATTTGATCATTGCACACCTTTAGACTTTTGCTACTAAAACTTAAAAAGAGGTGCGGAGTCTGGTATGGCATGAATTATCAATTATGTACATGTTCCTTTCCTTGGTGCGTGATGTGTTTCTATTTTCACTCAAACTATTTGCTAAAATAAAATAATACTTTTTGCCCACCTCTAATGATCAAGATTAATAACCCCATCCTTGCTTAAATTTATTACTATTTTTATCTATTTTCTCCTCCTCATCAATTTTATTACTATGTACATATTCTAAAAGCTTTCTCAAGATTATCAGTCAAGATTGTTTCTTGGGTTTTACGGCTAATGTGGTAAGCCTTTTTCTCTCGTCTAGCCTAATTAATGATTCAGAGGCCTTGTTCCATACCTTTAATGGTTGAAAAGATTGGCACTTCATGATTTATGGAGTTTCTACCAACGCCGCCTTCAAATTTATCATCTTGCCCCTAAAGAACCCACATGACATGTCAAAAACTCCATACAAATATTGGACTAGCTTTGTACTAAGTAAAGAGACTAACATGAAACTAAATTTCCAGGTTCAAGAGATGAATGTGAAGTTTCAAGACTTCATAGTGTTTTCCCAACTCATAAATTATCACACTAGTATATTACACAACAGATGGACATAAAGCCCATAATACGACGTCCCAAAAAGACATTCATAAATAAGTGGATAGCCATTAACTAGAAATTGTCAATACAGCATACAGCATGATTATTTATAATATTTTAACAAAATTTACACAAAAAATGCATATACAACTGTTGAGGCATTAATTATTTATCAATACAACTACATGAATAAGCAGGTGATCTCTAGCAGAATATTAATTCCGAGTTCACCGTGTAAATGAGAGCCTCTTGAATTGGATGAAGGTCTCTCAGCAAAAGAATGAAACATTATGAAATATCTAACTGTTATACAGTAAGTTTATGGCACATAGGTGATAATCATAAGAAGATTGAAATCTATGAAGGAGATGTTGCACGATCTGACTCAATCATGGACTTAATATAGTATTCGCCAGCCTTGTACGAGGACCTAACCATGGGGCCAGATGCCACATATCGAAATCCCTGCCACATACACAACAAACATCAACTTCTATCCAAATGAATATTGCGCACATACAGAAAAAAAACTCCACCCTGTAATTATGAAAAGTATATATGGAAAATGCATTTTTAGATGCATAAAACTGGACGTAAGTGCTCTCACACTATACAAAATTGCACTTTTGGTACAATTTTTTTGAATATTTTGCCTTTTGGTCTCATCACTTACTTTCCACTCAATTTAGGACCAAAGATGCAAGGTTGAGACATGCCTAGGGACTAAAGGCGTAAAGCAAAGATTATTCTATGTGACAAAAGTACAAATAATAGATTGAAAAATGGGACACTAGGACCAAAAGTGCAAAACATTCTGAAAAAATGGACCAAAAAGTGCATAAAATTTTGAAAAATTGGACCAAAAGTGCAATTTTGTGAAGTGCATGACCAAAATAATTAAGAATCCAATCTTATGGGACTAAAAATACAATATTTACATATATATATATATACGTATATGTGTTTGGGTGTGAGAATATCTAGAACATAGCTGTTTCAAGTTGCCTATGCATGTCCTAATTAATAAGAAAAGAACTGTTCTAATAAGAGAGAGATGAAAAAAAACTTACCATTTCCATGCCAAGGACTCTATACTTCTCAAAGGCTTCTGGAGTTATGTATTCAGACACTGGCATGTGACGTTTTGATGGTCTCATGTACTGACCAAATGTCATGACATCAACACCAGCTGCCCTCACTCTCTCCATAGTTTTCATAACTTGATCAGGAGTTTCTCCACATCCCAACATTACAGACGTTTTTGTGAGTGTACCTGGAGGGGCATAGTCTTTTGCCATCATTAAAACATCCAGGGACTGCTTAAAGTTAGCACGGTGATCACGTACAACACTCTGAAGCTCCTCAACTGTTTCAATGTTGTGAGCAAGAACATCTAATCCAGATTTGGCAACTTTTTCAACACAGCTAGAGTCTCCCCGAAAATCAGGAACTGTCAATTCAAAATACAAACAAGTCAGGAAGTACAAAATATCATCTCGCTTTCAAGACAAATTAGATATAAGTTTCAATGTAAAGCTAAGATTTTTTGACAGGTGACTCATCAGAAGTCCATTTTCGAGCAAGGATTATAACTATGAAAAATTTAAGAATATCTAAATGCAGCAAAACTCTAAAGTGAAGCACTTTATGCCATACCCAACGCTTCTATAAGCATTGTTGGCTTCAGAATCTTCAATTTCTGCACTGTCTCCGCAAAATGACCACTTCCCTGATCAGGTAAATCATCCCGATCAACACTAGTAATCACCACATAATCCAATCCCCAAGAAGCTATTGCCTCTGCCACATTCCCAGGCTCATTTGGATCAGGAGGAGGTGGAGTTCGTGACGTCTTTACATTGCAAAATCTGATAATTTAAGATGAAATTCGATCATTAAAAAGACCTTATAGATCATCTTATACCTATTAAATTTTGACGGCTCTTTGTCAGAGCAACTCAACTCCCTTGCATTGTAGAGTAGACTGAAAACGAAGTATAACCATCCCTGTCATACTAATTCTCCAAAATTTAAACTTCACCACACAACCTAATTTAATTCAACTACCTTGCAGAATAAAACTTTACATCTTCATTTAAACTTGAATAAAGGGGATTTGCGACTTGTAACCCTTTGCAACTGGTGAGTTACTGATCATATAAGTTAGAGTTATAAACCGTGTGTCTAACGAAACAAAAATCTTTCTTAAATTAAAACAACTAAAACATCTATTCTCTCATATTTGTCTCAACAATACACACCTTCAAGCAAAACACAGACTCGCACAGACGTAAACAATACAAACACCATGATACTAGAAAACATTTCATCAAATATACCGGAAATTATATTATAATAACAATTCAAAATGAAATCAATAAAAACAGATATATTTAGATAAATTTCGACCTGCAACCCCGAGTACAAGTATCACCGAGGATCATAATCGTGGCAGTAGCAGTTCCAGTTTCACCTCCAGACCAACACTCACCCAAATTAGGGCACTTCGCCTCCTCACAAACAGTATGCAATTTCAGTTCCCTCAGCTTCTTCTTTATATGGGTGTACTTGTCTCCACCCGGGATCGCTTCCTTCATCCATTTAGGTTTCGGTAACGGTTTTTTCTTCGTCCCAACCTCCACAGAATAATTGTCATCGGATCGGAGTTTGACGAAATCGGATAGGGTTGGAGATTCATCGGCTAGACGACGTCGTAAGCCGTCTAGGGTTGAGGGGTGATTTTGGAAATCGGAGTGCGGCGGGGGTGGAGCTGTGGTGGTGGTGGAGAAGAATTGGGTGAATCGAGAGAGGATGAATTGGGAGGATTTGGAATTTAGGGATCTAGTGGCCAGGGAATTCATTTTGCCTTTATCTCCCTCTCCCTCTTTTTTTCTTTTTTCTGTCCAGGAAGAAAATGGAAGCGTTGATCCGGATTATAATTTATCCAATTCAGTCTGGATGAAAATATTTTACATATTCGATAATGCAACAAGATTCAATAATATACGCATGGGATATGTTAAAACTAATATTTTATACGAAACCAAGGATTTAAATTCCGTATTGCTATAATATTATCTATAAACTAAGAGTTTATAATATCATTTTCACACTTCACTAATAATAATTATGTTAAATAATAATATTATTTTATTAAAAATAATATTTATCTAATAAACATAATCTACGAGTTATTGAAGTAAAGGGATTAATTGGAAAATTTTAACCATTAATTTATGCAAATTTGCATATCAGATCACCTCTAAAGTTTTAATAGATTCCAGTTAGGCTAAAACAAACTGACCATGGTATTAATCTTACATTCAAGGGCTTTACCGATTTAGTTTATGTAATTCTTAGAATAATATTAATACTTTTTTGGCATCATAGAGAGAACTCGAAAATGGATTAAAAAAGAAGAAGAAAGAACTCGGAAATGAAAACGAAATTGCTGAAGGTAAAATATCTCGATTCATGCGATCTCATGGAGGCGCCTCTGGGGTTATAAACCATCTTTTACATGGAAATTGGAAGAGCATATAGGAAGCAAAAAAGGTCCTAGCTCGAAGCCGGTTACCTAGACCAACTTATTTGAAGCCGTACGTTTTCTCCTCCTCAGGATAAGTCTTGTGG
This sequence comes from Penstemon newberryi var. newberryi, assembly GCA_030819805.1. NCBI lineage: Eukaryota > Viridiplantae > Streptophyta > Magnoliopsida > Lamiales > Plantaginaceae > Penstemon > Penstemon newberryi. The sequence goes on along the minus strand of JAUALY010000003.1, from coordinate 1,208,578 downwards.
CAGGTCATGTTCATGCGGAAACTTGGATTTGGAATAGGGGCATCATAGCGACAAACTGATGTACATCTGATCATCCGAGCAATGTATCTAGGGAATGTTTTGGGTGTTTGGGATATATATAAGAGGCTAAGAAAATAATTTCTAGCAATTAGACAAAGTAATCTCAATATTTCATTAACATAATAAGACTACACTATATATTTTGAGGCTTTCTGCACCAAGCCAACATACACGAGAATATTTTCTCAAAACTATCTTTTATGCTTTGATTTTCTCTATATATATAGTACACACATATATACATATATATAGGCGCGGATCCACTTTTGAAAGTTATATGTAGTACTGCTATCTGTATATGATATATGATATCTGTATTACTAAATTACCAACAACATAGGCTCATAAATTATTTTCATGTATGAATTTAATCTAACAGGATAACTATTTCCAACGTAAGGTTTGATTTTGCCCCTCAGTTGGCAAATCTCAGGCAATCATACAAGAACATAGAAGATATTTTCCATGTTTTGAGTTTTATATTATTTTGCTATTAAATAACTAACATATTTATCAGAGCTCAATCAAAAACTTTGATATAATCTCACAAAACAAATAAAGCCTTTGACTATTAATTTTTATTTTTTTGTTTCCTAAGGGTTTAATCCATTTCAGGCGCGTCGGATACATAAAGTGGAAACCTCTCCTAACAGGGATTCGAACTTGGGTCCGCTATTAATTTGTCTTCTAATTACTTGTGTAAAGTGGAAATTGCATTTTTGTCTCTGAAGTGTTTATGTGCATCCGTATGTTATATTATTTATTTAACATAATGAAATATTTAGTATCTAGTAATTAGTTTGTTGAGTTTATTATTATACTGCCACGTACAAAACTTCATGAATAAGTAATTCTTCCATGCAAAGACATTGATCACCGTAAGTAATTCTTCCATTGGGTTTATATCAAGCTCCAACTATGAATATAGGCAGACTTCTCCTCCCTTCTCTCACCTTTCACAGGCTTAATGCTAAGTTAATTCTTTGAACCATTTTTTATCTTTGAGTGGTTCGTTGTATCTTGGGGTATGTCGTTTCTTTTCTTCAAATATATCATGTGACGAGTGATACTTAAAAATTTGGGATTTCAGATTCTGACTCCAAAATTTACAAATTCAAGTCACGTGATAGGCCTATAAATTCAATTTATGATGAAAATGGTTATAGTTCTTTTTTAACAAGAAATCTGTTTTAATTTGTTTAAAAAAAAAAAAAAAAGTAAAAGACATGCTAGGAAATTAAAAGGACACACACATATATATCCTATAAATAAGAGAACCAAGACCAAATTTGAATGTATATCATATACGGTATCATTTTGTCTCAGCATATACAACACACAAATTAACAACCTATGGTATAATACTTGGGAGAAACAGAATTTATACAATTCAAAATCTGCAGTATCACTTTGAAACCATATATAATTGATGTAAGTAAAACATATCAACTAGTGTACATGTTTATCCATGATTTCACAAACATATTGATATATATGGTCTTCTCAGAGATCGATAACTAAAACATTCTGTGAACTTCCATTCAGGCCAACAAATTAAATTGGCATGATGAGCAGATCAATTTGAGCACAATGCTGGCCAACAAATTAAATGGATTCTTAGAATGTGCTCATTTTAAATTATTTTGTCCTATGGATTCTTAGATCAAATCAAAGTCGGTTCCATTAATTACGTTGAACTTAGTTATTTTTTAAACTTAATTTTAGTGTGATTCGGTCCACGTTAAGTTTGAAATTAGTTATAACTACTATGTCTATATTTAATTGTTCAAAGATTTAGGAGTATTAATGTGTTGTTAAGTGTTAACAGGCCAGGCTTGTTCCCTCCCCAAAGTTTCACCTATTTAAATAAAAAGATATCAATTAAAATAACTAAAGAAATTGAGAGATAAAACACTACACTCTGGAACCCACATGCAACAGGCCCCACGAGAATCAATTCCACTAGAAAAACTCATCTACTTTTTTATCTTTTTGAACGTAGATTGATTTTTCATTCCAGTGGCCAACATTTCGTAAATTACTTAACCAAATTGACTAGAAATTATATGTTAATTTAATTTGTTACTAGAATATCCCAACAAGAACATTTGGACCTCGATCAAGCTTCATTTCCTAGCTCCATCTTCGAGAAAATTTGATTTTTATTATGAAGATTATTACTTTTTGTTTTAGAAATTTCAAAATAAAATTTCATTTTTCTTATAAGAAGAATTCATGTAAAATAATAATTACCCGGCCGTCAACACCATTAAAGGTACTTTACATTTTCAACTCTTTTGTAATAATTTAAAAATGATTGAATAGGAGGAGATATGATCATTAGTTAAATTTGAGAACTTTTTAGAAAAAAGAAAGAGGGAAAAACACTTTTCATACCAAACTTTTATCAACTCGATACTTTTTATACCAAGTTTTTTCAAAAAACATATTTCATATCATAATTTCAGAACTTTGGACACTTTTGTATTTTCTGTTAAAAAATGGACGGAATAACGCGCATGTGCAATACGCGCATACGCGCCCGTTAACTTCAGAAATGAGGGAAAACACTTTTCATACCAAACATTTATCAACTCGACACTTTTCAAAGCAAACTTTTCCAAAAAAACACATTTCATACCACAATTTTAAAATTTGAACACTTTTGCATTTTCAGTTAAAATTTGCATATAATAACGTGCCGTTAACGTCATAAAAGAGGTAGAAAATCAAGTGCTTATAGAATGAAATTAATGGAGGAATTTTTGTTGTTGTATTAGAATTCATCACATGGTTTGGGCTAAGTCCACTCACATGACTTTCTTTGATTTTTGTTGTATGTTTGTAGAAGGAAATTAATGGAGAAATTTTTATTGTTGAATTATAATTCACCACATGGTTTGGGCTAAGCTCACTCACATGGTTTGGGTCCAACTCAACCTCAAAAGCTAACATGTAAGGTGAGGGTTGCCCAAGATCTTATAAAGTGGACTTAACTATGATTTTCAACCAATGTGAGACATTTAGTCTCAATACTCCTCCTTCATGTGTGGACATGCCGAATGTGTGGGTGAAACAAGCCCAACACGTGATATATTAAAGTACAAACTTACGGATTACGACATGTGGGCCCCAACACACGAATAATGACCTTCCAGGCCTTTTGTTAGCTGGACGAAGAATGACAACCCAATCATTTGTTATCTGGGTAAAGTGTGGTGATGAATAATCTCATCATGCGAACAAGGAGGAGCCCATCACGGAAGGAGGTTGCCCACTTCAACCTGGGGCTCTGAGTTCACCACATAGTTTGGGCTAAGTCCACTCATATGACTTGAGTCTAACTCAACCTCAAAATCTAGCTCATAAGATGAGGGTTTCCCAATACCTTATAAAATGTAGGACATTTAGTCTCAATATGTTGTATGATTTGATAGAAGGAAAGAGAAAGGAAATTAATTAATGGAGGTTTGGTAAAAAGAAAGAGAGACGAAATTAATGAAGGAATGGCGTATAAGAAGAAGAAAAAAAGGAGGAAAATGGTGTATAAGAAGGAGGCAAAAATTAGGTCTTCTCTGTCCGAAATTCACACGTGCCCAACACATGATTTTCTCCCTCTGGTTATGAAGTTACACGCGCATTATGCCGTCCAATTTTTAACTAAATGCAAAAGTGTCCAAAATTCTGAAATTATGATATGAAATGTGTTTTTGATAAAGCTTGGTATGAAAAGTATCGAGTTGATAAAAGTTTGGTATGAAAAGTGTTATTCCCTCGTTTCAGAAGTTAAACCGTCCATTTTTTAACGGAAAATGCAAAAGTATCCAAAGTTCTAAAATTGTGGTATGAAATGTGTTTTTCGAAAAAGCTTGGTATGAAAAGTGTTTTTCCCTCAAAAAGAAAAGGAAGGAATATAATAGTTAGTGAATTTTGAAAATTTAAAGTATAATTTGGAATGAGTTTTGATTGTTAGTATTTGAGTGAGAAAACTTAATATTTTTTTACAGAGTTTTGAGATTATAAGAAAATCCAAAATAAGAGAAGTTATCATTTATTCAAGATTAGCATATCGCGGTCAAACACCGTTGTGCTGTAATATATAGTATATATTTTTGAGATAGTGATTAAATAAATTCAAAATCTTTAAAAATTAGAATTTAATCAAAATTACAATTAAAGATAGTCCTACTAAATATATATATATATATATAATGTAGATTATTATGATTGTGATAATAATTAAATTATTATAAATATTTAGCAGAATATTGAGACGAGGCAAAAACTCTTTCACATGAACCCAAATTTCCCCTTTTTTCAATATATCATTATTCAAGGAAATAATGTTTAAATCTAATTTTTTTTTGCTAACATGTGTTATTGCAGTGATAAAGTGAATTACCCCGTTCGTTTCAAATTAATTGGCATATCTGATTTTTTCACACACATTAAGAAAATCAATAATTAGTCACTTTTATGAGATAAAATGTCAAAAAGTATTCTTTTAATGATTGTTTTAATTAGTGTCACTGATATTTGTGCAGTTTACTTTAGTATTAAGTAAATCTAAAATTAAGAAAAATGGTAAAATTGTAAAAAGATATATTGAAAAATCAAATATAACAAAATTTAAAACATGAAAAATATACAAATGTGCCAATTAATTTGAAATGGAGGGAATATTATACCAAAAAAATTAGGCCCTTTCCTACTAGAAGAAAAATTACGAGGATGACCAAGTTTAGGTTTTTTTTTTTTTTTTACTTTGTATTACATTGTAATGTACTCTTTTTATGAATTTTATCTACGTTTCACGTGTTATAATCAAATTTAAAAAGTGCTAGCTAGTAAAGATAGCTGCATGCACACAGAAATTCACAACATATATCCCAATAGTATATGTTATCACAACATTTTCAACAGTGGCGGCTATTATTTTACTCAATATATTGACACATTGTTTTCCGAAAAACTCCAAATTTCTTACACTTCGTCGATACTACACCGCCACGCGCCATTCTACAGCCGTGTATCTCCTCTCCCTTTTACTAACGGCTTTTTTTTTAAGATACGCACGGTTAACTAACGACACGAACATCTCACCTGTCAATTTCCAGTGTAGTAAAGTAGTAACAAATTTAAGAGTAAAATGCAAAAGCACTACTTATATTATTTTGGTTAACAAAATAATTTATGTACGATTTTTATTAGCAAGAAGAATACCTATGTGTTAATATTTTACTAGCGAAATACTTTATGCGTTTAACATATTATTAGTTGACTTTATGTGTTACTCCCTCCGGTTCATATTAATTGGTACATTGTAACTTTTCACATATATATTAAGAAAACTCATGATTAATCACTTTTACATGATAAAATGTCAAAAATACCCTTCCTAGTGATTCTTGAGCTTCCCAACCTAGATGTAAAAGAAGGGCAAAATTGAAAAAAATTACATTGAAAATCCAAATGTGCCAATTAATATGAAAAATAAAAAATTGGCAAATGTGCCAACTAATATGAACCGGAAGGAGTAATATTTTATTAGTTAACTGTATATGGAGTAATGAAAAGACACATCTAAAAATTAAAATTTGACTATATATGGAGTTATTGTTCTATATTTAAGAGAATGAAAGGGTTATTGAAAAAAAATTATGTTCATAATGAGTTTATAGTCAATATTTTTAAGTGTACGATTGTACTTTCACACCTTATTTCACAGGAAAAAAATAAAATGATTTAATTACCAATTTTCCTCTAAATCACAAGAAATAATCGCATTTCAACAAGTGTACAACATTGCGACTTGAGAGATTAAATGTCTTTTACTTATTAACATGATTTGCGGATAAGATTAAAAATAAGACACAAGAATTTCTGTTAATTAGAAAAGTACTGGAGGTATATTTGCTTTTTTACTCACAAATGTGACCTAACGTGCAAAAATTGCGCGTGATATATAAAAATTCACCTTCTACACTAAAAGCAAATGGCTGTGTGTGATTTCCACTC